>CAKNXH010002198.1:236593-363613 GCA_932178445.1 Andricus quercusramuli | reverse complement strand
AATTTTCTACTGAACAGATAATTTTTTAACGAAAAACATTACGTTTCTATAAAAAAAAGTAAATTTGCCACAAAAAATGGAATAGTTAAAGTGAATTTTCAACTAAAATGATGAATCTTCAATTTAAAAAAATTTAATTTTCAACCAAATACATGAATTTCAAACTAAAAAGATAAATTTTCAACCAAAAATAAATTAGGATCATTTTCAGTTCCTAAAATAAATTTTCAAATAAAAAACAAACGAATTGTCAACAAAACTGTTAAATTTTCAACCAAAGAGGTGAAATTTCAACTAATGAGAGTACTCTTTTACCAAAAAAGGCGGACTTTCAACGAATAGTTGAATTTTAACCAAAAACAGATCAATTTTCAATTAAAAACAGGATACTATTTAAATTTTCAGTAAAAATATTAATTTCCAATCAAATTAAAGTAAATTTTCAACGAAATAGTATAATTTTTAACCAAGAAGACTACATTTTTATAAAAAAGATAAATTATCGACAAAAAATGGAACAGTTATATTTCCAGCTTAAAAAATTAATTCTAAATGAGAAAAATACAAGTTTCAAATCAAAACGATCAATTTTCAACCGATCATATGAATTTTCATACAAAATAGATGAATTTTTTAATAAAGTACAGGAAGTTTCAAACAAATATTTTAATTTTTTAAGGAATTTCCAACCAAAAGCAGAAGAAATTGTATTCATCCATCGTATCACAGTGTACTGTGAAGATGTTTATCCATTTACTTTCAAACGTCGTCAATTTCCAATAAAATTGGCATTTGCCAATTTGCCAATTGTATTGTTTTCGCGAGTTATGTCTGGGCAAGCATTACGGATTTTCTTAGGAGAAAAACGCCAAAGTGATTTGGTTAAAATTATGTGTTCACAGAATTGTTTAAATAGATTATAGTTTGAATACGGTATACATAGCAATAATATTGAATGTATTTAATTATTATTACACTATTTTTTTCATGATTTTTAGGCATATGTACTTTTATAAGAATCGTAAATAATTGAAAAAATTTAATCAGATAGAATTTTCAAAACTGTCATTAATCCAAATGAGTAAAACGCGCGCGCTTCAGCGCGCGTACGGTCTCGTTAAATCAAATTTAATGGTCTCTCTAGTGTATCGTTTTTTACCCTCAATTTTGACGCTGTCAAATAAAACCATTTCATTTAATATTATAAGCTGTGCTATAAATAAGCTACATTTTCTAGCTAATTCTACTTAACTAAAAAATGAAGTACACAAGAAAGAATGAAATCTGCCATATTTAAAACTTGTTTGACTTTAAAATTTTGAATCTGACCTTGTTTAACTTTTTTAATCATATTCCATTAAATCGTTCCAGGAACAAATACTGCACCATTATTTTTTGATATTTTATACAATGCCAAATTAACTCTTAATCGCTTTAGATTTGCAGTGAAAAAGTAGCATTCCTTTCTGTTCACACTTTCACATCTGGGACATATAAAGATAGACTACCTTGTCATTTGGTGCACGTTGACACTCAACAACCCATAGATTTCCGCTTGACTATATCGAAGAAAAGCCGGTATAACAAAGCTATATTTTCTTGGTAAGTATTTCCAATACGTGCACCTTCAGTTGTGATATTTAATATTATAATATATATTTTTACAATAAGACAATAGCAGGTCAGGATATAGCGACATTATTTCAAAAATTTCTTTTGTGAATATTAAACATGTGAAGTTACTGAAGTTATTGGAATATAATAATATATGATTGAATAAATTGTACTTATACCAAAAGACAGTTTATATAATATCTAGAAAAGACTTTGAAGTTTACAAAACACGATGCTAAAGAGATACTTCCCGATCTTCATTCTACGTATTTCTAATTTTTCTGGTAAAAAAATGATAAAAATGCCATGGTCGACAGAGAAAAATAAAAATAAATTCACATTCGCTGTTTTTATGTATATCCCCATCTCACAGGCGTGATATGTGGGCATAGGTGTGATTTACCGCGGTTCTACTGAAGGCCAGTGTCATTTTTAGATGGCAGTCGCTCCCAGGGGGACCCAGCGTTGGCTGCTTAACAGTTTTCTTTAATTATATATTTCGACACATGTTTTTGGTATGCAGGTATGGCTTTGAGATAACGAAAAAGTGATAGTTTCGCAGCTCCAAGAGCACCGATCACAAGGACAATTACTTTAGCCGAATATTACGAGATAACATGTATTAAGCCCCGCACTGAATACGGGGCGCATTCTGTCTTACCCATCCAATCTTCTAGTTCAGTTGATGCAAGCTTCTCCTGGTCTTTTGATCTATCGTTGTTTTTAGCCTTCGATTTGTATCAGCCAAAGTTCTCGCCGCACTATGAACTGAACAATTGAAGTTTCAGAGGTCGGACTATTTCGAGATATCCCCACAAAGGAAGGCATCCATTTCAGTCATATTTTGAGGCTGAGGAGAAACCTGGATGTTGATGTTCCTCCTGGTACTGAAATCGCTATCATCTATCAGGGGGTTCCTGCTTTCCACGGTTAGTCTTAATGTCGCGTCCTCCTCTTCGTGTGCAGCTTGTCTATACAGCGGTTTCATTCATATCCAGTTGGCACAAGGTAGGTAACTTGATTTCTCAAAGACTATTGCAAAACATGCTGAAGCTCTGGCTGTTTCTGACAGCACAGACTGTGCATACGCGCCATATAGCCTCCGCGAAAAGGGCGAATGCTGGGATCGTAGCAGTCCAACAAGTCATTCTTCAGTAAATTCGTCCACTTAATGTGAGCGTTTCGCCGGTCGTCGTCGTGTTTCCATCTAAATTATTTTCAGCACTCCAAACGCTAGGTTGATAGGTGCTGTTTCCGACTCATTGTGAGCATCTACAACTTTTTGGTGTTTTGGTGGTGTCATTGTTGTTCTCACCAGCAGCTAAGGAAAGGGTTCATACGTACTCTGAGAGGTCGCCCGCTTTCCCAGAGTCACTGTTTAAGACACCTCACCCAGGTTACATGGAGCTTTCGACACGGCTATAACGCTTCCACCTGAGGGTTTTTCCTTTGAAACCATCCATGGACAATTGCCCGTGACTGCTTACTAATCACTGTGACCATATATAGCATAAACCCTTAGCAGAGAGACCCTCTTTCTGCAAACTTAGGACGCGTCCGATAGCTTCGCCATAGGCTATTCGGTTCGAATCCAAATTATCCGAAACCCTAACCCAAGACGTATTGTACCAAAGACTGGTATCTCGACCGGTTCCTCTGAGATGCCGGACGATCTCCCAGAGAATATAGTCTTACTCTTGCATGTGGGGCTCAGCAAGGGAGGACGAAACCATTCCCTAGATACTCGTGGGAACAACAGTGATAAAAGCAAACATGGTTGTAATTGTTTTCAAACAATCAATCGCGCACGGCTCCCAATAATCGGTCGAGCAACAATGCTGACTACCCTAGAGTTGGTGAAGTCAATCAAGACAGAGTCAATACGATAGACGGGTAACATTTCAATAGTTCTGAGTGGACGGATCGGCTGACAGACTACCTGCAGGAGTGTTACCTAAACGAAAAGGTTACATAGTACGACGGCATGCTCTGAAGTTCGAGAAACACCCAGAGTTTCCGCACTTTTAGGAACAACTGCTGCGAAACCATGCCAATGCCCTCTGGAAAAGGGGTTGTATAAGCGGTGCGCCTATACTTTACCGCAGCCAAAACAAACCAGGTTTCTCTCAAGCCCGAATATCTGGCTCAAGTGGATGTTGCGTTTCGTGGAGGTTATTTCGAAGAGTATGACCTCTGCACCATCAGTTGTGGTGTGCATCATGTAGCAAGTATCAACTCAGCACCAAAATAAACTAGGCAAAGCAGTAGGTGTCCATCATTTAGACTGTGATTATCTACATAACATGTGGTAGGAAGTTCACTGCCAGAATTCGGAAGTTTGCGCGTGAACTACAGATCCGCCATTACACACTCAACAAATCAAAACTGTTGACTAGCAGGCAGCACATTCTTGAGAGAATGCGAGTACTATCTGATATTAGGAAAAGTCTAGGGTAAAGGGAAAGGTGTGTAAGAGAAAATGGACAGTTTTTATCTCACCCACATCGACTCTTCGAAGACCCTATAATTACTGTGGACCACCCGCTCCCAAACCAGAGGAGATTGAGGCATTTTTGTGAGAAGTCTATAAAGTCCAGGATCAACTGATTGAAGAATCAGAGGAAATAAATAACTTCAAGCTTCACTATGGAAAAGATGGAAAAAGTGTTAAGAGGATGAAGAACTATTTCTCTGCGGGACCAGATGGAAATTAGGAGCTTCTGGTGGAAGAAGGTTTCTTCAACCCTCCTGCATCTGGCCCGCATTTCCACCACATATCTCAAGTTGGAAGAGCCTATTCCGGATTGTTTGGTGGAAAGAATCACAGTGCTATTCCCGATGAAGGGCAACTTGTCTGACCCAAAAAACTACAGACCTATAACTTGTCTGAAAACACTATATAGGATCGTCATAGCTACCCTAAATGATAGGGTTGTTTGAAAAATCGGACCCATGTGGCGAGAGATGTACAAACAGCGTGGTGCAAAGAAAGGCGTAGCAAAATGCCGGCTGAACCTGCTAATCGATAGGTGCATCTGTAAAGACGCAGCATTCAATTAACGCTACCAGTCGATGGCCTAGATTGACCACCGGAGGTTGAATCGAAATTCAACCTCCATAGACTTATGATCTGCCTGTTGAAAAACTTGAAGGTTCATCCACGAAGATGCGAATACAGCTCCGCCAAACGCTCCCAGTAAAATAGAGTCACCTGTCAAGAATGAGAACTGCTGAAAATACTGAAACTATATATTCTCGAAAATTGTTTCTGTTGCGCCTTTAAGGCCTGACATAGTTCTCCGTGACTTCGAAAAACGAACTATGTTTGTTAACGAATTTTCGGCTGTCATTTTCTGGAATGATATTCGCTCCCAGTGAAATCACGCTGTTGTTCTTATGACAAAATGTTTATTTGTTATGACTTTCGCCAACGCTAAATAATTTTATTTCAATCGAATACAAAATAAATGTTTTCTCCTTCATACTATTTACAATTTTCATTTACAAGGTATTTCTCTGAAACTAATATGTATATTCTTTGAAAATTGTAAACTACAAAAATCTCCATTTTTAGGTAAATTCTCGCAATCTCTGGAGAAAATTCGAAAAATCTAACAAAAACTAGGAATGTATTTTCTCCATCAAAAAATTGTGGCGATATGGCCGCCGAAAAATAAAAACCATTTTTTTTTGTAATATATATATAATGTTAATAAAAAAAATCTACAGTTTGAATTTCATCATTGAAATCCTATAATCACTTTTTTAGTATCTTGAGAGTCATGGAATATGGTATATTGAACCGCCTTGGATCAGTAGATGGATACAGCGGCATGGAAGTTGCCTCAGAAGATACATCTACTGAAGGAAAATTTCACCCCGTTACGATTTTGGATGTAGTATCACTTTTGGCCTTGTTTCAGGGAGGCGTGTTTTGGTCTTTCGTAATACTACTTTCCGAAAAATTTTATTTTTCAGTTCCTAAGAGAAAATCTGTTAAAATTTCAACACGTTCTCGTCCTAAAGCCATTGAAATTAGAAAATTAAATTGAGATGTTAAATGTTACTACGACTATAGAGGAAAAAAGTATTTAAATATTTCTAGAGTATCCATCTCATGTGTTATCTCTTAAATAAACAGTTGGAATAATATATTAGTTAGAGTAATATATGTCCGTGCGTCAATTATATTCTAATTTTTGTGAAAAAATACGCGAAAAACTAATCACATAGAGTAATAACTAAATTATAAAGAATCAATATTATTTCTTGTTTAATATATGTATGTTTTCAATTATAAAAAAAATCAATAGGAAGGAAAACCTTAATATCAAAGATTTTATCCATACGCCGATACGAACGTTACCGTACGTGTTACGTTATCTTATTTCTAAATAATACCTTCTTCCATGTACAATTAAAACGTGAAAACACGACCTATCACGTAGATCTCTGGAACGATATAAAGTGCAAAATAATAAATGAAATACTATCCAAGATCGATAGAATGCATGTATATTAGGGTGGCACGAAAATTCATGGCAAATTTTTTGTCATCCCTAATTTTTGTTTTTTTGTTTTTCTGATTGTAACTGCTGCCGGTTTCGACTTGAAGTTTCCAATGTAAAATGCATGGCGAAAACCCACTTTTTTCAGTGTTTGAAATAATTTTGAGCACTGTATTCTCGTTTTTTTTACCTAAAATCATTTATATTGGTCTAGTGGAATATTTATTAACATTGCTTAATTACTTTCCAATTATTTAAACAAATGGAATTTGTTCGAATAATTTTTTTTCGAAAACCCGTTTTTTCCCCAACAATTATTACTATTGGTCTACTGGAATATTTATTAACAATAATTTATTAATATTCAAATATTTAAACAAATGGAATTTGTTTAATAATTTTTTTTCGAAAATTCGTTTTTTTCCTAAAAATTATTACTATTGGTCTAGTTTAATATTTATTAACAATAATGTATTAATTTTCAATTATTTGAACAATTTGAATTTGTTTTTCCAATTTTTTTCTTCACGAACATCATTATTGTTGGTCTAGTGGACTATTTACCAACATTGATTAATTAATTTTAAAATATTTACACAAATTCCATTTGTCTAAAAAATGTTTCTTCCAAAAATTCGTTCAACTGGCAAATTCCATTTGTTTAAATAATTAGAAATTAATTAATTTTAGGTAAGGAAAGACGAGAATACAGTGCTCAGTGATCATTTTTATGAAAATATATTTGTGATTTTAAGCGTAGTTTTCAGGGACTCGTAGGGGTGTGTTAGGGGTGTCAAACTCATACGTCCGATACATTAAATTCTTCGTTGGATAATTCTCTACAAGCCTCTATACTTTCCCGTCAAATTTTTTCAAATCCTGAAAAATTATTTCAAAAACTGGAAAAAGTGATTTTTCCGCATGCATTTTACATGGGAAACTTCAAGTCAAAACCGGCAGCAGATAAAATCGAAAAAACGAAAAAACAAAAATATGGGATTTTCTTTTTTCGGATTTGGAATACAATGGGGGGAATCGTTGCCCTCTAGAAAAAAAGGGTTTTTGAGCCACCCTAAGTATATGTTGATTATATGTCGCTTAAGCCTTTTTTGTAAATTGTTACACAAAATGACTTGTTACAGATTATGTTTCTAAAAATCTTTCTTAACATTTTTATGATAATCCAACGTCACCTCTCCCAGGGCTTCAATTTATGAATTAAAATAAATAAATATATTCTTGAGCAACAAAATTTAATTATATTTTCAAAAATGAAATAATGTTTTTGGAAACTATTATCAGTGGAGGCATTAACGCACATTTGATCAGTTCTTCAGGAGGGACAAAAACAGAACAAGAAACGTTCTATAAAATCTAATTTTCAAAAATAAAATAAAACTTCAGTTCGAGGCTATTTAAGTGTTGAATCAAAGCGAAAAAAAGTGTTTTAAAAAAGTGAACCAGTTCCGAGTAATTCAAAGAGTAATTCAAATGTGTCTTGAGATCTGCACGCGAGTTTTCAATATTTTGCCCGGCAATTCAAAACCCATGTTCCAATTTTCATAAGTGAAAATTAGTAATTTCATTCGTAGGTTATAAGTTGCTGAATAGGTGGAAAAACTTTTCATCAAAAAAGGTCACCCAGTTATAAGATAATGAAGGGTAAAGTTTTTGAGAAAATGATAGCGTGTTTGGCTATTATTTGAAACAACGTAAGGCGCGAACCTGATTTTCGTAAATCATATGAAAAGGCGCTAAAATTTAAGGTTGTACTTTATACTTTAAGGTGATAATATTGCAAAAAAAAAATTCAGCTCGCACAATGTTCTTTTTCATAAAATGACTAACAATCTAAGGGAAACACCTACTTTTAGTAAGCGACGTGAAAATGTTTCTTTTTTATTAAAAATAATGACAGGATATTATTATATGCTTTAGAAACAAAAATGTATGAATGCGGCAGAAAGAAATATTTTTTCATTCTTAATTAGTGGTATGTAGAAAACAGGGAAAATAACAACAAATCTAGAAAATTATTATTTCATTGTATTGATATTAAAATTTCATATCTATTGAAATTAAATGTGATGCAAAACATTAGAGTACCTCTATTACCCGCTGTAAATAATAATAAAATTAATTAAATTAATTGACTAAAAACAGAATAAAAATCTAGCATAATTTTTTTTGGGGGGGCCGCCGCCGCCCGAGCTCCTTTGATGGTGCCCAAAAAGTAGTATATGCATGTGCAATAAGGATTTTGCGAATACTTACGTCATATGACTCCTAGTATACCGTAACTAAAAATGAGAAAAAGCTTTGGTGTCAAGATAGTCTTTCCAATATTTTTATATTAAGACTATTATAAAAACAGCAACCCACTGGGAAACCACCCTGGTATATGAAAATGTGGGACAGTGTATGTTTTTATTCTGTGCTTGCCACCGGAATTTCAGTCGATATTAGAAAACATATTTCTATTCACATTTTTTAATAGTTCAGATCGTAAAGTGTTTACGAACAAAATTATTTTCCAGAAAGTACTTAATGAGCTACGATTTCTTGAAACTTAAGGCAGCACATTTAATCCTTCTACAGGACAAGTAACGATATACCAGAGAGGATACTTTTATATCAGCAGCCAAATTTCATTAACGCAGTTTAGATGAATAGCTGGATTGTTTAATCAATTATTACTGCGAATTCCTTTCCATTCTATTCAGTTTTTTTCTCATGTTTGCCATCCAATGTTAATGGTTTGGTAAAACTTGTCAATTGGATTAAGTTCAGCGATAAATATTTCATACCCGGTGATATGATAATGATTGCAGCAGAAAACAGGCCAAAATTTTATTCTGTGCGTTATTACATTATACCGCTTTTGTCACAGAAAAGATAAAAAGTATTTGCTACGATGATAATGATGATCACTTTCAACCTGTAAAGTAACTCATCAAACTAAAAAGAAATGGAAGTGTTTCACTTCGAGCGAATTAACCCGTGGTATACACACTATATTTTTATAACGAGGTATACACACTGGGTTAGGTTCACCCGGCCAACTTTGACAGCTCATATCTTCGTTCCTAATTGAACAATTTTGCCTTTCTTTTTTTATATTTCATAGAGAAAATTCTCAAGAATTGAACAGCATGGGTTTAAAAGTGGTAAATATGGAAAAACATATACATATTTTCAAATAAAGAAACACAGCTTAAAAATGTTTGTGAAAAAATTACGTTTTTTCTAAAAGACTGTTTTTTACATAAGTATCAAGATAAATAGGCCTAAATACTGATGAATGGAAAGTTCGAGATTTGTACCTTAAAACTGTGTTTTCGGTTTTTCCATATGTTCAGAAAAACATATTTGCTTAGTGATTCGAAAGTAGGCAAATTCCGGTTCGGCGCGGATAAGTCATGCTACCAGAATACTCCATTTCTCGGCAAAAATTAATGATTTGAACTACATACATACCTTAACGTTCATGATTATATTCTGGAATACTGCATACAGTGTTATAAAATTATTACAGTTATTTAAAAAACGCAAGAGTTTAAACAAATACTCAATTTTTCGGTTTTGGGGATGAAATAATATATAAAATATTAGAATTTTTCAGTGTGATTTTTTATTCAGAATCAAAATATGAGCGAGAAACTTAAAAATAATTTCTTCACGTAAATAGCGTAAATTACGTTTCGGCCTATTCCGACGGCTGAGCACATTGCTCACAAATTTTTGCAGTGTGCTCCTTACACATAGGTCTGTCGCATTTAATAACAATAATTTTTCGTTTTGCGACTTATAATAAATGCAGTTACGGCGTTTTTTCGAATGTTTGCGTGCCGTATTCACCCGTCTATAGTCTATACTCTAAAAAATGTAAAATTATTGAAAATTATAGACAACACACTTCCAGCAAATAATTTGTTTATAAAAAATTTTCGGTACCGTGCAATTTTTTCGTCGTATGTGTTTATTTATAAAATAGTTGAAGAACTCAATCAAAAAACAGGCTCAACAAGTTTCTTTGAAATTTCATCGGGTTTTTTCAAATTGTTTACATCCAAATCGCTTAATATTTGTGGGCTGTACGTTATTTTGAACCAAAAAAGTCATTTCTTCCCACGGGGGGGGGGGGGGGTGGCTGGTTCCGCGACCCTGTAGATTCGCGCCTGGCCTGAAATGGTAATATTTTTATTTAAAAAACTACAATTTATAGATACAACCCATATTCGAGGAGAATATTAATTATGGATCTCTCTGGTATCATTCTCCGGACGTGCACCTGTAATTTAAAAAGTAGCGCAGTGATTCTGTATAATTGAAGCATGAGTCTAATTAATAATTGGATTGCAAACATATGTCAATATTTTTTATAAGGTATGTATAAGTTTTACTTTCAAAAAATTGGACTGAATAAATGCAACTCAAGAGCTCCAGGATTTACACATTTCAAATTAACGCGGGCTTTTATTCACTCTAGAGGGCGCTTATAAAGAAATTTAGCGAAAGCTGGAAGGGGAGGGAACCGGCAAAAACGGAAATTAAATTCCTTTTTATCGTTAAAGAGCACGTGTTTCTCGTTGAAATAGTTCTTTTATATTTACAAATAAAATTAAGTTTTAATGTTTTAATTTATAACTAAAATAAGTTCCAGAAATGCGTCGATCCATGAGGGAGTCGGAAGACGAGAAGGAAATAAAAGGTTTGTATCTATATAGCTACAGTTTCCCAGTATCTTTTTGTAACGGTCCTTATCAAAATTTTCACATTCGTGACTCGTGTTTGCACAAGTGCCAAAAACGTATGGCGAGGAATTCCTCGAAAAACAATCCTTATAGATAGAAACAAAGTGGTCAACTACTTTGTTCGCAACAAGTTACGAAACACCTGAAGTGCGTAAAAGTGTCTCAGACAATCAAAAATTCATAAAATATTGAAATAAAAAGAGTTTTTCTTCGTATATTGACAATTCAGAGACAAGGCGTTTCGTAAAACATTAAAGAACGTTGATTGCTTATCCTTGAAAAGCTATCGTGCCAAAAATAAAAGTAAATGATTCGTTTCAAGTGACTACATGAAAAAGTAAGGTTAGGATTTTCGGAATCTGCGTCATCTGCGTAAATTCTTGGTCGACGGTTCCCACATGGTTTTCGAATTATTCTATAATTCGTTTCTGGTACATTATATTAGAAGGCATGGTTTTCCAATCTCGGGAAAATTGTCTTTTAGATTTTAAAATTTACATTGAATGTTCTAAGTGCAAATATTTCCAATTTTTTGTATATGCTGTTAAAAAGTGGATTTTTGTAGTTTTCATTGTTGATTTTTGAACGAAATTCGTGATAAGCCTATTGGTTTTTGGAATGGGAAGATTAACAATTTTTTAGGAGAAGATTGTACTTATTAACCTTATTAACTGAAGTTATACATATTTGCGTCTTGAATTGACTAATTCCATCTAATTCATTTAGCTCCTGCTGGTCGAAGAACTCGATCGCTTCTTTCGATTGGGGCGGATTGTTGCTTGCGACGCAGTACTAGAATCAATAAAATAATGGACAACAATCCAGAAGAACCCAGTGAAAACTCTCGGATAACCAGAAGCCGAGCTTCAACCGTAGAACCTGAACCGAGGACCCCTAAGTCTACAAGGTATGTAATATGATATTTTTTTGTACCCTATATGCTCAGTTAAGGTTCCTAAAGTACCCTATTTTCAAGTTTTGGTCCGTATGGTACCATGTTTGCAAGACCATAATGTCACTTTAGAAAATTGATAATGAGGTCAAAGCTTCCAAGAGTCAGGGATTTAGAAAAAAAGTAACAAATTACGGAATTTTTCTAAGAAGTAACTGTAACAAATAATCAGGGCTGCTACAGTCACTATTCGTCACTTTTCTTCTCAAATAAATTTTTATTCAATTTTTTAAGTGGCAAGATCACATTAGTGAATTTTCTGTCAATCAATGGGGGTTAATTATTGTTCAATATATATTGTATACGGGTTTCTGAATCGTCTGCAGAGTGTCCAGCGATCGCGAAAACCCGGAATTTTCTTTGAATTTTGTTTGAACCTTGAAAACCTGGAAATCTTGAATTTTGTACGAGAAACTTGAATTAATTTGTTTTCCTTTTAAAACAGTTATTTCATTGAAATGTGAAAAGTAATTCAAATATTTTAGTCTATTATGAAAGGAACATCTCGTTTAGAAGAAATCTTGCTACTGAAAAGTTTTTTATTTATCAAGATATAATTGACCTTTTACTCAATACATAATAAAGAGATTTCTAGGCATTTCCTGTAGATTTTACCAATTATATTATAGATTGTAAATAACAGACTTTAATATTGTGCATAATTCTATAAGTTTTTTATTTCATCTCAGCTAATATAGAATATTAAAGTTTACATTTTGTTGTTATATTCAGCTTACAAATTATAAAAATTATTCGTTGAAAATGTCGATGTTATTCAGTTTCAGAATTAGAATGAGCCATGGCCATATAACGAATTTTTCCAGGGTTTCACCACTCGTGTTTCGAGTGTACACCAGATTACAAAACATTACTAAAGATTTCAAATGGTTTCAAAAGATTTTAAAGATTTAAAAATATTTAAAAAGGATTTGAAAGCTTTTAAAAAGACGATTACACCAGATTTCAAAGATTTCATCAAGTTTTCGAACATCTCCAAAGATTTTGAAACTTTCAGAAGATTTCAAATATTTTAAAGGTTTTCAAAAGGTTACATAGTAAACCAGGTTTCAAAAGATTTTACACAGATTAAAAATATTTTAATGATTTTAAATGAATACAAAAGATTTCACAAACAGAGATCTACAAAAATTTTCACAAACATTTCAAAAGATTTGACAAAGATTTCACAAAGATGTCGAACCAGATTCAAAGATTTGAAAACATTTCGAAGATTTGGAAAGATTTCAAAGGGTTTCAAAACAGCTTAGAAGATTTGAAAGGATTTCAAATAATTCATTGATTTCAACAAATAAAAAAGATTTCACAAAGATTAAAAACAATTTCACAAATATTCTAAAGAATTTTACAAAGATTTCACGAAAATTTCTCAAAGATTTCGCACATTTCCAAATATATGTTTATGATTTCACATGAATACAAAAGATTTCACAAAGATTTTAAAGATTCCATCAAGATTTTCAGAGGATACAAGAATTCCAAAGATTTTGAAAAGGGTACAGTACACCAGATTTCAAAAAATTTCAAAGATTTTAATCGATTTCCAATATTTCAATTATTTCAAACGAATACGAAAGATTTCACAAATAATTAAATTATTTAAAACGAACACAAAAGATTTCACAAACAAAGATTAAAGAAAGCTTTCACAAAAAATTCAAAGATTTCATGATAATTTAAAAAAAAATCACAAAGATTTCAAGGATTTCAAATATTTTTAAAAAATTGAAAAAGCTTATACAGAAATTTCAAAATTTCACTAAGATTTTAAGTACTTATTCATGGTTCTGCCTTTTTTAATTATTGGCCAATAAAAAAGTTGAAATAGCTCATTTTTACACCTATAACAAACGGTATTTCGTTATTTGATGTAAAAAAAAGAGACCTGGAAAAAATTGGCTTCTTGACCTGGAAAACCTGGAAAAGACCTTGAATTTTGTTCCTAAGAATCGCTGGACACTAGGGCGTATCGAAAAAAATAAAGTTGTTTGCACGAAGTTGTAATAGCAATGAAAACTTTCTTTTGGGAGTCAAAAACACTCCCCTAATGTTTCATAAAAAAAAAAATCCTTCTGTCCCCGCATTGTATATATAGCTAAAAATCACAAAAAACGAAGCACTTCTTCAAATTTGAACAGCAACAAATATTTTTTTGAGATTTAAATTATCAATAAAAATAGTTCAAAGCAATTCGATTTATACCTGTATAGCGATAATTCCATTAAAATATTTTTTACCCTCCCCAATTGACTTTGAAGTTTCAAAAAATCGAAAAAAGTCGATTTTTTCGCTATTTTCTTTAGACTCATGGTAAATTTCTTGACTATTTGACCATATAATGTATGATATAAGTTAATCAGAATGTATTTGCAATATGTTGCAACAATAATATATAAGGAATGTTGACATTAAAATAATTTTCATTAACTTTTAATTACAAGAAAATATTTAAAAGTGATATATTGCTCTTTGTTTGACAATAAAATTAATTTTCGGTATATAAATTATCAGCAAAACTAGTTCGAAGCAAGTGGGTTTGTATAATTACATAGCAAAAAATGATTCGAATATTTTTTAACCTACCTAAGTGACCTTGTAGCTTAAAAATATCGAGAAAAAAACTACTTTTTCGCTATTTTCTTAGATTTTTTTATGATTTTTAGCTATATGCGGAGACAAGGATTTTCTTTTTTTTTTATGAACAGGGTGGCCACCGAACCGGGAGAACCGGGAGAAAGCCGGGAGAAACTTGCACCGGGAGAAAGCCGGGAGAGAATTATTACACCGGGAGATTTCCCGCATTTCATAAGTCGCGCGTTTCGTAGCGCTGTGTGTCCGAACAACCAATCGCGAAATCGCGTAATTAGTTAGGATTGATTGACCGCCCACATTACGTCGCGTATGTGTGCGTACTAGTTCGCATTCTAGACTGTTCTGGAGGTTCTGTAGTCTCATGTAGTGTTGAAGTTGTAACAATCTGTGATTTAACTAAACTTGTTTCGATAATTTCATGTTTCCTTAAAACATATATAATATGTATATAATAAAACATCTTTGCATTTTCCTTTATTAGGCATTAAATTTTTCTTATCCTGCTTATTATATGAATGAAAGTCAATGCATTTCTCGTAAATCGGTTTGCCGATGCTCATCGATTTCCGCAATTGATCATCTGTGAAAAAACTGCACGTTTCGCAACAACAGTATTTTTTTTTTAAACCGGGAGAAATCACGAATTTGTACCGGGAGAACCGGGAGAAACCCGGGAGAGGAAAATGAAAAAAATAATGGCCACCCTGATGAAGCTTTAGGGGAGTGTTTTTGACTTCCAAACGAAAGTTTTCATTGCTATTAGAACTTCGCGCAAACAACTTTATTTTTTTCTATACGCCCTACTGAACACTCTGGTCTTGCGTTCTTTTGAAATGCTTCAGGGAATTTTCAAAAATTCCGAGAAATTTTTGATAGATTTCAATCATTTAAAGGGATTTTTTAGATTTTAGGGTATTTTGCAAACTTCTAACACATTCCAAGAGCTTTTAATTTGAATTATTTTTGGGAATTTTCAAATATTGCAAGGAATTGTTTATTACTTTACTTAATTTGAAGGGATTTCGTAGCGTTTTAAATATTTAAGGATTATGAATTTTCTATAATTTCGGAAGATATCGAACGATTTTGAATTCACTTTATTATTTTTCAAATTAAGTTTTATTTTTTTGAAAATTTTCCCATTCATTTGAATTGTTTTGTACCCATCAGTCACTTTTTTTTGTTACAAATTAATGGGGTTTCAAAGATTTGAAGAGATTTGCAATTAGTTTTGGAATTCACCCTGCATTCTTATTAATTTACCCAGAATTCTTTTTAATTCTTCGGAATTCTTTTGAATTTTTTCAATTCACTTTAATTCTTCTAAATATACTTAATTCTACTTAATTCAATGCATTTTGTTGAATTTTTAAAAGTTTTTATTTAATTCATCCTGATGATCAATTGATAAAATGATGAAAGGTTTTGAAATATTTTAATATATATATTTTTTCAAATTCCTTGGCATTTTCAAGAGCTATACAAAATATCAAGGGATTTTAAAAGATTTTAATAGATTTAAATATTTTAAGGCATTTTTAAAGATTAAAAAGGAATTTTAAATTGATTTCAAAAATTTAATGGCATTTTAAAGGATTTGAAATATTTGAGGGTGTTGTAAAAGATTCCCAGTTATTTTCAAGAGTTTTAAAAAGTTTCAAGGGAATTAAAAAGATGTCAAATTATTTTAAATATTTTATGGAATTTTAATCGATTCCCAGAAATTTTTTATTCACTTAAATAGTTTGGAGAGATTTAAGGAAATTGAATTTAAGGAATTTGAAAATTTTGCATGCGTTTGTGAAGAATTTACTAGAATTTCGGAAGATATGGAAGGACTTAACAGTACCTAAAAGTTTTTAAGATATTTTAAAAGATTCCAAGAGGTTTCATAAAATCTCCGTGGATTTTAATGATTTTTAAAGCATTCAAGATATTTTAATATGTTTGCCAGGATTTCAAGATGTACCATATGATTTCACGTAATATTACGGATTTCTTAATAACTTAACAGACTTCGAAGAATTTATTCACAAGAAGTGAGGGATTTCGCAGGGTTTCAAAGATTTTAAAGTATTTTTTAGAATTTGTCCTGAATTATTTCAAATTCTTTTGTATTCTTCTAAATTCAATCAATTCTACTCAATTGAATGGAGTTAGAAAAAGTGTTTGCTTAATTAATTTTGAAGTCTTTAAAACTCACCTTAAATTCTTAGGCATTTTATCAAATTCTGTTTAAATCTTTTTAATTTTTCGTAACTCCTTTCAAACTTACCCAATTCAATGCATTTTTTAATATTTTTGAATTGCTTTTGAATTCACTTCATTATTTTTCAAATTAAGTTTGATTTTTTACCAATTTTTCCATTCATTTGAATTCTTTTGAATTTTTTTGTAGTCATTAGTCACTTTTTTGGTTACAAATTAATAGGGTTTCAAAGATTTGAAGAGATTTGCAATTATTGTTGGAATTCATCCTGAATTATTTTTAATTCTTTGGATTCTCTTGAATTTTCTTAATTCACTTGAATTCTTCTAAACTTACTCAATTTTACTTCATACACTGGATTTTTTTTTCAATTTTTGAAAGTTTTTATTTAATTGATCCTGAAGTCCTTTTAACCTCACCTTGATGTCTTGAGCATTTCATCAAATTCTTTTGAATTCACTTGCATTTTCCAAAGCTCATTTCAAAGTTACTGAATTCAGTGAAGTTTTTAAAATTGTTTTTAAATTCATTTGAATTTTTTAAAAAACTCCTTGAATTTTTATCAATTTCTTCGAATTCTTCTAGTTTACCTTATATTTCTCTAAATTTATTCCAATTTTACGGAAATCAATGGATTTTTCATTTTTCACATTTTTCCAATTTATTTGAATTCTTTTGAATTTATCTTACATAGTTTTGAAGTCTTATAAATTTATCCTGAATGTGTTACTTTTTAAATGCGAAAAAAGTACCCTTGAATATAAATTGATTTAAACTTATTTATTAAAGTTCTTCAGAAAAAATGTTAAAATTGCTAGAAATCTTCGAAATACCTTTAAATCCTTCGAGTTATTTAATAAGATTATTGAAATCTTGTGAAATTCCTTGAAGTACCTTAAAATCCCTTGAAATCCTTAGAATCGTTAAGAATCCCTTGAAAATCAATGAAATTTTGTGTATTTTCCGTAGTATTCTCATAAATCCTTTGAAATCTTTGGAAATTCTACAAAATTCTGTGAAATCCCTTGAAATTTTGTACATTTCTTAAAATAAAAATATATAAATATAAATATAAAATCTATAAATCTTTTTTAAAAAACAATTAATTCCTTGGAGATTCAATAAAATCCTTAAATGTTGTGAAATTCCTCGAAATATCTAAAAATCCATTTAAATCTTCAGAATCGCTAGAAATCCCTTAAAATGTTATTTCATTTGATTTATTTTCCAAAGTTCACAAGAAATCTCTTGAAATAATTGAATATTCTACAAAAGTCTTTGAAATCTCTTGAAATTTTTTATATCGCTTAAAATCCTGCAGAAGCGCTTGAAATCCGTGAAATCTTAAAGCCCTTGAATATAATTTGAATTAAAGTTATTCATTAAAGTTCTGTTTAAAAAATCCTTTTAAATCCCTAGAAATCTTTGAAATCCCTTAAAATCCTTGGAGACTGGAGAAAATCCTTAAATCTTGTGGAATTTCTTGAAATCCCTGGAAATCTAGAGAATTGCTAGAAATCCCTTGAAATCTTTCGAATCGCTAGAAATCCCTTGACATTTCATTTAATTTATTTTCTAAAGTTCACTAAAACTCTCTTGAAATATTTGAAAATTCTACAAAATTCTTTTAAAAAAGTAAAAATCCTTTAGAATCCCTTGAAAGGTTTCGAAATTAATTGAAATTCGTGGAGATAGTTTTAATCTCTTGAATCCCAATAATATCTGATAAAATTAGTTGGAATATTTAGGAATCCCATTAAACCTTTTTAAAAGCCTTAAAATCTGTGGAAGTTCTATGAAATCTGTTAAAATCTTTTGGAACCCCTGCACCTCCTGTTATGTTTGGAAATCTTTAAAACCCCCTGAAATTGTTATGAAATCTGACGAAATGGCTTGAAATCCATAGCAATTTTCGGAAATTCGTACAAAATTAAATATAGTTATTAAAATTCTCTAAAAAGTCTTAGTACATTAAAATCCCTCGAAATCTTTAGAATCGCTAGAAATCCCTGTAAATTTCATTTTATTTTATTTATTTTAGAGTGCTCACTAGAAATCCCGTGAAATATTTGGAAATTCTGCAAAATTCTTCAAAATGACTTGAAATTTTTTGTGTTTTTTAAAAATCCTTTAGAATCTCTTAAAATTCCTTAAAATTGTTAAGCCCTTAAATATAATATGAATTGAACTTAATCATTAAAGTTTTCTTTAAAAACACGTTTAAATCCCTAGAAATCTGTTTAATTCCTTGAAATCTTTGGAAATTTAATAAAATTGTGAAATCTTGTAAAATTACTTGAAATACCTTAAAATCCGTTGAAAACTTTGGAATCGCTAGAAGTCATTTGAAATTTAATTTATTTTCTAAATTTCGCTAGAAATCCTTCGACATATTTGGAAGTTTTACAAAATTCTTTGAAAACCCTTGCAATTTTGTATATCTCTTCAGATCCTTTAGAATCCATTTAAATCCCTTGAAGTATTTAAGACCTTGAATATAATTTGAATTAAACTTACTCCTTAAAAGTTTTCTTAAAAACCCCGTTTAAATCCCTAAAAATCTTTGGAATACCTCGACATCTTTGAAAAAAGTAAAAATCTCTTGAAATGTTTTGAAATTCCTTGAAATCTGTGGAAATATTTCTAACCTCTTGAAAACCAATGAGATCTTTTAAAATTAGTTGAAATATTTAGAAATCTCATAAAACCCTTTTAAAAGCCTTGAGTTCCTGGAAGTCCCCCGTAATCTGTTACAACCCCCTGAAATATGTTGAAATTGTTATGAAATCTGACGGATTAATCTTATTCATTAAAATTGCCTAAAAAAATGTTTTTATCTCTACAATTCTTCGAAATACTTTAAATCCCTTGAAATCGCTAGGAACCCTTCCAAATTTAATTTAATTTATTTTCCAAAGTTCAATAGAAATATCTCGAAATCTTTGGAAATCCAATAAAATTCTTCGAAACCACTTGATCTTTTTTTAATGTCTTGATGCCCTCTGAAATTCTTTTATATCCTAGGAAATGTTTGGAAAGCTTAAAAGCCTCTACACTCCCTCAATATATTTCGAAATTCCTTGAAATCCGTGAAATTATTTTTAAATCTCTTTAAAACCGAATAAAAACTTTTCAAATTAATTAAAATATTTTAAAACCTTTTGAATTTTTAAGAATATTTTGAATATTTTTAAACGTTTTGAATAATTTCTTGAAATTTCGGAAAAGAATGTAGAAAATTTTAAAGCAAAATTTTGTAATTGTACAGGATTAAAAAATTTTATAAAAAATTCGAATAATTTAAAGATATATTTATTATTATTATTATTATACCATTATGCCATTTCCTTTTCGGGGTAGGCATGACTCCGTTTGCTCCTCTGATTACACCTTGGGTATGCACAACAAGCAAATAATCAGTTTATTCTGAAATATATTATTGTTAAAGTACAAAATGTAAAATTTTAGTTCTAAAGGGTAGAACAAGTTTCTTTTCATGTCTTAATGTATAGTATATTGTAGTAAAAATTATCAAAATCTTCTTGCTTGAAAATTTATTCTTTTTGGTTAAAAATGATTATTGTTTGGTTGAAATATCAACTGTTACGTGCTTCGTTGAGAAGTCATCTCGTTTGGTTGAACAGTCGATTATTTGACTTAAAATTGAACTACTTTGTACAAAAAATATTATTTCTTGATTAAGGATTCATAATTATAGTTTCAAATTCAACTATTTGCTTTTAAATGAACTTTTATGTTAAAAATTTTACTGTTTCATAGAAAATTTATCTTTTTGGTTCCAAAATTGAACACTTTGGTAGAAAATTGAACTATATGGTTAACAATTAAACTTTTTGGTTTAAAAATCATATTTTAGGGATGTAAATTCAACTTTTCTGTAGATATTTCGTCTTTTTGGCTCTTTTTGGCTCAGAACTGAAAAAATGTTTCGTGTGACAAAAAAGAGACTTGGTGCCGTCAGGCCTTTAAAAAAAGTACCCTGGCGGCACCAGGTCTCTACTACACCACTGATTAGATATGAAAATACGTTTTTGGATTGCCACTCTTAATTTACTCTTAACTTCCTTTCTTGTAATTAGTAACATTATTTGTAGCAAACGAGATGTCCGAGCTGGCTCGGAAACGAAAACAATGACACCAGGGAGGTTCACTCGCAAATCAAGAGCTAGTTCTGTTAGCATCTCAGAAGATAATTTGAAAGAGTCTTTGGCATCTTGGACGCCATACGGGACTCCTTCTAGGAGTAACAGGCGTTTGTCGATGTTGCCTTCTCAGCCTTCTGTGGCAGAGGAAACTCAAAACCTAAAGGCAGAAAAGCGTAAGAGTATGGAAGTGTCTGTGATCGAAATAGAAGATGATACTGGTGAGTTAATTAATCCGTTTACTTAATTAATTTGTCAAATATTGGCTTCAATTTTGCTTATTCCATTCACAATTTTTTTTTATAAATAGCAAAATTGGGTTTACAACAGGCTTTTTGTCCCTTCCGAATAATCCTTTATTCATATTTTTCCAGCCTTCTAAACAAATTATTTATCCTCAGAAGTATTTTAAAGTCACTCCAAGATGTTTACTCCTGATAACATTTCTGTTAATTTATACAATTCTGAAATTTTCAAGATATCAGGCCTCGGACTCACGTCACTATTGACACTTTTTTAATGATACAAATATTTTGCTACTGTTTCGAAAACAATTACAATAATGCTTCTATTTTTTCACTTTGCCTTTAAACATATTTTTAAAATTCTTTCTTAGGTAGACTAAAATAACATGGCCGACATCTCAAGTGTCGAAATTTCAAAATATTTCCAAGGATATCAAAGGTTTCGAATCTTTTTTTAACATTTCAAGTGATTTCTAAAAATTTTACCAGATTTCAACCGATTCCAAGGTATTTTAAATGATTTCATGAGTTTAAAAGAATTTTTATGAATTTCAAGGTTTATAGTATTTTTAAAGATTCCAAGGGTTTTGTAAGGATTTTACCAAACCTACGCGATTGTATGGGTTATTTAAGTACTTTATAGATTTAAAAAAATGCAATGCATTTCAAAGGATTTTAAAGATTTTAGGGTATTTGGAAGATTTCCAGAAATTGCAAGAGATTTCACGAAATTTAAAGGATTTTTTACGAAATTTCAAAGAACTTCTAGTGTACTTTAGGAGTAAATTGAAATGGAATTAAATTTAAAGAAATTTCTATGGATTTTATGGGACCTCAGTTGATTTCAAAGATTGAAACATTTTTATCCGGGGAATTACATGGTGTTTCAAGGAAGTTTTAAATATCGGAGGGATTCATAGGATTTGAAAAGAAATAAAAAGATTCCATGAAATTATAAGGAATTTCTATAGATTGTAAGGGATATAAAAAAGTGGGAGAGTTTTCCAATGATTTCAGAGGATTTCAAAGGATTTTATCATTTTTGAAGGAATTGTATTATATACAAATAAGGTATTACAGATTTCAAGACTTTCTATGGAATTTTACTCGATTTTTGTGGGATTACTTGGAATTTTATAAATTTCAAGGGATTTCAACGGATGTAAAAAGTTCAGGGTTTTGTGCTAAAATTCCAACAAAATTAACGATATTTCAGAACTTTAAAGGTTTTTCAAAGAATTCCATAGGATTTCAAAAAATTGTAAAGGATTTCAGAAAGGTATCCAGGATGTCAATGATATTTAAACTGTTTTAAAGTTTTTAGAGTACTTTAAAAGATTCGAAAGGATTTCACGCGATTTGATGCAAACAATTACATGACACTACTTTTCTACTATTTTTTCCCAAATTTATGCTACTGTTGACACTACTTTTAACTTCTCAAATGAGTGCGAGGCCTGATGTATCAATTTCGAGATTCATTTTTTAGTAGAATTTCTAGAATAATTGAAAAGTTATTTATCACGTTTAACGAATATTTTTACCTTCAATAACAATTTCCTCCTTTTGTCCTTTCACCTTTTGTTTACCTTTGAAGCCTGCTTTGCTATGCTTTTATTTTAAAAAGTATCAGAAAAGGCTAGTGTTTTTTTTACGGAAGCCAAATATAAAAATTGTTATGAATTCCCTTCGTAATTATAAATTACGATTGTCAGATGAGGAATCATCAAAAGAAAAGGTGCCCGAAAAGATCGAGGTTGCCGATTCAGGAGGCCAGGTTGCACTCGATTCTACAGAAGCTTCGTCCCCAGATCCAAAAAGGTCTGCTGACATCAACACATCTCCCGGAAAAAATGGCTGTGACAAAAATAAACTAACAAAAACTGAAAACGAAAATGAGATGAAAAAAAGAAAGACTGATCGAGACTCTTCGCAGTTAAACGAAGATTCAATCATCCTACCTCGAAATAGGCACAGTCTTAAAGATTCATCTGCAGATACTTCCGTTATCGTAATTGACGAAGTCAAAACTACTTCTCAAAGTAAAGCTTTGAAACCTGAAGAATTCTCTATCTTAATCGACAAAACTGCAACTGACCGTTGGATTTCCTCTGAGAAGGAAAATAAGAAACCTGCGTATCCGCACGAAAATGATAGCGATTACGAAATTGATGTGTGTGAGTTATCTCAGAAGGAAGACGAATTTTCTAATTCTGAAAGTTTTTTGAAGAATAAAAGTGCGCAAGACTCGGGACTTGTTCGTTCGGAGACCGAGGAAAGTGACGTAGAAATAGAAGTCTGTGATACGAAATCGAAAGGAAAAGAAAATATCCACAGTCTAAATGCTGTCGTTGTGTTGCAAGATATTTTAGAGGATATGAATTACAAAGTTGCGGTTTCTGCTATGAAGAAAAAAGAGGAGCATGTGAAGAATTTGACTCCGAAGAAGAGGTACAGTCTTGTTGATGTCACGAAGGGATCTGAAAATAATGGAGGAATGAAGGAGGTTGAAGCAAGAAACGATGTAGAAAAAGAAGATCCCGAAAGAGGAGAAACATGTGAAGAAACCGAAGATATTTCAGAAAGCAAAGATGAAGTTCCAGATAAAAAAGATGAAATAAAAGTTTCTAAATCAGAAGAACCAAAAGCAAAAGATGCAACAGATTTTACAAATGTAGAGGATAACATTGACGTTCCGATTGAAAAGGAAGAAAACAAGAAAGGAGGTTCACCTGTCGAAAAAGAAAGGACAAAATCATTTTCTAGTCAAAGTGATGATGTTGCGTCTCCTTCAAAATGTGATCAAATAAGCGAGTCATCTCTTGAAAATCAACAAGGTGAAAATTGTCCTATGCAAACATCAGCTACTGGAAATTTTGAAGAAATAATGGAAGTTTACGTCAAAGAATCTGAAGACATTGTCATCATAGAGAGTAACATCGAAAAAAAAACAGAGAAAAATAAATTAGACACGGAGAATGAGAAAAGTCTTAGTCCTAAAATATCTCCTAGCAAAGTATTGGAGACTTCTACGGAAAAACTAGAAATTCCAACAAAAACGCCTGAATCATCTCCAGTGAAGACACCGGAATCTTCAATAAAAACTCCAACGCTAAAAAAATCAGTAACAGAAAGGTATTCACCTCTGCAGGAAAGATCAGAAAAAACATCTGAAGAAGAAGATGAAAGCTCTCCGTCTAAAGCTTCTTGTAACAGCGGAGATACAATTATTTACGATCCACTTTCATTTAAAAGCCCTCAGACAACTTCTAATCAAAATTCTCCGCTCAAGAGATCTGTTACGACTTCACCGACAAAGCTAGAAAATACACCCAACTATTGTGATAGCGTAATATCTGAATCGCCTAAAGAAAAAAGCGTTAGAATTCCGGATGTTGTTTCTAAATCGGGAATAAGTAGCGACAAGAAAAAATCTGAACTTGAAACTTTAAAGGCTTTGGCAGAATTTCCTGCAGAAGAGAGTCCTGTAAGCTTGAGTCTTCAATTTGAATGCGATTCAGAGAACGGAACAGCAGATGTTGCTTCCTTATCGAGAATAAATAGCGATGAAGTAAAATCTGAGGTCAAGTTCAAAGAAGAAGAGAAGAGTCCTAGGAATTTAAATCTTGAAAGCGAATCAAAGAATGAGACTTCGTCACAATCTCCTAAACAAGAACAGAGTCCCGGAAATTTGAGTCTTGAATCTAAAAGAAAGGCGAGCGAATCACAAAATGAAATCTCAGATTTTGCTTCTACATCATCAAAAAACATCGAAGACGAAGATTCAGATATTGAGATGAAAGATGAAACCTTAAATCCTTTGTCGGAGTCTCCCAAAAAGATTGCAGCTTCAGCAACAAGAACAAACATCGAGAAGGAAGATTCTGATATTGTGATTGAAGACGAATTTTTAGACTTTCCGTTAAAATCTCATAAGGAAGTGAGCTCTAGAAAATTGAGTCTTCAATCTGAAAGAAAAAGTTCGAGCGAATCAGAAAACAAAACTCCAGATGTTGCTTCCGAATCCAGAAAAAACAGCGAGAATGAAGATTCTGATATTGAGATGAAAGATGAAACCTTAAATTTGCTGCCAGAATCTCCCAAAAAGAGGAGTCCCGGAAATTCAAGTCTTCGATCTGAAAGAAAAGCGAGCGTATCACAAAATGAAATCCCGGTTTTTACTTCTACATCAAAAAATATCGAGGACGAAGATTCAGATCTTCAGATGAAAGATGAACCCTTAAATCCTTTGTCAGAATCTTCCGAAAAGAAGAGTCCTGCAAAATTAAGTCTTCAATCTGAAAATCGAAACACGAGTGAATCTGAAAATCAACCCCCAATTGTATCTTTAGCATCAAGCAAAAACAGCGAGAAGGAAGATTCTGATATTGTGATTGAAGACGAATTTTTAGAATCTTCATTAAAATCTCGTAAGGAAGAAGTGAGTTTTAGAAAATTGAGTCTACAATCTGAAAGCAAAAGTTCGAGCGAATCAGAAAACAAAAATACTGATGTTGCTTCTGAATCCAGAAAAAACAGCGAGAATGAAGATTCAGACTCTGAGATTGAAGAAGAAAACTCGAAGAAACAAGCTGTAAAAGAAAAAAGGCCTAAAAAATTAAGCAAAAGGGGAAAAGAAAAATCAGTTTCCCCCGCAAAGCGATTGAGCAATGGATCTGTCGACAGAAATCTTACGGAATTCCAATTTGGGTATCTTGATGATGAAAACGAATCTACTGATGAAGAAATAGAGGCTCTAGAAACGTTTGAGAAAATAAAGTCTCTCCAGTTGAAAGAAAGAGAGGCTCTACAATTAAAAGAGGAATTAGCGGCTCTAATATTGAAAAATGAATCAGAGATTGTTAAATTGAAAGAAGAAATGGAGACATCAAAGTCAAAAGTAGTACCGGAGACTGTAAACTCAGAAGAATCCGAGCCTATAAAAGTGAAGGATGGTTGCAGGGAGGAAATTGAGTCGAAGGAGAAGGACGAATCGATAGTGAAACTAGTAGATTTTGAAACTCACATGTCTTCCGAACCTGAAAATAGAGGAACTTCTATTGTTGCAGGATCACCCAGAAAGCAAACGGACGAAAAAGAAGAGGAACTTGAAAGTCTTTTCAAGGACATCACCGAGGAGGAATTCAGTTCTTCACAACGGACCAAAAATCCGTTAAATCTGGAAGGGGAATCTGAGGACGATCTCGTTCTGCTCGACGAGGAAGACGCTGAAGAAGATGTTGAACCTTTGGAAAGTAGAGAAACGACATTTGACGACTCTTCTATTTTGATTTTAGATCACGATAGACTGAAAGTTCAGAAAGCGAGCGACGAAGAACTGCAGTCAAAGACCAGAAATCGGGATAAGAGATTGTCTGTAGAATTCATGAAACATATTCGCCACTCGCCGAAAAAGAATGAAAATCTAAGAAGCGAGACTTTGCGATCTCCTTCGAAAAAACTTAGCTCTCCTGCTGCTTCGGATTCGAGGATTGACGAGGAGAAAACTGAAATATCTCCATTGATGAATCAAAGTCCGGAAAATCGAAAAAGCTCGAAATCTGAGGAAAGTTCGCCGACTTCGGACAGAGGGAAAAGAACGAATGGTCCAGTAGTGAGGAAAATTGAAATCTTGAAAACCGTAATCCCCCTTCAAACATTGAAAGGTAGTGAGAGGAAAGTAGAGGCAGAAGTTGAAGGGAGAGTAATAGAAGAAGTTAATGAAAATGGAAAGAAAGAAAGGAAAAGTCTTTTGAATCAATCGGTGGAAAAACCTAAGATTGATAAGAAACGATCGCCGATGAAATCTAGGCCTGAGTCGCCGATGAAATCTAGGCCTGAGTCACCGAAGAAATCAGAGGATTTTCTTCCTGCCTTCTTAAATAATTCTACTAGTAGCGAGGGGGAAGACACAGATTCATCTATTGATACCGATGTAGCTATGGAATATAATTTGCCAGGACAACAAATTTCCCGTGTAGATGATGTTACCGGGGACGAGTGCAGAAGTTCAGAAACTGAAGATTTAAGTTCGGATTCGGAAGATCAAGGTTCATTAGTAGATTTCATTGTTAACGATGATGCGAATCTTGAAGCCGAGGAAACTGCCGATTCAGATTCTGAGGCCAGTTCAGAAATGTGTGTGACAGAAATGGAAAAGAAAGAGGAAAATTCAGAAAGTAAGAAAAAGCAAAAGAAGAGAAACGAGGAAGAGCCTGAAATGAATGTTGTGGTGGTAGAAGAAAGGGACGAGAATTCACCGAATAAAAAGAAAAAGAATAAAAAGCACAAGAGCAAGACGGAAATAGAACCAGAAGTAGAGGTAGAGAAAAATAAGAAAAAGAATCGAAAGCTCGAGGATAAAGAGGAGAAGAAAGTGGAAAATGACATTCAGATTAAAGTTAAATCTAAGAAAGAAAAGAAAAAAATGAAGAAAATTCTTCCTGAAGTGCCTGAGGAAAAAATAGAACTGGAAGTGTCGGAGAAAAGGAAAAAGAAGAAGGATAAAGTTCTAAAGGAAGTGCCTGATGAGAAAATAGAACTGGAAGTACCAGAGAAGAGGAAGAAGAAAAAGGTTAAAGTTCTTTCTGAAGTGCCTGATGAGAAAATAGAACTGGAAGTGCCGGAGAAGAGGAAGAAGAAGAAAAAGGATAAAGTTTTTTCTGAAGTACCTGAGGAGGAAATAGAACTGGAATTGCCGGATAAGAGGAAGAAGAAGAAAAAAGATAAAGTTTTGTCTGAAGTACGTGAAGAGAAAATAGAACTGGAAGTGCCGGAGAAGAGGACGAAGAAGAAGAAAAAGGATAAAGTTCTTTCTGAAGTACCTGAGGAGGAAATAGAACTGGAATTGCCGGTTAAGAGGAAGAAGAAAAAGGAATCAAAAGATGAAGAGTTTATTACTCATGAAGCAAAAGAGAAAAAAAAGAAAAAGAAAGATACTGTGAATGAAGAAATACCTCAAGTCGACGAAGAACAAGTGGAACCAAAAAAGAAGAAAAAGAACAAGAAAAAGAAAACGACAGAAGTTGAAAAGTTTCCTCTTGTTGAACTGACAAAAGAGCTGCAGAAAACGAAGGAGGAGCCAGTACCTAGTGAAATACCTCAATTTGGTTTGCAAGCGTCGAATGAACAGTTGGATAAAAAGAAGAAAAAGCGAAGAAAGAACAAAGCTGAAGTTGAAGTTGCCGAATTGGAGTTGCAAGTTTCTGAACCAAAAAAGAAGCACAAAAAGGAAACACATGACGACCTCTTAGAGTTTAAAAATCAACAAAGAGATATCAAAGAACAGGAAATGAAGATACAAGACCAAGAAAGAAGAATGAAAGACCAGGAAATTGTAATTAAAGGTCAGGAAAAGATTATTCGAGATCGGGAAAGAGAAATAAAAGACCAAGAAAGGGACACTGTTAAAGAGAAGAAAAAGAAGTCTAAACCAGAAAGGAAAGCGGAAAGTGTAAATAGGAAATGTATTAAAAGACTACCTGGAGAAGTTCTTGAAAGTCTTTCGGATCTTCCTCAAGAACGTAAAAAACAAAAACTTTCAAATGTAGATCCTACTCAGGAAAGCAAAAAACCGAAGTCAACAGAAAATATTGGAAAAGGAAACGTTTCAGATCTGATGAAACAAAAGATTGATATACCATCTTTGTCGATGATTGATAACAAATTCAAGAAAATTCCGTATCTTGTGGAAAAAAGCGAGAGTTCAGAAATTTCACTTTGTGGTGGAACTAGTGAATTTGTGGCTACCAAACTCGTGTCCAAGAAGATTGCGTTGCTGAATATCAGAGATAATTTACTGAAAAGAAGACGTCATGGATTTACTTTCGTTAGTAGTCAAGTGCAAAATCAGAAGAAAAAACATCTAGCCGATAGGGAAAACATGACTGAAGACACTATAAGACTGGAGAAAAACAAGAGATTCACTAAAGATGTGAAAAAAGCAAATAAAAAGTAATTCACTTCGTCAATCGGAAGTAATTTAAATCAAAAGTTACCTTTAATCAGAATGAATTCGAGCATGATTAATCAATTTGGTGCATTTCACATTTGAATTATTTTTGTCTAAAATATTTATTATCCTAAAAATAAAAACTGATACAATTATATGGATAATAACTCAGGGCTGTTTACTTTAATTTTGAAAGGTTGTTACTTTTGTGTTTTTTCTGAGTTTTTTCAAGAGTACTGATGATAGGATTTATCTACGTTTAAGGGGATAAATGCTGCAACTTGTTTGCTTCAAGTTTTTATGTATTAAGAATAAACAAGAGGCATTTACGAGAATAGATTTTGATATTTGTAATAGGAAAAGCGAACGAACGTTGACGGATTTTCGTAGCTTGAGTGTTTATAAGATGTATGATAATGTATAAATACTTTGTCATTTAAGCTAGGCATTTCGTCTAAATTTCCTATGTTTCGGACCAAGGATCATTTTTGTAAAAATATTTAATACATGTCGTGCCATCATAATTGTGTCGCTTATTTGAGAATATCCCTTTCCTTTGACGAATTCTATTACAAGATATTTTTAAATATATTAGCATCATCGATTAATTAAATAAATAACACTAAAAACCTAATTAACCATTTCTTGAGTTTGTGTCTGCAGATGGTGAATTTCCATAACAATTTAAACGGATTTTTATTTTAGCTTCTTATACTTAAAATTCAGTTCATATTTAGGTAAAATTAATGTGGATACTACATTGAGTTCAATTTAAACCGCTCTATATTCCTAACTCTTCAAGTAAAAATATTGCATTTTCAACAAGATAGATGAACTTTTAACCAAATAGTTAAATTTTCAAACAAGAAGATTAATTTTCTACCAAAAAGTACGAATTTCTAACAAAATACATAAGTTCTCAACCATGTAGTTGATTTTTTAAGAAAATACATGAATTCTCAACCAAATAGTTGAATTTAAAAAGATCACTTTTCAACCAAAAATGAGGTATTTAATTTAATTTTTCGTTGAAAAAATTAATTTTCCACCAAAGAAAAGGAAAAAAAATTTAACTAAAATGATAAATCTTCAACTGGAATAGCTGCATTTTAAACCAAAAAGATAAATATTGAACTGGAATACTTGAATTTTCAACAAAAAGATTAATTTTCAATAAGGAAGATCAATTCTCTACCAAAAAGACAACTTTTCAACAAAATACATGAACTCTCAACCAAATAGTTGAATTTAGAAGTTAAGAAAGATCAGTTTTGAACAAAAAATGAGATATGTAGTTAAATTTAGAGTTCAAAAAATTTATTTTCTGCCAAAGAAAAAAAATTTTGAACTAATATGAGGAATCTTCAACTGGAATCGATGAATTTTAAACCAAAAAGATGGATTTTCAACTAAAATGATGAGTATTTAACTGGAACACTTGTATTTTCAACAAAAACCGAAGTATTGAAACACAAAGATTAAATTTCTATCAACAACGCGATTTTTCGACAAAAAATACATGAATTCTCAACCATATAGTTGATTTTTCGACAAAATGCAGGAATTCTTAACCAAATAGTTGAATTTTGAATTAAAAAAGATCAGTTTTTAACCAAAAATGAGATATGTAGTTGAATTTTCAGTTCAAATTAATTTTTCACCAAAAAAAAGAAATTTTGTTGAACTAAAATGATGAATCTTCAACTGGAATAGATGAATTTTCAACAAAAAAATGAATTTTCAAAAGGAAAGATTAATTCTCTATCAAAAAGATGATTTTCCAACAAAATACATGAATTTTCAACTTAAAAAAACCAGAAATTTTCAACCTAATAGTTGCATTTTGTACTAAAAAAGATCAATTTTTAAACAAACTGATGAATTTTCAACTGGAACAGTTGAATTTCAAACAAACAAAAAAAAATGAATTTTCACCTAAAATGATGAATTTTTAACTGCAAGTCGACTTTTCAAAGAATGGATGAATTTTCAACCAAGATCAATTTCTACTAAAAAAAAGACGAATTTTCAACAAAATACATTAATTTTCAACTAAAAAAGATCAAATATCAAGGAAAAATTGAACTGAAATTTTTGGTTGAAAAAATTAATGTTCAACCAAACAGATGAATTTTTGACTAAAGTGGTAGAAGTTTGTTCCAAAAATCAATTGGAATAGTTAAATTTACAATCAATAAAAAACTCAACTTTCAACAACAAAAAACTAATTTTCAGAAAAAAAAACATTTTCAAACAAAGTGATGAATTTTCAACTAAAATTATACAAGTTTGTTCAAAAAAACAAATAGGAGTAGTACATTTTCAGTTGATAAAATAACTAATTTTCCACGAATAGTTAAATTTGCAACCAAAAAAGACGAATTTTCATATTAAAAAGGTAAGTTTTCAACGAAAAATTGAATATTTAAATTTTAGTTAAAAAAATTAAGGTACAACCGAAAAGATGAATTTTCAACTAAAAAATGATGGAAGTTTGTTCCAAAAAACAATTGGAATTCAGTTAATAAAAAAAATAGTAATATTTTCAAACAATGTGATAAATTTTCAACTAAAATAATGAATCTTCAACCGGTATAGTTGAATTTTAAGCCAAAAAGATGATTTTTGATTCAAGAAGATTCTACCAAAAAGACGAATTTTCAAATAGCCAAAAATTATATAGTTAAATTTCCAGTTAAAAAGATTAATGTTCAACAATCGAGATGAATTAAAAATTCTCTCGAAAAAATTCCCTGACAATTCCAGGTTTTCCAAGTAGGGTAGACATCCTGATATAAGTATGTAAGGTCTAAAATAAAATGTACAATTACAATACAATTTTTACTTAAAAATAATTAAAATTGAATTAAAATCTTCGTGATTTTCAAAGCGAAACGGTTAAAATTGAATAATTTTTTATTTATCAAACGAAAATATAAATTCTTCAAACTTTTTAAGCTTCAGAATAATTTACAAAACTTAGTGTTTTTTATTTGAATGTCTATTTAACTTATTTAAATTAAAGGTCCTTTAATTTATAATTTTACTTTATTGGACAATATTATCAATTAAATAATTTAGCAAAAAAATCTTAAAAAGTAGTTAGAATTGACAACTTAATAAGATACATAAGAAAGTATCGAAATTTCCTAAAAAAAAGAATAGTGTTAATTTTGAAGATAACTTTTTCATTTCATGACGTTCCCTTTTCCAAATATTTTCTTTGAAATTATAGCCGAGACTTAGACTTTGATTAACTAGAAAAATCAAGGTAAAAGAAACGCGAAATTGGTGCACAAATCACTTAGTAATTTAATTTTTATAATCTTACCTTTGAATATCTGGATCCATGAAATCCTGAAATTTCCCAAGTCTCGAAATCCAGTAGATACAAAAAGACTTTGTAACAAATTGTGTATTTATTCATCAGATTAAATTAATACATAGTTCCAACTTGATCGCTCTTGAACTTCTTTTTAAAACTTTGTATTCTTTTTAAAAAAAATCCTATTTCTCTCAACTTAAGTTTTAGTTTAGATGTTAAAAGATACAAAAATCACTAAATCTAAAAACAAAAATTAAATTGCTTACAATTTCTATTTAATAGTTCCTGATTGCATTCCTAGATTTTTAATGATTAATCGTCAGAAATAAATTCATTTCTTGCGTAATTACAATTTTCTAATTTTTTTATGGCAATTTTATCAAAAATTCAAATTACTGAAATTCGTGTATAGACAAAAAAATTAAAAATGTTGTTTCCATGAAATACAATTACGTATATTTTTTATATATATACAACAACATAGGTAAATAATATATTGTAAGTAACTCGATAAGTAATGTAACATACACAAAATATCCACGAAATCGTACCTGAAGTTCCGGGTGTCAGACTTTACTGAAATTTGATTGAATCCGATTTTCGTGACTGCATTGAAAATGGGATAATCTTAATTACACAACTATTTAAGGCACTTGCGCGTAAAATCCTCAATTTTGTGAAAAATCTGCCCGTTCTATAAAAAAGAAATTATTCTCCTTCGAAATCAGAAATTATTCTACAATATTATTTTACAATTTCAGTGTTTATTTTCCTTAATCGTCGAATATAGGATATTCGATAGACATTAAATATTAAAATTTGAGTCTTGACGCGCATCTGCCTTTTTATTAACTTACTAAATTTGTTTTATTTTATTATTCATAATCACTAATTCCATTACTATTCGGCAACAAGAGGTTTTATTTACACGAGTGTTCGAGGACACACATTTGTGAATATTACAATTCTGCAATTGGCAGTTATTATACCGTAAAACGTACCAATAATCCCAAAAAATGTTGCTTTCCAAAATATCGTATATATCAAGACAAATAGTATCGTACAATAATTATGGACTAAACCTTCTAATTCGTAGGTGTACAAATTATTAAGTAAAGGTTGTGCCGTGTATGCTCGCTTGCGAAGGACTGAAAATGTTTTGCTTCGGTATTTTTATTAAAAAAATTTCGCTCAATCCTTTCACACTGAGAAAAAATTTACCTGTGGTACCTCTATCTAAATTTTGTCGTCTAGTTTAATTTTGTTTTTTCTTTTTAAATTCTATGGTCGATCGAGTTTTTATTCGAAAAGAAAAACTTTCGTTCCAGGTACCGATCTTCGAGGGTAGACCGAATAAATTATTTTTTCGAACTCTCTTCTCCAAGTAAATAATTTATTAGCCATGGGTGCAAGTAAATCTCTTGGTTCAGTGCTGCTGAAAAAAATACAAAAAATTGCGTTTAAAACAAGCGTTGAGTGGGAAAATTTCAAGTTTAATTCTTTCTTCAGCAAGACAATTTCAGACGACGCATACACAATGATCCTGAATTTTCGCAAAAGTTTCTTTTTCTTTTTTACCTAATGCACTGACTCGCTACTTGCATGACTGATCGAGTTAATATGAATGAGAGAAACGCTTCTTCGACAATTCGAAATTGTTAAGATGTTCATTTAAAGGAGGATTCATCTTGTTCGGCAGGAAATGACACAAAGTCTGGTCGAAGATGATCTAAAGGATAGGAAAAAACGAAAGGATTATACAAATATTAAGGAAGTAACGGGTGTCAAGATCAAATAAAAATTTTTCTACAAGCTCAACTCTGAATCTAAATCAAAACTTTTGAATACTCAACGATTTGGAAAAATGAAATTCAGGTTTAGCATTTAGAAAAATAATGTTTTTTCTTTGGGATGTGTCTTTTAATGTAAACTCATATTTGTTTAAACAATAATGGTAAAACTAAAATACTTATAAACTGAGAGGAAACGTTTTGAATGCGAGAAAAATAGGTAAAAACAAAAGAAGAAACGTTTCCTCTTTTTGCTTTGTACTTATATAAGGGTTTTTTTTATGAAAAGTATTTATCAACTGAGAAAACTAAATTTGATGATTTGTAAAAATCTTATAAATAATTCAAGATATGTAATTTGTTTCGCCTTGAGGTAATATTGCAAAAGAAAAACAAGAAACACATTAAATTAAAGATTTGTATGTACCCATCGTGGTACCAATAGCCTCTTGCCCCAGTACATAAAAAATATCATAAACCCTGAATCTACATATGTATAAAATACAATAAGAATATAACATGTTTCATATTCTGAACGATCGTAGGAAATATAATTTTCATTAAAGGTACACGGAAATAATTTATTCAAGACATAAACCTGAATAGAAACTCACTACTTAGCAAAACAACTTAGCTGTACTTTTTAAGTTATTTTATAAATCAAACTGCTTTTATAAAATTTTCAGAGTCCTTATTTTTCATTAAAATTGATTATGCAAATATCCACATTTCATATAATAATTACCTATGCACAAAAATATATCACTACCCTTGAAACACAATTTCCAATTTTTAAACCTATTTCTTTCAAAGTTCGATAATAAAAATTAGTAAGTAAAGTAAAACGGAAGCAATAGTTTCTCGAAAACAGAAACTCATAAGTAAGAAGAAAGCAAAACTGATTATTTTGTACAAAAACCGCTTAAAATAACAACAAAAAGTGCATATTAAAAATATTTTTGATTAATCATTATTATTGCTACTAAATTAATTAAAGCATTAAAACGCGCCTAAATTTGTGGTATCTATATTTGAACACATTTTTTTCTATAATTATCCGACGCGAGTTATAAATGCAAATAAAAAACACTTGGTGGTACAGAATAAAATATAAAATATTATGCAAAAACTGAATCACACCCATTCCTCTTGCCAACCTTCGATACCACATGTAGGCAGTGGTGTAGTCCAGTTATGGGCCATCCATAAACTACGTCACACTTCAAATGTTCAAGATTTTAAGCCAAAATACATTGTATTTTCAACAAAATAGTTTAAATTTCAACCAAAAAAGATTTTCTACCCAAAAAAAAAATAAATTTTCAACACAAAAAGACGAATTTTTAAAACAAAATTAATTTTCATCCAAACAGTTGCAATAATAACTAAAAAGATCAATTTTCCAGTAAAAGAGATGAGTTTTCCAAAAAATGTTTAAGGATCTAAGAAAACGGTAAAATTTTTAAGCCAAAAAGACGAATTTTTTCAAAGACAGCTGAATTTTAAACAAAAAAATTACTTCTCAACCAAGAAAGACAGATTTTTAACCAAGAAGGATGACTTTTCTACCATAAAGATGAATTTCCAATCCAAAAAGATGCATTTTTAATCAAATGGTCGAATTTTCAAGCAAAAAAGATTAAAATATGACATTTGAACCAAAGAATAAAGTTTTGAAACTAAAAAGTCGAATGTTTTAGAAAACAGCGAACTTTTAATTCGGAAAAGATCAATTGTGAACAAAAAAGATCTTTTTCAATCAACAAAGATGAATTTTTAACAAAGTACATGAATTTTGTACCAAATGGCTGAATCTTTAACTTATACAATCTACAGTATAAAGTTTCAACCAAAAATTGAATAGTATTCAGATACAGAAACATTTTTAGATAAAAAAATGTTGTAACAAAAATAAAAGAATTTTCAGCATAGTTGTTAAATTTTCAACCAAAAAGATGAATGTTCTACCAAAAAAGACGAATTTTGAACAAAAATATATTAATTTTCAACAGAATTATTTAATTTTAACGCCAAAAAGACAAATTATCTATAAACATTGTTTAAATTTTTAGCCAAATAGTTTAATTTTCTACCAAACTGTTGAATTTTCAAGCCAAAAAGATGAATCTTCTAAAAAACAGTAGAATTTTTAACATAAAAGTTAATTTAAAAGTAAATAGTTGAATTTTAAGCTATAATTATGAATCCTTAATAAAAAAAAAAGCATTTTTTACAAATTGTTAATTGTAAGTCAAGCAATCGATTTTTTATCCAAAAACTTTCATTTTTAACCAAACAGCATCAATTTTCAACCAAGAAGATTGAATATCTACCAAAAAAGACGAATTTTCAACTAAAAAAGATATATTTTGCAAAAATAAAAAATTTATTTTCAACCAAACATGAAATAAATTTTCATCAATGTAGTTAAATTTTCAATCAAATAATAGAATTTTTAACCAAACGAGATAAAATTCGAACCAAAAATATAACAGTAGCCTTTCCAAGAAAAAAAAGATAACTTTTACCCAAAAATATAATTGGATTTTCTTACTGGGTTTAAAATTTGAATGTTATCTTAGTTTTTTGCCCCCCCCCCCCCTCACCTAAAAGTGGTAACGTAGTTTATGGGAGTTACCGCCAGGCCACTTTTTCTTTTAGGACTACACCACTGCATGTAGGTTACTTTACAGTTTATAATTATTAAATAGTTACTTTGGTACATTTTCAAATTCGAGCATTGTGAACTTTATACTTGATTAAAAGTAAATCAAGAATTAATAAGAGTCAGAAAAGTAGATTTAATACGAGTTGACATTGATTCTTTCAAGTTAAAAAATTGTTTCTCTTTTACTTAATAAAAATATGCTATACTCCGCAAAGTTTTCAATACAATTTGCGAAAAGTAAATAATTACATTTTTATTTAGTCCCTTTAGAAATCTGTTGAACCTTTTATTCTGAATCTTTAGAATTTAAAGACTGGGAAAAATTGAACAACATTTTTGAGAAACCGCGAACATACTCGAAAAGAAAAATGAGTGAAGAACTTTTCACAAATGATTATATAAAATATGTAACTAAATTCAAGACCTCTACTTTTTTCTCAAATTAAACTGTCAATGCTTCTTTTTTATAATCTCTTAAAAGTGAAAGTTTACAAACTGAAAATTTGTACATTCAAACGTTCAATCTTACACACTTTCAAATAGTAATATTTCCAAGTTGAATAAATTTAGTTTACAAATATTTGCCTTTAAAATACATTTAAATTTAAACGATTGAAAAATTAGACAATCTCCAAATGGAACCTATCAAAAATTAACATTTTGTATGTCAAAAGTTTGCAAGTTCAACATTTCCAATCACAAAACGATAAAAATTATAAAATAAATATACCGAAAAGCTCTGTACCGAAATAACAATACAAATAGCCCCTTTTCTAGCTTTATTTGTACCGGAAAAATACGGATATTTGTACTGAAATTTCGGTACCCGTAGCCACGGGTAAGAGGCTTGAAAATTAAACTTTTCAAATTCAAGTCGTTAGAAAAGAGAAATTTTAATTTGGAGGTTTAAAAAAATGAAAGATTATAAAATTTGAAGAGATTAACATTTTCAATTCTGAATTAAAATCGTAACAATTTTGAAGAATTTGAAAATAAATGTATTTAGTCTCGTGAAATTCAAAAAATGTTAAACTTAAAAATGAAAACCTTGAAAATTGTACCATTTTAATTTTGAAGTTCTTAAAATCTTTCAATTTTAAATTAGAAAACGTAACAATTTTGAAGAATTTAAAAATAAATGTATTCAATCCCGCGCAATTTCATCTGGCATTACGAGATATTTGGATTAGATATATTTTTTTATTCTCGAACAAGAAACAAATTAAATGGTACTAAAAAAATATTTCGATATCAAAGGCGCGAATGAAAAAGACATTAAATTGGAAAAAAATCAAAGAGACCTTTGGATTGAAATATAAATTTGGAAGCCTTCGAATTTGAAGACATCCAAGTGTGAAAATCTTCAAAATTTGAACAACATATAAAATAAATTCTAAAGTAAATCAAATTTAAGGCTATCGAACTGGAAATTCATTTAAACAATTACAAATCTTTCCAATCTCAAAGCCCGCAAATTCGGAAAGTCTTGATTTCAAAATCTGGAAATGGAAAGGCACATCAATTGGAACTCGTTTAATATAAAAAATCATAATATCAAAACTTTTTAAATTCGAAATAACCAAACTAAACAAAACGTTAGTTTTAAAGCATTTAAATGAACTTTGGATGCAAAAGCAGCAAAGAAATGAAAAAGGAGACTTAATAGACATGGTGGTAAAAACTCCAGGGTAGCCATTCAAAGTAGATGATGTATATGTACAGTTCTGGCATGTATAGAGCTAAATGGTCAGTTTTTCCGACCTTGCTCGGTATCGAAGTTGACTATCTGCTCTCAAAGAAGCAAGAGTTAGTGATGATTATTGACGAAAGCTTGAGGAATTCAATGGGCTTACCCTTGCTGCAGAGGGCAGGAAAAAGTGACCAGTCTTGCCGTGTGAATAATCTGAGCGCAAGTCTTCTAGAACTACAAAAATATATATATATGTATATGTCTGCTGTGATTTGGAAGAACACCGTTATCTGCAAAATGAACGAAAGCCGAAAAAATGCTCGAATCTTTATTCGAGTGTATCGCGGATTCTAATTCATATTCTCAACTTTTTTTGTTTGTTCTTGATTAATTTTGAATATGATCTTTTCATTTCTGAAAAAAATGGTTTCAAAATTTTAATTAATTATTGAAAATGCAGTAAACGGTATTGATTTTGATTCTTAAATTAGGGAAAACGCCATGCCCGACATTTACGTTTCTCTTCGATTCAGTCATGAAATTATAATTATTCTGAAATATTACAAATTAATATTATTAATAATTCTTTAATGTTTAATTGTAAATTTTCAAAATTAAATATTCTTCAATTTTAAAATATTTGCAATTTAAAACTCTGCAATTTTGGAGTCACAACTGACAATTCTTGATTTTTGAAAATTTTGAATCACAAATTATTTAGTTTTTAAGAATTATATTTTATGGGTATGTAATTTAGAACACTTTTAGGAATAGTTCAATTTTGAAAAATTACAACAGATAACTCTTCAATTTTAACGATTTGCAATTTAAAACCCCTTAATTTTAAAGATTTACAATTGACAATTAATTATTTTTGAAAAATGTATGCATGACAATTCTTAAATTGTGATGGTTTTGAAGATCAAAAGTGAAGAGTTTTCAACTCTAAATCTTCTAAATTGATGAAATTTGAAACTTAAATCATAAAAATGACAGCATTTTTAATTGTAAAACTTAAAACTTGCATGATTTCAAGTATCTTCAATTTTGAAGATTTGCCACTCGAAGTTCAGATATTTGAAGATTTAAAATTGAAATTTATTTGATTTTGAAGATTTATATTTTAAAGGTATTTAATTCAGTTTTTGAGATTTACTATGGAGAATTCTTGAATTTTTAAGATTTTCAATCGAAGACTCTTCAATATTTAATGAATATTATGGAGCATTTCTTGACATTGTTCAATTTTAAATTGTTAAAATTGAAATTTATTTAATTTTCAAGCTTTATATTTTAAAGGTATGTAATCTTGAACATTTTTCAACATGTAGTCCAATTTTGAAGAAGTACAATGACAAATTCTTCAATTTTAACGATTTGGAATTTAAAACTCTTCAATTTTGAAGATTAACAATGAAAAACTTTTTTTTTTTGAATGGTTTATAAATAACAATTCTTAAATTTTTATGATTTTGAAGATCAAAAGTAAAGACTTTTCAAATATAAATATCGAAATTGCAGAATTTTCAATTCTAGAACATAAAACTTTTATAATTTTTTATTGTGAATATTTTATATATGCAAATCTTCAATTTTAAACATCAGCAATTTAAATTTTTACAATTTTAAAGAGTGACAATACAAAAATCTTGAATTTTAAAAATATTGATTTGCAAATTATTCCACAATTAGGACTTACATTTTAAAGGAATGTAATAAAACTTTTTTTTAATAGTTTAATTTTGAAGATTTACCACCGCAAATTCTTTAATGTTAACGGCTTAAAATTCATTAATTTGGAATATTTTCAATTGAAGACTGTTTAATATTTATTATTATTAATAAATACTGTACATATATATTTTATTGATTTCTTTTATATTTATTATATATTTACTTATATTTATATATTTATTATTATTAATAACATTATTAATATCAATAATACTTTTACATTTTTTAAACTGATATTTAAAGCAGCCACGTTTTTTACAGAAAATATAGATAACAATGTTATAGCTGTTAATCAATTTCATGAATAACGAATAATACGAAATTTTAGGGGAATTAATTCATGTTTATTTATTGAATGTACTAAATGTAATTCCGAATTTATTGAGTAACAGCAAAACTCGAAATTATTGACATCAATTTAAATATTAAACAATAACTTTAACAAATGTTTAAGCTCGAATACATTAAGAAATGTAATTAGATCTGGAACACAGTGTTGTTCATTAATACAATATTTTATTCATTTCTTTTGAAAATTTCCAACTAATTGCTTCCACTTTAAACAACTGACAAGATTTAAAAACATTATTTCTTACCTATTACACTTTTCAATAATATAACATTTTATTACTTTAATACCGTTATTAACTTTAAAAAATAGACTTTCAATAATGATCATTAAAAATAAATAAGAAATAAGAAAACAATTTTGTTAACGGTCAGTTACGGCTTTCTCTTAAATCACAACTCGCCAATCTTTGCAGTTAATGGTATTTTCCAAAAAATATACAATAAATATTTTCAAAGATATTATCAATTTTAAAAAACATCTTTTAATCATTAGATGTATATTTCAACGATATAAGAAACTCATTTTTCGATTTTTTGTAGTTAACGGTGTTTTCCCAAATCACGGCAGAATGTGATATATATATATATATATATACAATATACATATATACGTATCGTTACATTATTACATTTCGCACTGGTTTCTCATCATAGCATAGGATACTAATTAAAGATAGAAATATTGTTATTTTTTTCATTAATTCATCAAAAGGAAAGTCTAGACCACATAAATTTTTTTTCTCCTCCCGCCTAAATCCTCGTATCATTTTATTTTATCTACACAACGCTTCTTTTTTTCCGAACACTCGGTATGTACACGTTTTCAGCATTGGACTAATTATAGTAATAATCATTATAGTATTCTTAAACGTCGTACCGAATACAGTACGAGTACTAAACCAACTTTATTATGTCGGTTGGCTTATAAAGTTGTAAATTTGTCGCAGCGTAGTGTGATTGGTGAAAAGCTTAACCAAGTCAATCTTTCGATTGGTAATTCGACTATTATGCTTTCGCGTCAACTATATTCGCATCGAGTACTATTTATTATAGGTCTTAAACCCCATTAGTGCAATAATCCCTATCCTTGATGATATGAAACTCAAAGCGCATGAATATTCCTCAAATTCTATTTTCTCTAATATTTATTTATCCTAATTTCCAATTTACCTACATTTATTCTTCCGAATAAGCACATAACATAAAATTCATTTAAACGAAACGCCATCTGTGATAAATGCCCGTGGCATCGAAATTTCATGAACAGAATAGTACATTGTGTATCAAGGGCGGAAAGAAGGCGATTAACGCACGATATCCGACATTCTGATTGACTGATTCAAATTTCCCGGTATTATTCAACCAATCAGAATGCCGACAGTCATTTTATGGCAGATAGCGTTTCGCTTAAGGACATGTGACAGTATGATACGTGACCAATTATTATTAATAGGTCTACAAATTAACTCGGTGCCTTCACATTGATGTCTTGTAACTCTTGGTCAAACTTGCATTTTTTCCGCCCCCAGGTAGCTTTAAAGGGCGAACCATAAGCTTTAAAAAACAACATGAGTGGCGGCCCTGCAGACTCAACATAAAAAATCCTTAGTCAATGAAATAGCGTTCGACCAGGAACATTTGAGATACTGCATTTTCTTTGCATTGCGATTGAAGAAAAATGCAGTTGAAGCGACCGAAATTATTTGCTCCTTGTTGGATGCCATTTTATTTACTAATGATTCTCGAGGTTCTGTCCGCAGGGCCGCCACCTATTATATTGTGTTTTAAAGTTTAAGAATCGCTTTTTAAAACTACCTGAACACTTTATCAAAATAAAGGCACGGAATTAATTTGTAGACCTAATATATTCGGCGGTATTATAATTAGAAAAATGAATATAAATATAAAATATCCTATTTTAGCTAGGTCTGTAAAGACCGATTCTCAGTTAAATTAAAAAATAACAATAAAAATGTACGAATTAAATAAAAGCCAAACTGAAATGAGCCAAACAGACGTGCTCTTCTATATTTTGAACCATTTTCCAAAATTTCAGCAAAATATATTTATTTTTCTATTCATAAAGCCGCCGAATGTAATAAATTATGAGACTCTTACATGCCCTTGAATGAATTTAAGAAAAAATAAATATTGGGGAAAATAGAATTGCAATATGCGCCTCGTGGAACACGATTCGGTGAATCCGTTGCTCTGAATCTTGAAAATGAGGTCAGAAAATATTTCTTTTTAGCCTCAAACTCGTGATTCTGTGCGACAATTTGAGATTCGTTATAGTTCAATTCGATGGAACAAATTTTGAAAAATTTAACAAGTCTGGGATGCAATAAGGGTCGCATTTTTGAGACTGAAGAAGAAATTCCTTAAATTACAATCCTCGGAATTTGCAAGACTGTTTTATAGAAAGTGAGAAACATTCTTTGGTTGATTTAACAAAATTGGTCTAAATTGGTTTAATTTACAGATTCCGAAAATTCAAACTCCAATGATTTAAAAATTTGTAAATCTATCAATTATATTGCGGGTCAATTTTCTTAAATGAATTGGAATTTGTTTCTCGATATAAAAAAAGAAAAAATTTCGAGGGCGATGAAAGGAATTTTTCGGCCAAGATCTTTATCAGGATCAGCCGTGCAGCTTCGATCTTCTATTCCTTACAAATCTATTAAATCCGCAGCCAATTTATCTTTAGCTAGTAGTTTCCTAATCCCGTGATAAGCAAAAGTTTTCGGACTTTGCCTTTTTTCCAGGACAGTCGAAATTTAAAACAAATTTCGCGCAAACTCGTGCTAACTTGCGTATATATATATATATATATATATAATATTTATACTTGTACTGTCGTCGAAACAAATGGGTGCAGGTGAAGTTTTATAATATCGTTATTGACAGTGCACGCGCGGAGACTGAACAAGTTCATTTTAAAATCAGTCTCCCCAGTGCTCTTGTAAAAAACTCTCAAAAACGTATGTATAAATAAATACAATATGACACTTACGTGAACTTTCGTTTTTTTTTTCTTCATTAAGTGTTGTCTTTCATTAAAAAACAATATTTTTTTACCGCTGCTTTAAGAAATTCATGCCTGCCTTAGTGTAAAGACACACTGAACTTAAATATTTTCAAATTTCTTCGATTTTTACGATAAGTTTTGTTCGTTTTTATGGCAGACATGGATTTGTAAAAACTAGTCCTACAAGATGATGTCGAAAATGAGGCATAACGATAGTAAAAATTTAACTCATAAATGACATGTAGCTAGCTGAGAAGTGAAAGTGGAATACGAATAATGATATTATAGTTGTACATTTGATGCGCGGTTTTTATAATAAAAAGTCAGGAGTTTACTTAAATCGAAGGAAAATCGTATCCAAGACTTACGCTGTCTGCTCTGCTAGGACAAACTTCTCGAAATATATGTTCGATAAATGGTTGCCTGCGAACAAAATAATTTAGTGTTAGTATCTGAAAAAATAGTACAAATTACTCATTTTTCCTGTAGCTTAAAGTACCAAACCCATAGAATTTAAAAAGGATTTAGATTCTAGTATCAAAATTTTTTAAGAAACAAAAGATTTACAGGCCTCCGACTCACTTTAGGGATCATAAATAGTGTGAATGTCACAAATTTGAGAAAATAGTGTCAAAAGTGTCATAAAATGTTTCAAGTATTAAAAATGTACCTCGACGTTTAATCAGAATGTTATTCTTATATTCTACAAATTATCAAAATTCATATTTATTTATCGCAGGCTTGTCTTTTCCGTTTTCACGTTTTTCTACTTAAATGTGAACTGACTTATCAGAATTTAATCAGATAATCGAACTATTTTTTATTGAAGTTTCATTCTTCTCGACTGAAAAGTTGACTATTAATTGAACTTTTCGTTAAGAATTTATCTTTATTATTTTAAAAAAATTATTATTTGGTTCAAAAATGAATTATTTGGTTGAAAATTCAACAATTTTGTTAAAAAGTCATAGTTTTTGGTTTCATAATTCAACTTTACATTTCCGGGTTGAAAATTCAACTGTTTTGTAGAAAATTCGTAAGATAAATGTGCCAGTCTTCGTCTATGCATGGGTTGTCGCAAGATGGCGAAAAAAATTAAATTGAAGTAAATAAAAATAAAATATTCTTAAATCTTAAAATATTCTTAAACGCTATTGCCGATCACTCGCACATTGAAGAAGAATATCTTCAAAGTTCTTATAATATTCATTCTAATTCTGAAATTCGCCTTAAGCTTCCGATAACTGGCACATTTACCTTATTTTCGGCTAAAAACTAAACAATTTGGCAGATCGTTTAACTATTTTGTTCAAAAATAGCGTATTTTTTTGAAAATTTCTCTTTCTTGGTTAAATCCAACTGTTTTTTTTACTTGATGTTAAAATTTGTTTGTTGATATATCAATTATTACATTTTTCGTTAAAAATTCTTCTTTTTTTATTGAAAAACCAACACATTGGTTGAAATTTGAACTAGTTTCTTAAAAGATCTTTTTTTTTGTTTGAAGATTCATAATTTTAGATGAAAATTCGTTTTTTTTTATTACAAGTTACACAGGCCAACAAAATTTGTACCGAAAGACCAGACTGTGTGCCCCCCAAGGACTTTGGTGTCCTAAAAACGAATCCATTGTCTAAATTTTTCCTATACGTCAGGTTTTTTAGATATCCTAGCCCGAAAGTGCAAAAAGGGTCACTTTTGACCATATTTGAGGAAACATAACATGATAAGCAAATTTTTCTAAAAACTGCCAATGCCATCGTTTAGCACTCTTTTTTATCTTCCATTTCCATTTTCGATTATCCGGAACCGATTTTTTTCTCCGAGATATCGCACATTGACCATTTCAGTTCGACAATGAACAACTAGCAAAGAAGGCGAAGAAAGCGAATCAAATTGTGTGTGTTATATCTCGGAGAAAAAAAATTGGTTTGAGATGATTAAAAATGTAAATGAAAGGTAAAAAGAAGTACTAAACGATGGCGTTAGCAGCTTTCAGAGAAAAAATTGCTAATCGTGTTATATTGTCTCAAATATAGCTAAAATAGCCATTTTTAGGTTAGGATATCTGAAAAACCTGACGTATAGGAAAAATGTGGACAACGGATTCGTTTTTAGGATACCAAAATCCTTCGGGGTCACAGTCCGGTTTTTGGGTACAAAAAAATTCATATTTTTGGCTCGAGAATCAAACAATCTGGTACAAAATTAAACTGTTTTATTGAAAATTGAACTACACCATTTTTGATTGAAAGTTGACCTTTTTTAGTTTAAAAACTCTATTTACTTAAAAATTAATCAAATTAAATTTTACCTAACATCACATACATTGTTCGAAATTTTTTTTTGTTAAAAATGTAACTATTGTGAAAAATTAATAGCTTTCAGTTGAGAATTCAAGTATTTTGATAAAAATTTATCTTTTTTGGTTATATTAAATTGCTTTTTATTTAAAATTAAAATCTTTTGGTTTAAATATAAACTATTACATTTTTTTGGGGAAATGCTTATTTTCAGGTTGAAAATTCAACTGTTTTGTAGAGAATTCGTCCGTTTGATTTCAAAATTCAACAATTTGGTAGAATATTCAATTTTTTGTGGAAAATTGATGTAATTTGTTGAGAATTCATCTGCTTGGTTCAAAATTTAACTATTTGGTTGAAAAGACAAAAATATTTTCTAAGTAGAAGTAAAGAAATAGTGGCAATCGTGTCGTGAATCCGAGGGCTGAATTAATATTAAGGACTTAAGAATTGAGGATAAAAAGAACAATTTTACTAGTAGTCTTCGTTCACCAGGAAGTCTATTTGAAACGTTCGTGCAATTTTCAGGAAAGGCCTTCACAGTCAAAGTCAAGTGCAGCACGTTTTTGAAGTTTCGAAAGAGTCTAATTACGTATTTTGGAATCAAGCCAAATTGCTAATAAACTTGCTCTTTGTGTTTAGCAGCTCTCTCACTAGCCTTAACCCGATTTCATTATGCAAGCAATCAAACAATGTGGCGGTAGTAAAACCAAAAATGCGTCTGTGAAAGTTTAGTGTTCAACTCAAAATTTCAAAGTTCAACTCGCGAATACAATGTTTATAAATACAAGATTCATTCCTTCGATACAATCTCTTGGATTGTATATTTAGTAATATCAAAAGTGCAAAAACGAAGATATTAGAAACTATTTCGTGGAAATGAGTAAGTAAACTTTGAAATTAATTTGCATTAAGCTTATTTTAAATGTGGCACACCTTATGGATCTTTTATGCTTTTTAAAATCAGAGAGAGCAGAGGACGTTTAACCGAGTTTATTTTTACAAGAAATATATCAATATTTTTTATATATAAAATATTTTACTTATTGCATTTATATTAAACCTTTTTGAAGCTATTAAAGTGTGAAATATTTATATGTAAAAATTCGAATTCGTAATAATTTGGGAATAATAAAAGTGAAATCAAGATATAAATAATAAAAATATAAATAAATTTAGGAAATAAAAAAATGCAAATGTTTCAACTTGTACGATTTCTAAGACGCTTAAATTTGCAAATTTTCTTATTTTATATACTCAAATTAAACTTTTTTAAAGCTTTTAAGCTTTTAAAATATTTACAAATCTAAACTCGTAAAAATTTGGCAATAATTAAAATAAAACATTTGAATTTTGAACAGCTTCAAAAGTGAAAATCTTAGAAATTAATTGTTACATTCAAGCGTTCAAGATTCGACAAATTCAAATTCTGAGCTTTCAGGGTGAACAATTTAAAAATAAATCAAAGTAAAGGAAGAGATCTCCAAACTTTGTTAGCCTTCCGGTTACAAATTTGTTCATTATTTCTATAATGAAAAAAATGTTGACCCGTAGACCGTCGAAGATATTTTTTTCATTTCTAGAGCCTTTAATTGAGTAGTCTTACAATTTTAATCGCAGAAAATTGTTACATTTTGTTAAAGTTGAAACACAAATTGAAAGTTTAATATTTGGCAGACTGAACTAATGAAATAAATTATCAAAGCATATGTGATTGTACAAATTTCAAATTTGATTTTAACAATATCAGGTTGAAAATAAACTAAATTATGAAAAAGTTCTATTACAAGCATTACAAACAATTAGAAGCAGATTTTCTTGATATAAATCAAAAAGAACAATTTTTTATTTGAACGATTTAAAACTTAAATTTGATGTACAAAATTAAAAAATTAAAATTATGGGGTCTAAAATGGTAAACTTTCAAATAGATTGCATACAAAATCGAATAGTTTAAAAGTCGCAGGAGGTTCAAGTTTGATATAACGTTTATAAAATCGAAATTCACAATTTGAAATTAGTGCCTATAAAGTTAAACACATTTTCTCAACTAATGTTTATTGATATTAATAAATTAATATAATATTTGAAACTCTTCAAAAATGTTTAAATTAAAAAAAAAACTTTCAACTAAAAAAGATAAACTTTCTAAAAAAATGCATTTTTAACAAAAAAACGGAATAGTTGAACTTTAATTTTTAAAAATTAATTTAAAAAAAAAATACTTAGATCTTGAGCCAAAGAGATGAATTTTCAAATAAAATGATGAATCTTCAACTAGAATAGTTGAAGTTTCAGTGAAAATACTTTAATTTTTTACTAAGAATCAAAACTTTTACGCCAAAAATGAAATAGTTAAATTGTAAGCTAAAAAAGTTAACTTTCAACTAATATGATGAATCTTCAATCAATACAATTAATTTTTAACAAAGGAGTCAAACTTTCAACCTAAACATATGAATTCTCAACGATAAATATAATAGATGATATTTTAATTAGCCAAAAAATACGAATTTTCAACAAAATAGTTGTATCCTCAACTAAAATGGATCAAATTTCTACGAAATGAGATACATTTTTGAACCAAAAAGCGAATTTTCAACAAAAGACTAGAATTTTCTACTAAAAAAGACGAATTTCCAACTAAAAAACATTTTAGCTTTAAATAAAATAGAATTGAATTTTCAACCCGCAAATATTACTTTTTCAACAAAAAAACTTATTTATCAACAAAATAGTTAAATCTTCAACGACAAAGAAGGACTTTCTAATGCATTTGTTCAATTTTCAACAAAATGACTACATTTCTAGACAAAAAATAAAAATTTTAACAAAAGTATTATTTTTCAATAGAATAAATAAAAAAAACGAATGTTCAACAGAATAGTGAAACTTTCCTCCAAAGAGATGAATTTTAATCTAAAATGATGAATCATCAACACAAAAAGTGAATTATTAGCAAAGCAGTTCCACTTTCAACAAAGTAGTTAAATTTTTAACTATAAAGATTATTTTTCAACCGAGAAGATTAATTTCCTACCAAAAACGACGAATTTATAAGAAAATACGTGGTAAATGATTAATCATCAACACAAAAAATGAATTTTTAGCAAAGCAGTTCTACTTTCAACCAAGTAGTTAAATTTTCAAGCAAAAAGATTATTTTCCAAGCGAGGAGAACAATTTCCTATCAAAAGACGAATTTTCAAGAAAATACGTGGATTTTCACCCAAAGAGTTAAATTTTCAACTAATAAAGATACCTTTTCAACCAGAATGGGATAATTAAATTTTTGTATGACAAAATTAATGTTCAGCAAAAGAAAACGTATTTTCCAAGAATATTTTAGAAACACATAAGTGGAAAATGAAATCGTATTTAATTGATAATATTTGGGGTCAATTTTAAATCTTCGAAATTGTGCATCAAAATGAAATTAATAATTGGTAACTAATATTTTTCAAATAAAAAAGAAGCCTTTAACCTTGTTAATTTCAGTGGTTTTAGTAAAAAAAATAATGAAATGGCTCAAATCTATTAAAATAATTTTAATTTTAATTTTAAGCCTTAGTGGAGTCGTTAACCTTTTTAGTTTATTATATACAAAAAAATAATTGCAAATATTACAAAAATTGTATGACTTTCCCATTTGTAAATATATAAAAACTATAAATTGACCATTTTTATAACTTGATCAACTTTCAGCTTGAAACTTTCAGCATTAAATTATTTCAAGTTGGAATTGTTTAAAATTAAACAACTTTGAATTGAAAGCATTTAAAACAGAATAATTTTATATCGAAAGATTGAAAATGGTTTGGTTTCATTTTTAAATTATTCAAAACTGCATCGTTTAAAAATAATTGCATTTTATAATTGAAAAAATCATTAAAAGCAACGCTTAGTTAAATAATTAATTTTAACCTGTAATGTCCACAATATTATAGTTTTTAATGTTAAGTTTAATGTTAATTTTTTAATGCCAGAATATATCAATTTGCTTATGTTATTTTTTGTTGTTAAAAAATGACCCCAAAACGCAAAAATCGTGGCAAATAACTTTCAAATTTAATTCCTTAAATATTGTAGAATATAAAATTAAAACAAATTTAAAGGAATACTTAAAATTGTATGATTTCAAAGAATTGGAAGCTGAAAATTAATGAAACTTTGAATTTAAATTTCTGAAAAATGGTACAATATAAATTTATAGTCTTTAAAATAAAAAATTCAAAACTTTCAAAATATAAGAATTAAAAATTGAAAAATTTGTAAAAAGTATTGATAACTGAATATTTTTGAAGAAACTTTCCGAATTTCCAAGGCCCTTTCTTCTACTTGGTTGCAAGTTGAACTAAATTGTCAAAAATTCATCTGTTTCGTTGAAAAATCGTTTGTTTGAAAAAAAATTAGGTTTGTTAACTGAAAATTGAAATATTTTTTGGTAAAAGCTTTAATCATTTTAGTTGGATATATACCTCTCTCGTTTAAAATTGAACTGTTTTGCTAAAAATAAAATTTTTAAACTAAAAATTAAACTATTCAATTTTTGGTTGAAAATTTATCTTTTTAATTATAAGAATATACTAGATATTTAGCTTTAAAATTCATGTTAGATTTCCAGATACGAATTTGCTACAAAATTATACAGTTAAATTTTTAATCGAGGAATTTTAAAAAAAAACTCAACTGTTGCATTTTCAACTATACAACGCGTTTAAAATTTGAAAATTATTCTATTTTACAAAGCCAAAGTCGACCATTTTCCAATTTAGAACGTTGAGAATTGAAAAGTTCTTAATTTTAATTGCTGCAAAAGAGTACAATATCACATTTATAGCTTTAAAAAAAATCCACATCTTTCAAATCTTAAAACTGAAAAATGGAAAAATAATGGTAAAATTTTCGAAAAAACTTTATTAACTGAATATTTTTAAATTAGCTTTCCAATTTACCAAGCACCTTTCCAAATTAATCCGGGCAAAAAATGTAAAATTCAAACCATGCAAGAACTAGGTATTCCAAATCGAATTATTTTAAATTGAATAATGTTCCAAAGTGAACATTTCAAATTCATTGCCACTTAATTCTTTTTTTGCAATCATAGTAATATTGTTTCATGTTTGTATCTTTTGTCAATTGCCAATGCAATGTATCTTAATAAAATTAGACTTCAATTCTAAAAATTTCCATCGTAACTGTTATTTTCTCCTAGAGAAATGTCTTCTAAAGATTGGATTCTCACTTCTATCTTTATCAGATCAACTCACTCTTGTTGACATTCTGAATTACAAAACTGACACTCAGCTCTACAATAAATGAAATTCTCAACTTATCAGAATTCCCCGTTTATTGGTAATAGCTTAAATGTGAAGAAACTCGACTGATAAATAGAAATAAACTTACTTCGCAGCGAGTCCTCCACCAGGTGGCAGATTGGGCAGGTCCTCATCCATGAGATACTGGAGCAGTTGAAGAAAGTCGAAGCCCTCTTTGCCTTCCTGCTGCGCGACAATTGCTGTTTAAACAACAACACAAAATTAGTATTTAATTATAAATCCAACATAAAAAAAATCTGCACATGCTTTAGAAAACGATTTGTAAAACAGTGAGACCTTCGAGCAACCTGATTTCTCTCTCGGAAGTCGTGCCTTTGACTTGGGAGCCAAAAGTATCAACTCTATTGGTGAGATAAATGTTTCATTCAAAATACAAACAAAATATCGGTTGACTAAATTTACGAAGTATTTAATCAATTTAATAGATCTATAAATGAAAAGGTTGATTTTTCTTACGGGTATTTTGTAACAGAAAGAGAAACGAATAAAAGGAATCATGCAAGCTACTTAGGACTGGAATCGAAATTACGTTAGCCACAGTACATTTCTTATGGGGAATTTATATGTAATTTGAATCCGATTTTAATCAGATTGTACTCCGGTCATAAGTAGATACGTTTCTCTTTCGATATCATATCATCAAGTTTGTCCACCTCTGGAATTGTCGAAACATTTTTTCTTACGTAAGACTCTTCACTCGATTTACTTTTTTTTTTGCTTTGTTTTTAACGAAGTTACATTTTTTAACGGCAAATGCAGGAATCTCTGCCATAAGAAATGCATTGCCGTTAAATCGACTGTAAGACAAGGAACAAAAAATAATGAAAACGGAGAAACCTAGAGGCGTAAAGAAATTCGTACCTACCTTCCAAATCTTCTAAGTATTATTGCAATCTTTAGAATACAAAACGAGAGTTTTATTTACAATATTGCTTTAATGTTTATTTCTAACAACTCCAAGGGTGGAACACATTTTTTTCAAGTATAAAGTTCTCGCACACCAACCATTAGCTATTTAACAATCAGATTACGAGACTACTGGAAAACTTTCAGTTTACAGCCTACATTTTTGTACTAAATTTGACGTGACGCAACCCTATTTTTATTATATGCTTACAGGACGATATCCAGGTTTACTTTCGTAACAACGTTCTTAAGTACTTCATATCAGCGACTGATTTTTTTATTTGATAGTGACTAGATTGGATAAAATGATACGCTTCGACAGAACAGTCCAGGGGCCATACTTAAATTACGCAACGGATTATAGGCCCTCCACGAGACCCCCCCCCCCCCCAACCCCTTTGTAACTAATCGTAACAAAATATCCCCCCTCCCCCTCTTATTGTACGTAATTTATGGTTTCCAGAAATAATAAGATGTGGGACTTGAAACGAATGGATTTTTTGTATTCAAGACAAGACATGCTTTGCAGGGTGAAAACTTCATTTTCAAAATTCCCGCAAATACCTGCATTTTAATCTTGTAATATTTTCAAAAGAGGATCTTTGCTAGAAGAAGTAAAACAATATTTCAAATAAAAGTTTAAATTTTTCAAAATTTATTTATTTTGAAGAAAAAATTACTTTTCTACCATAACAGATGACTTTTTAACAAAATACTTGAATTTTTATCGAAATAATTAAATTTTCAACAAAATAACAGAATTTTCAACCTGAAGAGATGAATTCTCAACAAAAAGTGTTATAGTTGATATCGCAACCAAAAAAGATGAAATTTCATTTTTTTTAAATGAATTGTAAAAACAAAAATACGAATTTTCAAGAAAGAAATATTTTTGAGTCATGAAAGAAAAAAACTTCACCTAAATTGTTGAACCTTCAAGCCAAGAGACAAATTTTCTGTACAAAAATTGAATTTTCAACCACAAAATATGAATTTTCAATAAAATAGTTCAATTGTTAACAAAAGAGATAAGCCTTCATTCAACACACTTTTTATTTTAACAAAGTAGTTCCACTTTTATCTACGCAGTTGAATCTTCAATTATAAAAGATCAGTTTTCAACAAAGTAGTAGTTGAAATTTCAAGCAAAGAGATGAATTTTTAACCAAAAATATTAATCTTCACCAAAAACTGATTTCTTGACAAAATAGTTCAACCAAAATTTTCAAACAAAATAGTTGAATCCGCAAGCAAAGAACATGAATTTTCAACCAAATAGTTGCATTTTTCTACAAGAAAGATGAAATTTTTATTGAAACAGACGAATTTTCAAATCAGAAAAATAAATTTAAAAAAAAGATTTAAATTTTCATCCAAAAAAGATTTAAGTTTGACTTTTCAACAACAAAATATGAGATTTAAGCAAGAAGTAAATTGTCCACGAAGATACTTGAATTTCCAACAAAAAAAGACGAAATTTCAACCAAATAAATGAATTTTCAAATCAAAAAGACAATTTTACAAAAAATAGTTGAATTTTCATCCCATAAAGACTTCAGTTGACTTTTCAACACACAAATGTGAATTTTAAATGAGTAAATTTTCTTCGGAATAGTTGAATTTTTAACCAAAAAGAGTGAGATTTTAACAAAATTGTTGAATTTTTAACCAAACAGATGCATATTTAACCAAGAAAGATAAAATTTCTACTAAAATAGAGAAATTTTTAAACTGAAAAGATAATTTTTCCAAGAAATGGTTGAATTTTCATCAAAAAGAGATTTCAGTTGACGTTTCAACAGCAAAATATGAATTGTAAACAAAATTTAAATTTTATACGAAAATAGTCGAATTTTCAACCAAAAAGGATTACTTTTTAACAAAACAGTTTTTTTTCAACCTAAACGGATGACTTTTTAACAAAATTGCTGAATTTAGAAAAAAATTAAAACAAATGATAAAATTTATAATTGAAAAGATAATCTTCAAGAGGAAGCAACTACAAAAAAAAAAAGAAATAGAAATACAAGACAAATAAATTACGAACAAGGATATTATATCAGGGTTACCGCAAAACTTCATTTTAAAAAATCCCAACTTTTTCCCTTACCATTAATACACGAAGACCAGAATCTTAAAATTGTAAAATTTGATAACCTAGAATATTGTATAAACGGAATGAAACAATTGCAAATTTATTCTTCTTGACAGTTATTTAAAGTTATAGAAATTTCCTGAATTTTCCCTGACTAATAAGATCCCCTAACTTAAAAAAAAATGGTTTTTGGTTAGGTTCGTTTCTCACACACCAGGTTTCTTTGACGGATAAAGTTAAATTTATATTTAATTTCTGTACAAGTACTGCGAGTTACTTGTTTCATTTTCAAGTTTCAAAAAATTACGTACATGAATGAAGGGGCCCCCCCCCCCCCTGACCTGTTACATAATTTAAGTACGGTCCCCTACACGTGTCACGACTCACAGGGAGGCTTCTCAAAGCGTTTAATTTTTATTAACATTTACGACTTGAGAAATGTCAGGTGTGCTTTGCTCATTAAAAAAATGTATAATTGACTGTCTTTGGGATACTGAGAATAAATAGTTTTTAACCATCGCTTCTGTGCTACTCATTTTGAAAATATTAAATTTTAATTTAAAAAAATAATATTAGTTGTTTGAAAACTAGATATTTCTAAGTTTGGATGTGTTCCTAGTAATATAAAATGAAAATTATAAAGTTTTGAAAATTGTCCATTTACATTTGAAATGCCTTTCAAATGTTTAGGATGTAAAATTCGAATGTTTTATACATTTTCATATTTAAAAATTGTTGTTTTTTTGCAATGTTTGGCACATGACGAATTTCAGGTTTTTAGTTTTTTAAATTTCGTATCCCTTTTGAATTTGAAATCTTTCCTTTTATTAATTGTACAATCACGCGTTTTCTATTTAAGTTGACTCCAACTTTTTCACATTTTCGAATTTAGAAATGTTCACTATCGAAATTTATTCTTATTAGCACTAATGCAAAAAAAAATACAAAAAAAGGACGGAAATGATTAATTAAAAAAAAAATAATAATTTTGCATAAAATCTTCAACTCTCCCTTTGGACTACAGAAAATCGTCACCACAACCTGGCATTATTCCAAGAATTCGATTTTCATTTTCAAAGATTTCATTACAATATTCTTATTCTGCACATTTTTTACTTTACTCAAACAAATAGACTGAAACACGAAGAACTCAAAAAGGATACTTTAAAATATAATAAAATCATTTAAAAAAAGAAAAACTGAAACAATCTAAATACAGATTCCATAATTTTAATTCACAAAGCCTCCTGCATACGAAACAATCAACATTTCCAAATGTACAACCAACCCTTAAAATTAAAACACATCTCTAAATCCATCTTCGCTAACACTTACCGCTAAGCTAGAACACATTGATATTTTCAAAAGAAGTCTGTTCTAAGGAAGAATTATGAAAAAAGAGAATGATAAGCACTAGAAAGAGAAGACAGACCCATAAAACAAGAAGGTGTCTATAATCTAAAAGATATTTTCTCAATCATGATTAAAATATCGTCTCATTTTAATATACTCAGGTGTAAGAACAAACCCTTTTAAAACACGAATGGAAGTACTTGACAGTTTAGAAAAATACTTTTGTGATTTCCCTAACACTTAGGTATAATACAGGTATTAAGGAAATCTGTGTGATACTAAAGACTTGATCCTCGATTCAAGTTTTGGTCAATTTTTAAGTCAACTTTGCTATTACATCTAAAAATCACGATATGTTGAAATCTTTTACAAACGAATGAAGAACGAAGGGCACATAACTTCATAATCATTTTAAATCTCATAAATGTCATCATTTTACAAAAACCAAATACCTGTCAAAATACACTGTACCATTCAAAATTGAACAATTCCGCTATGAAAATATTGAAAATTTTTACTTTACAGTGTTTGGTTTTTTGTTTGGTTTGATTAAAGGATATTAAGCGTCAAGTTTTTTAATTGGAATCGCAAAAAAGTTTAGAATATCGAAAAAATTGTACAATTTCGAAATAGAAGTTGAAAGAATTCAAAATGGTACCATTTACATAAATAGAAACCCCACGAATGGAAGTTTTTTTGCAAGAGATGCGTTGTAAAATTGAACAATTTAAAAATTGAAGACCTTTAAAGTTGTTCAATTTAAAAATAATACATGTCACAAATTCGGCATTTTCTACATGAAACCCCCAAAAATCCGAATTGAACAGAAAGCGCCTGAAATTGTGCACAATTTTATTTTGAGTTGAAGAATCACGAAATTTAATTATTTCAGATTAAAATGTGGAAAATAGGACAATGTCAAAACGTTAAAAAAGGAACTTTAAGATTCAAATTTTGGAAATTGGATCATTTGAAATTCAGAGGAATTGAAAATATATTATTTATGATCAAAAGAGTTCAAAATTAGATAATTAAAAACTTTTGAATTTGAGTCTTTCAAATTCAAAGCTCCCAAAACTCTAAAATATTAAATTGTTATTACATAACAATAATAACACCAATTTTTCTAAAATCAAAAGATGAATTGAAGTATATAAAAAAAAAAAACTCCACATGAATAGTAATTTTTAACGGGAAACATCAAAAATGAAAACATTTCCACTAAAAAAAATGTTATTCAACGAAAATTGTGATATTAAAACTTCATAAGACTCAAAACCTTCAAAATTTATATTATTTGAAGTAAATTTAAATCGTTTGAAAATTAATAATTTTTCAATTGCTAATTATACTTTCCGAACTGCAATAAATTCAATTTTAATTTTGAAATTCAAACCTATGAAAAGGAAAAATAAAAAATTTAGCGTTCAAGATGAAAATTCTAAATCCTGAAATTGTAACCATTCAAAATTACTGAAATTATTCGATTACTGACGTATCAACTTCAGATAGTTGAATTGTTATCTTTTTTATTGTAAATTCAATTTTTTAATTTCAAATCTTCCTTTTGAATTTCAATTTCAATCTTCCATTTTCATTAATTCTAGAAATTTTCTAATAAAATATTTTTCAATATGAGATGATTTATTTGTTTAAATGTTTATCTAAAAATCGGACAATTTTAAGATATCACATTGAAAATTTGAAATTAAAAAGAAAGTAATACAAAACGAGATTGCTGAAATATGATTCCAATTTTTGAAATTGTACTCAATTTGAAATTGCTTTATATTTACATTTTAAATTATTTAATTCAAAACTATCAAGGCTTTTAATATGAAATTTTAAAACATTAAATAGCGAAGTTGTCCTGTTCAAATCAACTGGATAGATTTTTTCACTAGAAATTTTGATTTCGGTTAAAAAAAAAAAATCACGGGAAAGTTACGTACCCCTCGCTGAAGGTACGAAGTTTTTCTGAATTGATTTTTAATTACTTTCAGAGTACATCAAGTTTTGATTTCAGTTTTCTGTATGATTAAAAATATCCTATTCTCTCATTTTTCCGACACTTTTATCTAGAAAATGAAATAATAATCTGAAATTGTCTGTTTCTAGAGAAAATACATTTCAACAGCACTCGGAGGGAACTGGAGACGCTTTGTACTTGGAAAATTATTGATCACAACAGAATGACATGTATGCAATCAATTATGCTAGCTAGAATATCATAAGTGAATACATTCCTCTAATACTGTTAAAATCTCTTCTTTGAACGCATCAACTCGGAAAATATTGCACGTAGACAGTGCGATTTCACGTTTCGTTTACTATAATTACTATCGCTCGTTTCGTATATAGCATGACTGAGTAAAACAATACTATTTAGCGTGACTATCATTAGCAGATAGCGCATAATGGTCAAACCAATTTAAAAATGTGTTCTCTTGAAATAAACGCTCGCTGATACAACTCGTTTCTCCAAGTTCACGATTTCTTTTAATCCCCAATGATATTATCGGGACGATTGCGTTTGATCGTCAAGATGTGTACGATTTATTAGATTAAGCTAGCTTAATACTTCGTAGGAAGGCAGTTTTTTTAAATCCCTCCATTTTTCCTATTTCGCGTACGGAGTAGGGAAGCAACGGCTAACTTACTTTTTTGTGAGAAAATCATTTTCAATTTGCAATAATAAATAAAATAAACAGCGCGCCACATTAGCCAACCAGATAGAATAAATTGGCGCAGGAATAATTTTTAGGAAAATTAATAATTAACTACTTTAATAAACCTAAATTCAATTAACTAATTCAATTTAATCCTGTTTTTTACGTTATGCACGCCACGTTACCCGCTGCTCCCCTATATTTTAATTTTTAGTGGATTTATAACACAAGATATTTTATTGATTGCAAGAATTTTATGGCAGGGCTTCTATTAAAAAATGCCGAAAGCTAGAGGTAAGTGTGATTTATAATGTTTTGAAATTTAGAATAGCTCTGACTTTGAAGTGTATTAAAAATGATAGAAGTTTCTTCAAACTTTGGTCATTAAAACGGTCTTTCAGGAATCATCCATAAACTACGTTACTAATTTTGGGATATTTTTGACCTCGTCCCACCTCGTTATTTAGTTCAGTTTTCAAACAAAAAAATATGAATTCTCAAACAAGATTTAAATTTTTAATCAAAAAGAAAGACAGATGAATTTTAAACCTACAAAGATGAATTTTCAAGAAGAATGTAATTTTTAATCAAGAGAGATGAATTTTTAACCAAATAGTTTAATTTTCATCTAAAAATGTTAGTTTTCAACCAACAATGGAATAGTTACGTTTTCAATTTAAAAGATTAATTTTCAACAGAAAAAATTCTTTTCTACTACTTAAATTGAATCAAAAGGGCAAATTTTGAACAAAATAGTTGAATTCACAACCAAAACGATGAACTAAAAAAAAAACATTAATGTTCTAACCAAAAAGATGAGTTTTCAACCAAATGTATGAATTTTTCACCCTACACTATACATTTTCAACAGAAAGTTAATTTTTCCAATGGTTTAATTTTTAACCAAATATTTAAATTTTCTACCATAAATATGAATTCTCAACGAAACCAGTGATATGTACTTGATATTTCAACCACAAAAGATTTCAATTTAAATGAGAAACAATTGAATGCAACAAAAAATACGACTTTTCAACAAAACAATAAAATTTTCAACTAAAGAGATGAATCTTCAACCAAAGAGATACAGTTTTTAACAAAGCAATTCAACTTTCAACCAAGTTGTGCATTTTTAACCAAAAAATATAAATTTAACTCAATTTGGTAACGTAGATTGTCGACGATCCCTCATTTGAATTCAAAAATGTATTTGAAGTTCGGATAATTTGAAATGACACGAAAAGTGTCGACAAACCACAATCCAAGTATTGAAATTTATAAAGAAAAATGCATTTAAATCAAAATCATGTTTCTCATTGCGAGTACTTTATCATTTCAGGTTTATGAAAATTGTAATTTTGAATTCAAGGATTTACAAATTTGGTCGCGTATTTTTTTTGATAGACTGGAATATGGAGTTTTTTTAGGCTTTCGAAATCAAAGATTTTTTATATATCGGATCTTTCAAAATTCTCAAGTTTCGAAATATTAAATGCTTTCAAATTTAATTTTTAATTTAATATTTCCAATTCAAATAAACTTCTTTTTATTATAATAGAATTTAGATGATTTCAAATTCTGATATTTTGCAAATTCCAAGACAATGACGAGGCTCATCCGATTGCGAAAATTTGAATTATTATCGATTTCGACGGCTTTCAAAATTGGTAGATATTAATTCCAAATGCTGGCAAATTTTTATTTTATTTCAATTTAAATTACTTCCTGAGTAAAGTACACTTAAATTTTGATGCCTATTATTTGCATGAACATTTTCATTTTAGATTCAATAAACTTAAATTCAAATGCATTCAAATTTCGTACATTCAAACGCTAATCTTGTAAATCTTAAAAAAAAACTAGTTCTTTTTTAATTTGGTCACTTCGAAAAGTCAAATTTCTTAAAATTCAATGAATTTTTGAATTATTATTCGTAGGCATTACAAATTTCAAACGCAATTCACTCAAATATGACATCAGAATTAATTCACAGAATAGAAAACGTGAAAGGTGATTTGTTTGCACCAAAAATTGGGAACCGAACACACGGCGCAGTAGTCAAAAAATGGCGGAAAACGTGATCAAATCTAACATCAAAATTGACTTATATCAACTTTTTGCCAAAAGTCGTTTATTTTACAAAATAATGTCAAAAATGTTTGAAAATAATGATTCAACATCTTTTTGAAATAAACTGAGTAAATTCTCAACTACAATACATTCAGTGTCAATTCTATTAGTTTTTTTGTATAAAAATTAATTTAAAACAATAGAAAATTAACAATGGACAATTATATTGAAAATTGATTAATTTTTTTATCAATTGATGCCGTCAAAATTGAACATTCCGTGAACATTCTTGATACGATTTTTACAAGCTTAAAATGGAAATACTGTCAAATTGATGTACAAAAATAAAATTACTTTGAATAAAATATCCCGTTTACTTTAGTACATATCGACACCAGCTGGCGTGCTGATCTTGAGCGGTTCCCAATCCTTCTTTCGTCATTGGTTGAAGCAACAATCATAAAATAGAAGCCCAAAAAGGAAAAAAAAGCTATACAAGTTAAGAAATCTAAATAGAAATCTTGAAACAAGTTTATAATTATTCTCGTCTTTTCAAATCACATTATAAAAACCAGATAGTCTGGATTCTCATAAAAATTATCTAGATACTACTGGAAGATTGAATAGGCAACGATTCTGGTGTCTAAGTCCACATGGCAGTAAAAAGGTTCTTTTTCGATTATTGGAATTATTTACAAAATCACTCAGGGGGCAAAACTTTCAAGAGGGGTGAAGAAAAGTAACAGCATGTCAAACTCTACAATTCTTGTCTACAGATAAAAATCTACGTACGAGTAGATGATAAAAATCAGACATGCGTAAAGTCTCCTTTCTTTCGCGAATTTGCGCATTGTATTATATTGTACTGGAAATCTTGATAAAATTGTTCTAGATTTTTTTTTGGCACTAGAAGAAAACGCGTTTCGGCGCTTAACAGCCTTCTGGGATTCTTATAATTAGCATTAATATTTATTATTTGGTAAATTGGTGTTTGAAACTGCTTTGGCGGTTCTTCAAGTGCTCTGGCTAATTTTCTCTAGATGTAGTCGGGAGGTTGACGTCAGGTGCGTTTACGATATCGGGAGCGCGCATTAATACCACAACAGAGAGAGAATAGAGAATGTGTAAAAGGAAAAGACAGTGAACCTTTGATCCTCCTTTCGATGGCCATTTCGAGTTCAGCTTCTTTCTTCTGAGCCTCGGGACACGGTTTCGGCGCTCCGGGGAAAGCTACCAACACTATGCTCATATTGTCTCGGCTACCCTGTAAACAAATCATTTATAATTAATAAAATTGCTATCTCTGGATTATACCCAACACCAATATTTACTTCGTGTTTTCATTATTTTCTAATATCGATTATTTAACGTTTGTTTCATTTCAACTTTGGAGGCCTTCGATGTTGATGTCTTTCAACTTTATTGACTTTTAAACAGGGTATCTAGCGTTTCTTCAAACAAAAATTCCAGGACTTTTCCAGGTTTTCCAGGACATAAATTTACATTTTTCCAGGTACTTTTTTACAGTAAAAAAATAATACTTTCCACGAAACATAGTAAAAATTGTAGGTCTAGTGGAACTGAAAAAGTGTCATATGCGAAATTTCTCTTACGCCCCTAAAATCGGATTTTATAGAACAAAAAGTTTTTTTTGGTGTTGTTCATTTTATCACCGTGAAACATCACGACGCTACAATAGAAAATATTCAAAGTTTCTCTTTTTTTCAGGGTTAAAAACCATTTAATGAAACTTTTGGAATTCAATATTTTTTTGCTGTTTATAATTGAGCTAATTTAGATTTATTTTCAATAAAATAATTAAATTGTCAACAAATAAGTTGATTTTTTAACCGAATTCTTAATACGAACGGTGAATTTTAAATCCAATAGAACGAATTTTCTGTCGAAATAGGCGAATGTTCAACAAAACAGTTGAATTTGCAACCAAAACTTTAACCAAAAATAGTTGAATTTTCGACAAAAAGACGAATTCTTAACGAAAAATTAAATAGTTGGCATTTCAACAACGACAAAAAAACAAAATTTCAAAAAAATAGTTAAATTTTCAACCAGACTTCAATTTTAAAAAATTTTCAACAAAATAAACCAATTTGCAAACATATAATAACATAGATTTTCAAAAATTTTATTTTCTACTAAAGACGATAAATTTCCATCCAAAAATGGAAGTTAAATTTTCAGTTAAAAAATTAATTTTCGTAGAAAAAATGTTTTTCAACAAAATAGTTAAGTCTTCAACCAATATAATAAATTTGAAGGGAAGTAGTTTAATTTTCAATCAAGTAGTTGAATTTTCATTCAGGAATTTTTTTTATTTCTACCAAAAAGGATAAATTTACTAAAAAAATATGAATTTTCAACCAAAACTGGAATAGTTAAATTTTAAGCAAAGAAAAATAATAATTTTAATGTAAAAAAAGTCATTTTTGACAGAATAGTTCAATTTTCAAAAAATAAAATGAGTTTTTAACTAATTAGTTCTACCTTCAACCAAAAGGTTGAATTTTAAACCAAAAAAGGGAATTTTCAATGAAAAATTTAATAGTTGAATTTTCAATTCAAAAAATTCATTTTCATACAAAAATAAAGTTTTTTCAACAAAATAGTTCAATTTTCAACCAATAAGATGATTTTTCATTAAAGTTTTTTTTTTTAGATTCCAACCAAGTAATTGAATTTTTAACAAAAAGAATAAATTTTCTAATAAAAAGAGATGTAGTTACAATAAAAAATCGAATTTTCAATAAAATAGTTAAATTTTTAATCTTTAACCAAATAATTTAACTTTTAACCTACAAAGATGAATTCTTAACCAAATGACGAATTTTCAACAAAGAAAATGATTTTTCTACCAAAATAGACAAATTTTCAACAAAATACACCAATTTACATAGCTGAGTTTTGAACCGAAGAGAGGAATTTTCAACTAAAAAATGATGAACCTGCCATTCTGCAACCGAAGAATGAATGTTTAATATAGTAGGTCAACTTTTAACAAACGAAAAACAAATTTTCTACAAAACAGTTGAATTTTCAATCCGAAATTATTAATTTTCTACCAAAGAGTCGAATTTTCTAATTAAAAAGACGAATTTTCAACAAATAAGGATTTTTCAGCCAAGACAGGAAAAATGTCAAAGAAATTGTTAAAAATTCAAGCCAAAAGACAGCATTTTCAACCAGAAAATATTAATTTTCAACAAAAAAGTTCATTTTTAACCAAAAAATTGCAGTTTTAATCAAAAGAGAGAAAATTTGCACCAACAGGATTAGTTTTCTACCAATAAAGACCAATTTGTGACTTAAAAAAAAGATTAAATTTCAGCAAAAAAAAATGGAAAAGTTAAATTTCTAGGTTAACAAATTAATTTTAAATGAAAACAAGAATTTATAGCAAAATTTTTTAATTTTCGATCAAAGAGATCAACCCTTAAACCAATAAATTCTCAACAAAGTGGTTCAAGTTTTACCAAAGTGATTGAATTTTCAATTAAAAAAATATCAATTTTCAGCCAAAAATAGTTACGTTTTTAGTTTGAAAATTATTTTTCAACCAAAAAAAAGGCATTTTCAACCAAAAAGATGAATTTTCTATTTAAAAAAACGAATTCTCAATGAATAATGTAATAGTAGATATTTCAAATAAAAAGTATGACTTTTTAATCAAAATTGTTTAATTTGCAACCAAATAATAAAATTCTTCACTACAATTACAGTCGTCAGGATGAAGCAACTGTAAGAGAAGAAATAAAAATACAAGGCAAATAAATTCCTAACTAAAATAATTACTAGTCCCAAATATCATTTTCAAAATTCTCTAACTTTGCCCCGACTAATTTTTCCCTTGCTCTAACCATTAATATTCAAATACCATTTCGATTGTAGTTTTGTGATTTTCACCGTGATAAAATAAACAGTCTCTTGTTAAAAAGGTAATCTTTTTTCGTTCAGCAGAAAAAAAGTTTTAAAAACTATTTTTTCTTTGAAAGAACAAAAATTCCAGAACCACGAGCAAAATTCAAGGACTTTTCCAGGCTTTTTCCAGGTAAAAACGAATTCCATGACTTTTCCAAGTTTTCAAGGATTTCCAGGGCACTAGACACCCTGTTTCAAAGTTATCTCAAATTCTTTGAAGCTTTCAATATTTTTTCCCAAGACGTGTTTTAAATTCTTATGACTTTCAAATTCTAAGTGATTCTAAAGCATTAAAATTTTGTTGGTTCAAACTTGAAAAGCTTTTTAAATTCAGGTGGTTCTAAGTTTACAGGCTTTAAAATATAAATCCTTTACCGGGTGTCTAGTGTCTACTCAAATCCTGAAAAAAATTCCCTAACATTTTCAGGTTTTTTCCAGGTATAATTTCTCATAGTATGGAGAAATTCAAATATTTCGCATTTTCCAAAACAATAAACTCTGAATATGTATAAGTTTCGTGAGTTTATTAAAAAAATAAATTTCAGTTTCTTGGAATTCAATTAATATGTTTAATTTAGACAGCCTTGACAAATTATATTGCAAAATATTCTTAAATATATTAGCACCATCGATTAATTAAATAATACTAAAAGCATGATTAACCATTTCTTGAATTTGCCTCTAAATTTAAATAGTAATTCAAACCAATTTTACTTTATCTTCTCACGCTTGAAATTCAGTGCATATTTAGGTAAAATTAATGTGGGTACTACATTAAATTAAATTTGAATCGCTTCAAATTTCTAACGTGTCAAGTAAAAATATTGCACTTTCAAGAAGATAGATGAACCAAATAGTTGAATTTTCAACCAGAAACATTGATTTTCTAGCAAAAAAGAAGACTTTTCAACAAAAGATCAGCTTTTAATAAAAAATGGAATAGTTAACTTTTCAGTTAAAAAAATTAGTTTTCCACACAAAAAAAAGGCTGCACTGGTTATTCCGAATTTCGGGACGACGAGACACTGCGAAAAAAAATGTCAGCTAAAGTAATGAACTTTCAACTAGAACGATAAATGCTTAACTGGAACACTTGCACTTTCAACCAAAAAGATGAATTTTGCAATGAGATAAAATTTCTGCTAAAATATAAGCTTTTTTTAAAACAAAATACATGAATTTTCAATGAAATAGTTGAATCTTTAGCTTAATAAGACAAATATTCAAACAAATAGTTGAATTTTGAACTAAAAAAGATTATCAGTTAAAAAATTAATTTTCCGACAAAAAAAAAAACATTCAGACAAAGTAATGAATTTTCAACTAAAATTATGAATCTTTAACTGGATTAGATGAATTTTCAAGTGAAAAGATGAATTATTTACGAAAAAGTTCAACTTTCAACCAAGTAGTTATATTCCCAACTAAAAGGATGGATTTTTAAAGAAAAAGACTTATTTTCTACCAAATAAGATGATTTTTTAACAAAATACATGAATTTTGAAGGAAATACATGAATTTCAACAAAATAGTTGAATTTTCAACTAGAAACAAAAACAAATCTTCAAAAAAATAGTTGGATTTTTTAACTAAAAAAGATAAATTTTCAACCAAAAATGGAATAGTTAAATTTTCAGTTAAAAACATTAATTTTTAATCAAATTTTTTGAACTAAAATGTTGAATTTTCTACTGGAATAGTTGAATTTTCAACTAAAAAGTTGAATTTTCAACTAAAAAAGATCAACTGTCAACCAAAAATTGAATAATTAAAATTTCAGTAGGCGGGGAGGGGGAGGTTACACCCATGGCGCTCAAGCTATAAAGCCTATTGTGCCATTAACCAAAAAGAATAATTTTTAAGAAAAATGACAAATTTTCAACTTAAAAAGATAATATTTCCACTAAAAATCGAATACATAGTGATTTTTTTAGTTGGAAAAATTAATGTTTAGCACAAGAGATGAATTTTTAAGTAAAATGATGAAATATTCAACTGAAAGAGTTAAATTTTTAGTAAAAGAGTTAATTTTCAGCCAAAGAAAAGACGAAGTTTCAACAAAAGTGATTAATAGCGCAAAAAAAATGAAGCACACTCTCTAAAAAAATTCTCCGTAATTTCCAGATGTTTCCAGGTTTAAAAAATTCCCTGACAATTACAGGTTTTCCAGGCAGGGTAGACAGCCTGCTTTTTAACATTTGAACATGTTCAACTTTTGCAGCTTTCTATTTGAGGTACCTTTAAAATTATCGAAGAGAAGATTTGGAAATTGGTATGATTTGAGACTGTAATTAACTCGGAGGCCTTCAAATTCGGATTCTCTTCAAAGGAGGAATTCAAATGTGTATGTAATTTGGAAAAACATTTTTTTTTTTATTTGAATTTAAAAATCAATACACATTTTTACGAAAGAATATCAGGCACTTTGAAACAAGTTTCTGAAGATAAGAAATCCACGTGAAAATTGGATCTGAATCGAAAGTGTGAGGCTATCTCAGAATGTCTGACCCATTACGTTGATATGCAGAGGCCATTGCCAAAACCACTTGATGGTCTTGGCACTGAAAAACGTATCGACACAAATTTGAGCAAAATACGTCTGAATCACACCTCATTATCTTTATCTGCACGTTCGAATTTACAAAATAGTTGAATCTTCAACAAAATGTATGAATTTTCAACCAACTAGATAAATTTAAAACAAAGTGGTTCAACTTTCAAACAAGTTGTTGAATGTTTGACCAAAAAGATGATTTCCCAGCGAAAAACGTGATATTTTATATTTTAACCAAAAAGGATTTTAATTTTATATACAAAAAACTCATCTTTTTTGGTGAAAAATTCAACAATTTGGTTGAAAGTTGAACTACTTTGTTCTAAATTTATCTTTTTGTTCTAAAATTGATTTATTTTGTTGAAGATTCAACTATTTTGTTTAAAATTCGTCTTTTTTGGTTGGGGGGGGGGGGGGTAAAAAAATATGCCAAAATTGGTAACGTAGTTCATGGATGATCCCTTAAGGAGAAATGATACAAATACATCATTACAAATAGAGTATTAGTTTTTACTTTGCGGTTAAAAAAAAAAGAAAATCATGAGAAAAAATAGTAAAAAACATAACGCGTTATATGTGTGAACGTATGATAATACTTAAATTGAGTTTTAATAAATAATTTCTCGTCCGGAACATTGAAACTTAAACGAATGCAAACTTCAATTTAAAACTGAACAAAAATGTAGTCACCAAAAATTGTTATATTAAAACTTGTTTACATTCAAACGTTTTAAGAATAAAATTTAAATTATTTGAAGTAAATTTAAATTACTTAAAATTTAATAATTTATAAATTGCTAATTATTCTTTCCGAAAATCAACAAATTAAATTTTAATTGCTAAATTAAAATCTATGAAAGGGAAAAATTAAAAATGTTGCATTCTCCATAAAAACTCAGGACTGGTTTAATTTTTAACACTTCTTTCAGAATTATTATTCATTCTTGAAAAATTTCCAATAGAACATTTTTTAATTTGAAATGACTTATTTGTTTAAATCTTTAACTCGAAATTGCTTTATATTTACGTCTAAAATTATTAAATTCAAAATTATCAAGGGTTTTAATATGAAATTTTGACATATTTAATAGCGACATATAATAGACATATTTAATAACATATTTAATAGGTTATCCTGACATGAATTTAAAACTACAATATTATGAAATTTAAAATTCGAAACTTCAAAGATTAAACTGTTTTAGAATTGCGCATTCAAAACTATAATTTGTAATTAATACTATAAAAAATTTGAAAGCGATAACTATACTATTAATAAGTATTATATCATGTAGTATCAAGTGACTTTCAAAGCAACTGGCTAGAATTTTGTACTAAAAAATATGATGCCAAAAAAAGACCAGTCATTTTCACCGTTCAAAATCGCAGAATTTTAAATATTGCGAGAAATATTTTGAACCTATAAAGGTCAATTATTCTAACCAATTTGCAAATTATATGTTTTCTAATTGGAAACATTCAACACTTACAAAACGTCCACCGAAGTTCAAAAAATATACGCGGTTACTGTATTTACAAAAAACGGTTATTTATTAGTTCTTAACAGAAACGAATGAAATTATAAAACGAAAATTCAAAACCACATAGTTCGACAGGAGTTTAGATATTCCAATTAAAACCAATCTAATATTTTGTGTAGCTTCACAAGTATTTAATAATAAAATTGGTCAACATTTCAAAAAAATTCACTTCTTTTCTAGAGAAGAAATATTCAGATCGCATTTTCTTAAAGGGACAATGAGAGATAAGAGTCTCTATATTGGAATTACGCTTTGGGACATTTCTAGAATATAAAAATGTGGATTTATCATCCCAGAGAGTACAATACGATGGCCGAAGCTATAGGACTCCACTAATTTTTATAGTAGAAGATTAATTGTTTTTAAAATGAACGTATGAAAAATGTAAATTTCAAAACGTTTAAAATTAAAAATTGGAATAAATTGAATTTCTATTTCAAGTAATATTGTCATTTAAAAATGAACTTTTAGAGTTTATAATTACTTAAACCAATACCTGGAGGCCATTACAATCTAATTAAAAAATGTCTTTCCATTTAAACTAAAAGCCATTAAAATTGAAAGACTTTAATTATAAAGCTCTCAAACTTAAAACATTTTCCTAATTAGCATTTAAAACTGAAACAATAAAAATCTTTTTTCAACGTGAACATTTACAAAATCGAAACGTTAAAAATTAAAATATTTCAAGTTCTTAGAATCGTGCAAAATCGAAAATCAGAAGCTTTCAATGTTATGCCATCAAAATGGAACATTTCCGAAAAAAATTTCATTTACCTACACCAAAACTGTAGATTAGTAAATTTTTAACGTTCTGAATTGAAAAATTAAAAATTAAGAGACCTAAAATCATTTTAAAATTCAAGCTTACAGAAGTGAACAATTATAAAATACGAGGTCTTAAACCCCAAATTTTAGAATTAGGCTTTCAAAACAGCACGATTTAAAATTTCAAAATTGTCTTATGTAGTTGAACATTTCAAACTCAAAGCTTCCGAAATTTCCAATTCGGAATTATAAAAAAATTACAATTCCATATCATATTATGTGATTGGATAGATTATTCCAGCAACAATGTATAAGATTTTCGATTAAAAAGACAAATTCCAAACGCTTAAACCCTTAAGAATAATATTGGTACAAATTTGCCTTATATTTTGTAAAACTTGAAACAGTTGAATTTTCAACCAAGATGATCAAATTTCTAACAAAAAGGACGAATTTTTGACAAATTACATACATATTCAAATAAATAGTTGATTTTTATACCAAATTGTTGAATTTAAAGCCGAAAAGATGAATTTTCTACAATGCAGTTGAATTTTTAACCGTAAAATATGAATTTTTCACAACAACAAAATTAATTTAGAAGCAATCAATTGTATTTGCAACAAAATAGTTCAATTAGCAGTTGAAAAACTTTATTTTTAACAACAACAAAAAACGAATTTTCAACTAAATCTATTAATCTTCCACCAAAAAATGTACTTTTCAGAAAGTATGAAGTTCAACTTTTAACCAATCAGTTGAATTTTCAATCTGAAAAGATGAATTTTCAAAAAAATACTTGATTTTCAAAAAAATGGGTCTTCAACCAAAAAAGACGAATTTTCAACAGAATACGTAATTACCCACCAAATACTTTAATTTTCTTCCAAATTGTTGAATTTAAGAGCCAAAACTATGCATTTTCTTCAAAGCCGTTCAATTTGCAACCCAAAAATGGGAATTTTAAACATAAAAGTTAATTCTCAAACGAAACAAATCAATTTTTAATCAGACAGTTGGGTTTTAATTAAAAAAAAAAAGATGAAATTTCTTCGGAAACAGATGAATTTTGAGAACAAAAAGATGAATGTCAAACAAAATACTTGAATTTTCAATGACTCAAATTACCTAAATTATGTCAGAAAACTTTGTAATCCTGCTAATTAAAAATTTTTGTTTTAAGATCGTCCACATTCTTTTTCGAAATTTTAGGAAATAATTCAAAATGTTTCGAAATCTGTCAATTTTTTCTTAAAGGTTTCCCGACACCAATAGTTTCGGGATATTAATCGAAAATGGCGCCATGCACTTTTATAATAATTCGATTTAAGTTTAAAAACTGTATTTTTTCATTCTTTTAAGATTCACGCTTAAAAACTGAAACTTCAAATGTACATTTTTTAAGTAATGTTTGCAAAAAACTGAAATTTTTAAAATGTTTAAATGTTACAAACTTCTTCAAAATCAAGGTTACAAAGATTTAAATTTTGTAATGCTTAAAACGGATCAATTCAAAATTGGAACATTATAAACTTTTAAGAATTTAAAGTCGAACTTATTTAAAATTGTACAATTTCGCGTCATATAAATTGTCATTTACAGTGATTGGACAGGTTAACTAACATATTATTACTTATTTGTATAATATTTCTGTAAGATATAATAGTAAAGCCGGGTTACAATAGTAAAGCTGCGCTCGTTGGCAAATTAGCTCCATGACGTCAAAAGTAGAGTCATAGAATTTAATAATTTCACAGGTTTTAATCATGAACCCGAGGAGTCTGCCAGGGCTTGACATTCTCCAAAGAGATATGATAAATAATCAGCTACTTGGAGATATCCTTATTTACAGAACTGTCAATCTGAATCCATGAGTCACAGAAATCAGATATAGAACATCAAAACTTTGTAAATAAGAGCTGGATAGTTTGTCCCCTAAATAAAGATTTTACCAGATTTAGAGCGTCTACCAGACGGATAATTTTGAATTCCCGGCTCCTCTCGCTCAATTTTTCATTTTCCCGGTCTGGTGATTATACTTCTTTTTTAAATTTTCATGTCCTAACTCAGAATTTTAATTCATTGGGAAAATTCTCTTTTCCATGTTAGAACTATAGTTCTTATCGGAAATTCTTTGTTCCAAATCAGAATCATATTTCTCTTCGAAAATTCCTGGTTTCAAGTCAACATTGTAATTCTTCTGGAAAATTCACTGGTCCTAGTCAGAATTATAACACTTCTACAAAATTTCTTCTTCCAAGTGAAAATTATAATTCTTTTGGAAAATTCCTTGTTCCAGATCTCAATAATTTTTTTAATCTAACATTTTCTGATCCAATTAAGAATGATAAGACTATCAAGAGGTCAATCAATATGTTCTGCTATAACGAACAACTTTTCAATTTGCGGTGTTGTTATATTCCAAACTAAAAAAAAATGTTCCTTCTATAAACAATGTTACGTTGTTTTAAAAACATGAAAGATCATCGAAGCTTCGTGAATAGGTCAATCGGCGCGTCTCACAGACGCGAACAATTACATCAAATGTTGTTATATTTCCAATTTCAAAAAACTTCCTCTTACAAAAAAGGTAAAAAATTTGGTTTAAAAATTAAAAAACTGTTTTGGTACGTCATGAAAGGTTATGGAAGGCCATGCAAGGTTGTTCAATAGGTCAATAGAAGCGTCTCGAAAACGCGGTTTAGAGATTTAAAACAAATTTTACTTTGTTTATATGAGCATATACTATATACTATCTCTAGTATGGATATCTAGTACCGATTTATGAATTTTCAAACAAATTGGTGCATTCTGTTTATATGAGAAAAACTTTGTTCATGTTGATGGGCTCTTTGATTTTCTGAAAATAAGACTTTCCGTAAGACAGAAGCATAAGCTCGAAAAATATTGACAGTATCCATTTTTTTCTGTTCTTTTTTGTTGTTGAGAAAAAGCACCCTCCAAGAAAAATGCTCATAAAATGAGCTCAAATAAATACACCCACAGTGAATACATTCATAATACTTCGCAACGGTATTTAAAATTTCAGATAAATACTAATTTACGATATTTACATTGGATTTCAATATTTCAATGAATTTAAAGATTTCAAAATATAAAATAAATTGAAAACCGCACCACTTATATTATCGTCATTGCCGAAAATAAATCTTTTTCCATTGTTCGTTTGGTAATTGAACAAAATGAGAGTAATAAAATATCAAAACACTTTTAATATTCATTTTAGTATAATCGAATAAAAAATCCCGGTCACTGAATCAAATTTCCGGGGTTTTCCAGGTGAACTAAATTCCCGGCCTTTCCCGGCTTTCAACGTCAGGTAGACAAAATTGAGTCTTTTTCCAAAATCATATTTTCTCCTTTTTTCTACACCTATTTCACTGAAAAATTAAGACTGACATTTTTTTTAACTTAAAATGTAGTATTTAAATATATTCAAGTATTTTATAATTTCAAAGAATTCAGATTGAATGAATTATACAAAAATATTCCATTTTTTTTTAAACAATTGAGCAGTTGGATGTAATAACAGCCTACTTGCATTTTCAGAAGTCACTTATTTTTAATTTGTTCTCCACGAAGTTATGTGCAAAACAAGTGAAAAACAAGTGAATTCTAAAAATACAAGTAAGCTGTTATTGCACCCAACCGCTCAATTCGACAGTCATTCTAGGATTTTGAGAAGTACTAGGGCTATAAATTAATTCGGTGCTTTTATTTTGATGTCTTGTAACTCTTGGTCAAATTAGAATTTCTTCCCGCCCTCAGGTTCACGTACTATTTTTATTGATAATACCAAGGAAAGCTAAACAATGATTATTAAACTGATCGATCCACCTATACACGAAAAATTAACTCAATCGATTGTGAATTGTTCTTCTAGAATATTTTTTCGCTTCTCCTGTAAAATTAGGTTGATTAGACTTAGCACCGTTTAGTATTGCCCGCTTCAATTCTTAAGATTTAATGATCAGCAGCTCTTTTATCATTCAAAGTGTGTTTATATGGAGGATTTTCAGAAAGAAAACATCCACAACGGAGGGAATTGCATTTTAAAAGGTTTAGAGAAGATTAAGTCGAAATTCCTACCTTGTACAAGCAAGTGTCTATGACTTGATTGGTGACCGCCTCTAAGTCGTCGGTGAGCAGAAGCCTCGAGTGTATAAAATCGCAGAGGTCCTCATTGGTCATGACGTCCCAAATGCCGTCACAGGCCAGAACAATAAACTGGTCATTTTCCTCGTCCCTGTCCAAGACGAAAATTTCCGGCTCCGGCGAGACCAATTGCTCGCAGGGACCGCGGCCTTCAACATTTTTGTACTCGTAGTCGCCCAGGGCTCGCGAAACTGCCAGAGACCCATTCACTCTCTGGATCATGACGCTTCCTCCAGCCTTCTGGATTCTCTCCTTCTCGGCGGGAAGACCCGGTTTATGGTCCCGTGTCGCAAATATAGGATTCCCGGATCTGCAAAGGACCATTCGGGAATCGCCACAATTGGCTATGTAGATATTTCGAGGCGAAATAAAAGCACAGACCGCGGTGGAGCCCGACTTGTCGGAACCCGAGCTCATCTGCGGCAGGTCTCGCATCTCGTCGTCGAGTCGCAGGAAGCCGGAGTGAATTCCCTTTATCACATCTTCAGCTTTAAACTCCTCTGTTTGCATTATACATTCTAAAAGGTGTTCGGCACTGTGCGCCGATACAAGCGCACCGGCGTGGCCGTCGAAGACGGCAAAATAACTCCAGTCTGTGAGACCGCCCTCGAGCCCGGTGATGGCCCTGTGAGCGTCCTCCATCTCGAGTCGCCAGCCCTGCATGCTTGCGACTCCATACTTGAGACCGTTACCTTCGCCGTGTTCATTGTACTTTTCTGTCTTAGGTGTATCCAAAAACGCCCCCATACTCTATACCCGTCCAGTCGGCAGTATCAGCTGAATTATTCGTTCGCCAGTCGTTTTACTATTATTTGGTCAGCATCTTCCATTGGTCGATTTTAGCGATATTTCGTATGCTTCCTACCTGAAAAATGAAAATCGATTAGAAATCGAGCAAAGAACGACAGGGATCACAGCGCAAAAGGAACCAAACAAGAAAAGATTATATAGTTATTAATATAAAAAATATTGTTACTATTACAATAAACTATTACATTTCTTCTACTAAATTCTGCAACAAACCGTATGTTAATAGTCTCTAATTAATCTTAAAATTTATTAAAAAGTATGATGGATGCCCAAAAGGGATCTAAGTCATTTTTTTAATGTCCGCTGATATGCGAGGTTAAAATAAGATAAAAATGGGGCAAGCTAATCAAAAAGCTGAAAATAAGTTCAACCACGTGAAAGGACAATAATTTTAGAAAATAAAAAAATACAATGAATCAAAAATCTCCTCAGTAAAGAAAAAGACCAGCAAAATCACGACTTGCATCTCATCTCATTGTCGAAAAAGGATCCAAGTATCATAAAAACCAAACAACAAAATTAGATAAAAGTCACTTGGAAAAGACGTTAAGAAGAAAGTTTCTAGAAGTAATTTACTTCTAAAATCATTAAAACCCCGCTATCCAAAAATCTTTAAAAATCAGAACTAGCCGAGCAAGCTTGCATGAGATTTTCCAAGATTGCATAAGATTGAAAAAGATTTCATGGATTATAGAAAATTCATTATAGAGAATCATAACATGAATATTGAAGGAATTGATGTAAAAAGTAGAGAAACTACAAGAGAACGATTTATTTTAGACCACTCATAATCTTATATGAAAGTACACAAAAATAGCGATTCTGCACAAATAAACTTAACACAGAAAAAATATTTGTAATTCCTTGATATCTTAAAAATCTCTTCAAATTTAATTGAGATCTGTTAATTATTATTATTATACCATTAAGCCATTTCCCTTTCGAAGTAGACGTGACTTTTTCGGTTGGAAAATAGTAATTAGGTATATAGGTATAAGGTAGATAGGTATATAGGTGTTAGGTATAGATGTTTTAGATTGATCTGGAATTATCGTGTTATTTATTTAAATGACACGTTCATTCCGTAACACTGTTCCGACCCAGGTTGCTGATCAATCTCTCTAGCGATCACCCCAAGTGAGGAGCCTCACAAAATTGTGATGTATGGTTCCCCGCTTGGGCCCATTAGTATCCAAGGTCTTTGTTTCAGACGTCTCTCACTCTATTTACAAACTATTTGTCGCCACACTTTTCTGTCCTGGCATACTACTCTAGCTTCGTTCACGTCCATGCATTTTTTCATGCAGGCTCTTGTATTTCTATGGCTTATGTCTCTTCGTATTAGTGTCTCATTCACAGATTCTAACCATTCTTTCGGCGGTCTACCTCTGGGCATTCTGCCATTTACTTTACCTTTATACACTTGCTTGGTCAGTCGTTCATCTTTCATTATTTCAGGATGTCCGAACCATCTTAGCTGATTTCTTTCGCATGTGTCAACTAATGTGTCTCCTGTACCACATTCTTTGAGGATTATCTCGTTTTGGACTTTGTCCATCAGTGTTTTCCCGCATATTGTGCGCAGAAGTTTCATGCCGATCGCGTTAATTTTACTCCTGTCCTTTTCTTGACTGGTCCATGTCTCGCTACCGTACAGTACAGTCGGTACGAATATAGAATTATGTATGGCCATTTTAGCTTTTATTGATGTTTTTAATTGTGAGGATGAACCCTGCTCTACCGATAACCTGTTTACCCTTATTTATGCGCCTATCTATTTTTCCATCGTTAGTGAATAGACTACCTAGATATACGTACTTGTCAACTTGTTCTAATCTCTCATCATTTAGGACAACGTTGCACATTGTTTTCTCACTTTTTTCCTCAAACACCATGATTTTCGTTTTATTCACGTTAATTTTGAGGCCCATGTTCTTCATGCTTGTATTAAGTTTATTTAACATTCTTTGCAGGTCCTCGACTGATTCTGCCATAACAATCTTGCCATCTGCAAAAGCTAAACCACGTACCTTGACTGTTTCGAGATCTACACCTTTTTCGTCGAAGAGGGTAGTTCTTAGACACTTATCCATGAATATGATAAATAGCCACGAGGACATAACGCATCCTTGTTTCACGCCTTGCATAATATCGAACCAGTCACTCAGTTTCCCATTTACCCTTACACTCGCTTTACTACCTGTATATATTTTTTGTATTGCTTGCAGGAGCCCTCCATTTATTACCAAAGTTTACTTCTATTTACCTTGTCAAATGCTTTTTCTGGGTCAATAAATGCACAAAAAACTTTCTTTCCTACTCTCAAGCTTTTTTCTGTGATCTGTCTTAGGTTAAATATCTGATCTGTACATGATCTTCCTGGCATAAATCCACTTTGATCCTTTCCATATCTTCTCTTCTGTGATTTCCATTACCCTACGAATAAGTATTTTTGAGTATATTCTACTTACGGTACTTAGTAGGCTGATACCTCTGTAATTACTGCAGTTGCTTCTATCTCCCTTTCTTCTGTATATTAGTACAATAATCGCTTTTCTCCAATCGTCTGGGACTTCTCCCATCTCGATACATAAATTTATCAACTCGCACAACCTGTGAGGTATGTACTCGCCACCGTATTTAAGCATTTCTGCGCTAATACTGTCTATACCAGCAGCCTTACCGTTTTTCAAGTTCTTAATTATATCTCTGACCTCAGTGACACATACTTTTTCAATTGGGTTTTCCAATGCATTATGTTATATGTCGCAGTTTTGTTGTCCCATATCTTCACCTCCTAATAGTTCTTTAAAAGAGTCTTTTAAAGCGTCTACTATCCCGTCTATATCATATAGCATTTCACTTTTGCTGTTTCTCATGCTGACAAACTCAGTACTTTTACTTTCTTTTAACTGTTTATATAGTAGTTTCATAGTTTTTTATAGTAATTCCTTCAAAGTAGTTTTGTATTTTTTTCTCTTCTTCTGTTCTGATTTTCTCTTTACTCTCTTTGATTAGTCGTTTCACTTTCCTCTTTTTGTGTCTGTAATCATTTTTGAGCCTATTTCTTTCCTCGTCGCTAAGACCTGTGATGCGAATTGAAATTCGTAGTCCCTTGAAATAAAATTTAATTTATACCGTAAAATATAAATAATTTGAAATCCCTCGAATATCTTTATTCATTAAAAGTTCTCTTTAAAAACCCGTTTAAATCCCTAAAATTTGTTGAAATCTATTGAAATCCTAAAAGACTTGATGAAATCCTTACATTTCGTGAAATTCCTGGAAATACTTCAAAATCCCTTGAAATATATGGAAATTCTACAAATTTCTTTGAAGTCCCTTGGAATTTTGTATCTCTTACAATCTTTTAACATCCCTTAAACTCCCTTGAAATCTTCAAGCCCTCGAATATAATTCGAATTACACTTATTCATCAAAGTTCTATTAAGAAAAAAAAAACCCGTTTAAATCTCTAGAAATCCTTGGAGACTTGATAAAATCCTTAAACCTTCTGAAATTCTTTGAAATACCTTAAAATCCCTTGAAATTTTATTTCATTCATTTTCCAAAGTTCACTACAAATATCTTGAAATATTTGAAAGGCCTAACAAATTCTTAAAAATTCGTGAAAATATTTGTAAATCTCTTGAAAACCTTTGGAATCTCTTAAAATTCCCGGAAATCTTTAAACGAACCTCCAAACTCCCTCGAAATTCCTTGAAATCTGTGGAAATATTTTTGAATCTCTCGAAAACGGATGAAACCTTTTCAAATTAGTTAAAATATTTGGAAAATCCTACAAATTCTTTTAAAACCTTCAAATGAGTGAGAGTCCCTCGAAAATCGTTGAAATTCATTGGAATACCTTAGAAGCTCCTCATAAATATTTGGAAAATTGTAAAATGTGTTGTTTTTTTTACAAAATCTGACGAAATTGCTTAAAATCCATAGAAATTCTCGAGAATTCAAATCTTGGAAATCCTTTATTCTCGTGAAATCCCTCAAAATATTTGAAATCGCTTGACATTTTTTTAAGCATTTTAAATCCTTTGGAATGTCTTGAAATCTCCGGAAATGTTTGGAAATCTTTGAAATTCTCTAAACTCCATTGAAATTTTTCGAAATTTCTTGAAATCCGTGGAAATATTTGTAATCGTTTGAAAACCGATTAAATCTTTCTAAATTAAATAAAATATTTTGAAAACCCTTAAAATTCATAGAAATTCTCGGGAATTCGAACTAAATTCAAGTTAGTCATTAGAATTCTCGAAAGAAACCGTTTGAATTCCTACAAATCATCGAAATACTTTATTCTTGTGAAATTCCTTAAAATCCTCTGATATCTTTCAAATCACGACGAACCCTTTCAAATTTAATTTAATTTGTTTTCTAAAGTGCAATAGAAATAGCTTGAAATCTTTGAAAAGCCTATAAAATTCTTTGAAATCCCTCCAAATTTGTTAAATGCTTTCGAATCTCTTAAAATCCCCAGTAATGCTTGGAAATCTTTAAAATCGTCTACACTACCTCGAAATGTTTCAAAATTCCTTGAAATACTACGACCCAATAGATTTCACAAGATCGAAAATCGCATAATCTTGGGATCTCCGAATTTTTGGAAATCTAACTCTGATATTTGTGATTACGTAACTAAGGTTTGGAAGTTCGAAGAATCCCAATAGAACATATTCAATTAATTATCCACTTGATTTAAGAATACGTGCACCTGTAATTTCTTCCTAGCATTCCGCGTAAAAAAATTGCTGTAAGGATTCCTTACATTCACATAAAAAAGGACATAAAGAAACTTCGATTAGGACATAACGGTAAAGTCAAAAGTAGTTATTCGACTTTTTAAAAGATAGTCAATTGACGTTTCTCACTACTTAAAGCGTATAATCAAATTATCTCAAAAATCTTGTTAGCTATATCATCTGTCACATGAATAAAGCCAGCGATAGAATTGCCTTGAAAAACACGAATGACGCTAGGCTCTAAATCTTTGCAAGTTCTAAGGGCTTATTTTAAATATAGCTGCAGGTTCACAGCCTTCGCAAAATGGCCGTGAGTGTGTTGATTCTGCTCTTTTCCCAGTTTCTCTCGATTGAATTTTATAGTTTTCGCACTTAATTGAAAATAATTTTGGATAGTTTCTTGCAAGCGCGAAGGTATAATGAATATGTTTCTAATCTGCAAGAGGAAGTTCCTGTAACACGAAGGACGAAACTAATTATATAATGTTTTCTATCGAACTCTTCTGATATTCTTAATAGTTTTTTGGTGAGAATAAAAAGTAATGCAATTGAAAAATATTAAATAGGAAGCCTGAAAAACTTGACTATTTAAAACCGAGTTGTTCAAAAATGGGCAAACTTCGAGTAGAAAAAGTATAAAAAGTTCCAAATTAAAAAATTTTATGGTTGAAAATTCAATAATTTGAACAGAAATTATGAAAATTGAAGGATTAAAAAATCAAGTGTTTTGAATAATAATGTAAAGCGTTTAAAATCATAAAATTTCCATTCGAAAATTTTGAATATTAAAAAATAATATAAATCTTGAAGATCAGTTTTTTTCAATTCCAAGACATTTTTTTATTGAAAAATTAAACGATTTCTATTTATATTTATGAAACAGTAATTCTCGTTTCTTTTATTGAGAAAGAAAATCCTCTTGATACGTTAAAATGTAATTTTTGATTTAGAAACTTGTATTATATTCGCGTTGAATAAATAGCCGAACTGCTGACCATCGTCGCATGTTTGTGCCTGAGGCATATTTGTTTCCTTCTTTTTCAATGCAATATTACGTATTGCAATGAATACGTAAGTGTGTATTCTTGATTCATCCGAGCGTAAGATTTACTTCGGTTAAAAAATCAGATCTATACAATCATGCCAAAGCAGCATTAATAGATATGAAGTGCATAACCATATCTTAATTTCCTTCTCATATGATTAAATAAAATAAATATAATGTTTCCAAAATAATAATAATGTTTTAAGGAATATGCATTTGAGATAAAAAAAAGCTGACTTGGGAGTGATTGAAATAATTCCAGTGCATCTCGTGCAATTGAAGTTCAATGAACGATCCATGCAAATGCGATAATGGGATTCTAGAAGTGCGAAAAGGAATGGAATCTCAGGGAGTCTAGCAGCAGTGATTTTGAGAAATTATAGAAAATTTCCAAGTGAGAATCATGACAATAAAGATTATATCAATTTTCAAAGGGACAAAAAAACTGTATTTATGACTGCATTTTAAAAATGATGAGAAACGTTTGGAAATATTCTTACTATAGTGATAACTACATATAAATTTTAAAAATTTTGCACACGATGGCATGAAATTATTGAAAACAATATGTACGAGTAATTTACACATGACTTCAAGCTACAATAAGTTCTGTTTGATCCATTTTTTAGTTTGCATTAGCACTCAAGAAAAATTAGTTGAATTTTTGATCAAAAACAATACATTGGTGTTTGTTTAACAATTTTTCCCGGTAATATAAATTTGGAATAATTAATTAAAACAATTATATTGGCCACCTATAATTTAAAAAATTGAAATGATTCAATCAGTCATGTCTTATGAAAGAAAAAACATTCATTTGTATGCAAAAAGTATATTTTACAATAGTTTTTGTGAATTAATTTATTCTTACTGTCACTTTTTACCGATTTTAATAAATCATAACTTATTTTTTCAGATAAAACATTTCCGGAAACGGGACGACTGAAAAATCCCGAAAAATAAAATTACCCACACAGTAAAATCCCCGAATTTGAAATTCCACAATTATAAAATTCCCGAACTGTTTATAATACATATTACCAAATTGCAGAATTCCTGAATATTAAAATTCCCGAAAGTTTATAATATTACCGAATTAGAAAATTGTCGGATATTTTTTTCATATGATTGTTATTTTAAATTCAAACAATTACTCCCAGAAACTTTAAACATTAAAAAAAATGTTTATGACAATATTTGATTATTGTATTTTTAATCCATAAATAATATTTGGATATACACAAATTTTAATTGTTTAAATTCAGGAATTTTATAGTTCAGATATTTTCCAATTCGGCAATATTATAAACTGTTCGGGAATTTTCCAATTTAGGAATTTTATTATTCTGGAATTTTCGAATTCGGGAATTTTATTTTTTGGGATTTTTCTGTCGTCCTTCTACAACACTACTATTTCCAACTTTGAAAATAAGCAAATAAACTTCAGATATAGTTATTGGTTAAAAAAAATAGTTTGAACGATTTCAGCCATATAAAAATTTACTTTTAAAATTGGAAACAGTAGAGTTGTATAGAAGAACTTTTCCAAAAAAATAAGCCATCATTGATTAAAATTCAAATTTTTTACAAAAATTGGTAAGACTAAGAAGCAACAGTAAAAAAAAGCAATTGCAAAAATAAAAATTCTTAAAACGTATGTTTATTGTAAGTTAAAATTTTTTTTTATTGAATGTTATATTTTTTATTTGAAATTACATCCCCAGTAATATCATTTTGAAATAATTGTGAAATTTTCAATTCAATTTAAAAAACTGGACGTGTGGAATTTCAGTAATATTTAAAAAGAAAGGAAAACATCAAAATTGCTTTAAAAAATGGAAGTTCAACGAAAAATTAAATTGTTGATATTAAAAAAACACTAATTTTCAACAAAAAAGTTAAATTTTCAATCAGAATTGAACTTAAAAAAAATTTCAACAAAATATTTGCATTGTTAACCAAATAGTTGAATTTTCAACCTAATTTTAAATTCTCAAGTACAACAAAATAGATGATTTTTCAACAAATAAATATTTTTCAATAAAAATTGCATTCAAAATCTTGAATTTTTAAGCCAAAAAATGAATTTTTTGTAAAACAGTTGAATGTTCAACTAAAAACGATCAATTTTAAACCAACAATGGAATAGTTAAACTTTCAGTTAGGAATTAATTTGCAACCAAAAGAAAGCGAATTTTCAACAAAATAGTTAAATATTCAAACAAACAAAAAATGAATTTTCTACAATGTAATTAAACTTTCAAGGAACGAGATGAATTTTCAACGAAAATTACGAATCTTCAACTGAAATAGTTAAATTTTCAATTAAAAAAAATTAACCAAAAAGACGATTTTTCAATAACATTTATGAATCTTCATACAAAAATTATTTTTAAATAAGGTGGTCAATCGACACGAAAATGATTGAATTTTCTACCAAAAAAGATGGCTTTTTAATAAATTTTTTTATTTTTCAACCAAATGATCAAATTCTTAACCAACAGTATAATCATCAGGAGGAAGCAAAAAAAAAACAAAATACCAGGCTAATCAATTACTAACAAGAATGGTATATTAGCGTAGCTCCAAACTTCATTCGCAAAATTCCCTAGATATATTCTGACCAATTTTTTATTTTGCCTGACCATTAACATTCAAATACCAAAATCTTATTCTTGTAACATTTTTAAAATAGTGTGGGATTAGTCAGTCAAATTTCAACCAATTCTAATCAGTAAAAGCTTATTACACGCGGAATTGAACTTAATTTCAATACGCTGACAGCAACAAATTATTAGATTTAAAAAAATGTCATTAAATTATTGCTAAAGTTTGAAAAAAATCGGGAATAAATGACAAGCTTTGAAATATTTTCGATTGTAGCTTCGTGTTTTTAATCATGATAAAATGAAGAATCCATTGTTAGAAATGTTTTTTTTCTACTTTCAAACAAACTAAAAATTAGAAATCAAATGAAAACTGCCAAAAACGGTTCAGCAGAGAGCAAGTTTCAAAACCTATTTTTTCTATAAAGGAATAAAAATTCCAGGGTCATGAGCAAAATTCAAGGACTTTTCCAGGTTTTTAAGGATCTCCAGGATGCTAGACACCCTGAAAATATGATATTTAAACATTTAACCGCTATAAAGGAAACTTTTGCACGATTAGGGGTAGTACTTTTGGTATTAATGAGTCGAGTTTGTTTTACTCAACGTCTAGTACCATCAGCGAGTATCAGTGACTATGAGTGAATTTAGAAGAATTCAAGTAAATTGAACAAATTCAAGAGAATTCCAAAGAATTTAAAAAAATCAGGATGGATTGAAAAAAAACTTAAAATCTCTGCTAAATCTTTGAAACCATACTAATTTCCAACCAAATAAGCGACTAATGACTACAAAACAATTCAAGTTAAATTCAAAAGAATTCAAATGAATTAGAAAACAAATTTCTAATCGAAAAAATTCCATTGATTACAACCAAATTTGAGTGAATTTACAGAAATTTAAGGAAAATGAGATGAATTCTATGAAATTCATGAAAAATGTAACTGAATTTAAAAAACAATCAAGTGAATTCAAAACGATTTAAAAATATGAAAAATCAATTGAATTAAGTTTGAAATGAGTTTAGAAAAATTAAAAACAATTCAAACGATTTTGATGATACCTAAGAATTCAAGGTGAGGTTAGAAAAATTAGGACCAATTAAATATAAATTCGAAAAATCCAATAAATCCATTTAATGAAAAAGATTTGAGTGAATTTAGAAGAATTTAGGTAACTTATAAATTTATAAAAAAGTAAAAATTCGCGAAATCCTGAAAAATATAATAAAATACATTGAGAGATATAAAATCTCTTAAAAGCATTGAAGTGCTCGGAAATCTTATAAAATCCTGTGAAATCTTTTAAAATATCTTAAAACCTTATAGATCCTGTAAAATCGTTCTATATATTCCGAAATTCTAGAACATTCTTTATCCTAAAATATTTCAAATCCATTGCAATCCTACCAAAATCTACTCAAATATTATATATTTTGGTAGAAAATGAAACTATTTGGTTAAAAATTAACTTTTTTGTCCGAACTTTAACTCTTTTGTTGAAAATTTGTCTTTTTGGTTTGAAAATGACAGAAAATTCAACTATTTGGTTGAAAATTAACTTTTTCGTTGAAAATTAATATTTTCGTTATGAAAAATTTACCATTTGGTTGGAAATTCGTGTATTTGGTTAAAAAGTTAACTATTTTGGTAGAAAGTCCAACTATTTGGTTGAAAAGTAACTTTTTTGTTAAAAATTCATCTTTTTGGATTGAAAATTCAACTGCTTCGTAGAAAATTCGTCCCATTAGTATGAAAATTAAACAATTTATAGGAAAATTGTTTTCTTTTTGGTTCAAAATTCGATTTTTTCGTGTCAAAATTGATCTCTTATGGTAAAGAATATCTTTTTCTTTAATTCAAATATTTTGGTAGAAAATTAATCTGAATTGGTTGAGGATTCAGTTATTTTTTTGAAAATTCGTCTTTTTTGGTTGAATACAACTGTGTTCGATTTCAAATAAAAATCTTTTTTGATACAAGTAAATTATACTTTTTGTATAGGGTTCAGCCATTTTGTTGAAAATTCGTATTTTCTGGTTGAAAATTTAACTACTTGGTTGAACTACTTTATCAAAAATTCAGTTGCTTGGTTGAAGATTCATAATTTTCGTTGAAAACTCATATGTGGTAAAATTTAACTATTTGGTTGAAAATTAACTTTTTAGTTGGAAATTTAACCCTTTTGTTGACAATTTTTTTGTGAAAAATAAACATTGTCGATATGGAAAATCAACAATTCGGTAGAAAGTTCAACTTTCTGTAGAGGGTTCAGCTATTTTGTTGAAAATTCGTTTTTTTTTTGTTGAAAATTTAGCTACTTGGTTGAAAGTTGAACTACTTTGTCAAAAAAACTCAGTTGTTTGGTCAAGGATTCATAATTTTAGTTGAAAATTTACATCTTTCGTGTAAAATTTAACTATTTTGTTTCCAATCCATTTTTCTTTTAGGAAGAAAATTCAAATATTTTGCTAGAAAATTCAACTATTCGGTTAAAAAATTTGTTTGTCGGGAACTTAACTCTTTTATTAAAAATTATCTTTTTTGGTTCAAAATTCAACTATCTGGTTGAAAGTGGAACTACATCGTTAAAAAACTGTTTCACTTCTAGGTACACAACATACTACTTTATAAATTATTATCTTAGTGATTTTGATTTTTAAACTATAGAATTAGGGAAGTGAAAAAAGTAACGTTTTAGATAACTTGCAGTTACTTATTCTAGTAACTGTAACTAGTTCCTTTTTTCGCTAAATAAAGTAATTGTAACTAATTACTCAAAGAAAAGTGACTTACCCAACGCTGGAAATTAACCTCAACTGAAAGTTTTAGTTTTAATCATTTCGGGGCGGTTTAGGTCACAGAACCGTGGTTTAAACCTTTTTTTTTTAATAAAAAAATAAGCATTTATTTTTTTGTCAGATAGAACAAGTTTATGGGGTGTGTGATCAAAACAAAAAACATTGGGGGTTTTCAGTACAGCCTACTCACCGTATATGTTTAATATTGCTGATCGGTACCGATAAAATTTTGATTGCCTTTTTTTGGAGCATAACTTATTTTTCACAGAATATCACGAGTCTTCAATATTATTCTTAAGAATTAAGTTCAGGGTCTATTTTGTTATATAATGTAGAAAAAATAGATCAACATGTAACAGGATAACATGTAAAAGGAAATTTTCAAAATAAATCCTTTAAAATGGCACATTAAACAAATGAAAATAGTCTGGTTTATCACACGTAAATAGGAACACTTTAGCAATAAAATTGTAATTGATATTTATTGGAGCATGACTTATTTTGCATCATCTTTGGCTTCTAATAAATACAAGACTTTGTCCTATTTTTCCTAGAAATTTGCCGATTTTCAGCAAGATCAAATCCTCCGAAATAAAAAAGAGGGTGAAAACGTCGGAATTTCTCAAATGAAAAGCGAAAACTCGTTGCGATGAAATTTGAGCATAAATTGAAGCGTGGTGCAAGGTGGAAGAGAAAAGGGATTTTAAGCGGGGAATCGAGCGTGGTGGTATCCCCTTTTCTCGAAACCGTGCAGCACTATCGCAAGATTCTGAAAATAGAGCGTTGGCAGAGAACGAGAAACGAGGTGCGTTTATTTCCTCGCCTTGTAATCGTCGACGTCGCGAAAAGAAGAGCTTCCCAAGAAAAAGGCAGGCAGACCAACCGGAATTGAGCAAGTTTTGCATGATAGCGTTATTTCCTGGCGAGAATCGGTCAGCCGGTAAACAAGGGCGACGAAGATGCGGGAGCAAAGGGTCGCGCCAGCGAAAGCAGAAAGCGCTCTCTCTTGAGATTACGAGACGTGCAAATAAGCGAGTGCAGAATTTTGCAAAGGGCGTTCATGCCAGAAATGAAAATCCTTGTGAGTTGACAGAAGGATGGATTCGGGAGGGGAATTTTTTGCGACTAAAATAGGTTTTTTGCTACCAGGGGCTTTCGGCTGCTGAGGTCGGGCCGACGAATATGAATACTTACGTGGAGAGTTTGCGACGAAATATCAATATCATCGTCACTCGTTTCGCGCGCGTATTGTGTTTCTCGTGCTCGGTGTGTTTTGGCTGCTACGGCCACTAATCAACTTGTTTCATGTTTTTCGTCGCTCGCACAAATATCACCGTCACCATGCCTCTCGGTTCAACACACACAGAAACATCGACACACGGCACGAAATCGACTCGAGTCGAGTATGAATGGCGGATATACACGGGCTGACCAGTGCGTATGCGTGGATTTATAAATAACTTCGAAAGCGGTGGCGTCATTGGTGGCCAATCAGCGCTTGGGAATTTCTCTTGGCGCGATCGAGGGCGGGAAATTTTAATTTTCTAGCCTTAGGCATTTCATGTTGTGACGTCAGCTAGCAAGATGTCTGCACGCCGACGGCCAACCCAATTAGTTCAAGTTAAAAAGTTACTTTTGGTTAGATTTTTCAGAGCGAAATAACGAAATGAATTAATTCGTTAATCGTATTATTAAAAAACTTGTGAAAAAAGCAAAAATTCAAAATTTTCCAGTAAATTGAGCACTTTAGAGCCGGGAAAATTAGGGAATAACAATAAAATAATAATTAGTTCGTATCAATGAGGATTTATCTTCTTTGGTTGGAATTCGATTAAAAGTTAAAGAATTTTTGTTAAAACTTTATTTTTTTGTTGAAAATTCATCAGTTTAGTTGAAAATTCGTACTTTTTCGTTTATTTGAAATGAGCAATTATAAATCAAATATTAAAAACTAAACAATTTTAAACTGAATTATTTGAAATAGAAAGCCTTAATTCATTAATATTTCGGGGTGTTAAATTTAAACTTTGAACGGTACAATTTTAATTGTTCTATTATAACAAATTTTTAATATCTGAGTAAAATCATCGAATTTTGATGCATAAATAACAATTAAACAATTCTTAGTTTAAAAATAAAAATTCGAGTTAATTTAAGATATATTTACAAGTATTAAAAAGATCCAAACTTAATTTAAAACTGGAAAAGAGTTCGAAAAATAAAAAACTAAATTTAGATTTTTGAAGATTTCAAAATAAAATTTGGAAGCTTTTTAAGGATCTTTAAAGGTTTTAAGAAAACCAAATAATTTTTAAGTTTGCTGAGATTTAAAATGATTTTTTATTTTGAAAAATTGAACAATTATTAATTTGGAAAATAATGGAGTAAGTTTAAAATATATTTAGAAGTTTTTAAAAGATTCCAAAGTAATTTAAAACGTGAAAAAAATTAAAAAATTTACAACAGAATGCAGATGTTTGAAAATTCCGAACACAAAATGTATAAATGTATAAATGTATATATAAGCATTTTGAAAGGTTTTAAATGAATAAAAAATTCGTATCAAAATTCCTAACAGTATATTTTTTTAGTTGATTTGAAAAAAAAATATTTATTAAAATTTTTAAAAAATTTTAAAAAGAATCAGGATGATTTTAATGTATTTCTTTTTTCTTTTGCAGGATTTTAAAAAAATTGTAGGAAAAATTCGAGTTGCTTAAAATGATATAATTTTGAAAATTTTTACTTTTTTGATTAATTCTTCAATTTCACAGCATTGAAAATGATAGCGTGGATTTATGGTTTTCAATAATAAAAAAAAACTTTTACTTTCCTGTAATCTTCTTGATTGAAAATCACCTTTTTGTTTAAAAATACATAATTTTTTTTGAAAATTCATCTGTTTGGTAGAAATGTACTTATTTTGTTAAAAATTTGTCTTTTTCGGTTGAAAATTCTCCTGTATTCGTAGAAAAACCAACTATTTGGTTGAAAGATAACTTATTTATCAAATGTCCATATTCACTGGTTGAAAATTCAACAGTTTTGTAAAAATTGTTCTTTTTATGCATACATTTTTTTAATTAGAAAAATTCAACCATTTTGTTAAAAGTTGAACAACTATTTTTCTCAAGATTCGTAATTTTTGTGGAAAATTCGTCTTTTTCGTGAAAAAAACTTTCTTTTTAGTTACTTTGTAGCCACACTATTGTTACTTTTCGGTTACTTTTTTGAGAGAAGTATGGTTACTATATTACTATTTTTTTAAGCTTGAGCAGTTCCGAGCCCTGATCATAATTAATACATATATTTTTACAGAAAAATTCTAGAGGGAAAAAAACATTTACTTTTTCCAGAGTTGCTACAAATCAGGTAATTCCAAAGTCAGGGAATGTTAGGGAAAACCTGACATAGTTAGGGAATTTTCAATAAATTAAAGATAAATTTGGTTGAAAATTAATCTATCTTGCTTGAGGATTCAAAGCATTTTGTAGAAAATTAATCTTTTTGGGTTGAATTCAATTTTTTTTGGTATAAAATTAAAATCATTTTCGGTTAAAATATAAAATATCACGTTTTTCGCTGAGAAATCATCTTTTTGGTAGAAAATTCATCGTTTTAGTTGTAAAACCTTTATTTTAATCAAAATGTAATTATTTTCTTGAAAATTATGTTTTCTAGATGAAATTCAATTGTTTTAACTGAAAACTTAACTGTTACATGTTTGGTTCATAACTTATCTTATGTTAAAAATTCAAATATTCGGTTCAAAATTCCTGTATTTTGTGGGAGAATATTTAATCTTCTTGGCGACTAATTCCTCTTTTTGTTTGGAGATTCCTTTGAAAATTAAATATTTGATTGAGAATGAAATTTTTCTTATTTAGAATTAATTTTTTAAACTAAAAATGTAACTTCCATTTTTTGTCAACAATTTATATTTTTTGATAGAAATTAATTCTTTTTGGTTGAAAATTATACTATTTAATTGAAAATTTATCCGTTTGCGGTGAAAATTGAACTATTTGTTGAAAATCCGTCTTTTTTTGGTAAAAGAGTACTATCATCTGTTGAAATTTCACCTTCTTGGTTAAAAATTAATTTCTTTGGTTGAAAATTCGTTTGGTTTTTAGTTGAAAATTTATTTTGTTGAAAATTTTTTTTTTAGTTGAAGATTCATCATTTTAGTTAAAAATTGACTTTAACTATTCAATTTTTTGTGGAAAATTTACCTTTTTTGATAGAAAGGTAATCTTTTTCATTAAAAAATTATCTGTTTAGTGAAAAAATTAACTATTCTATTTTTCGTTAAGAAATCATTTCTCTTATTGAAAAAAAAACTTGTTAAAAATTAGTTATTTTTTAAATAGAAAATTTATGTTTTGAATAGAAAAATCCACTATTTGATCACACATTTTTGGTTGAAAATTCATAATTGTGATAAAAAATTAATTTCTTTGGTTGAAAATTAATTTCCTTTTAGTTGAAAATTATTTTTTCAACTGAAGCTTGAACATTTATAGTTTTAGTTGAAAATTAATTAATTTTGCTGAAAACTCGTTTTTTTTTTAATTCACTAATCTAACTGCAAATTGAAATATTATATTTCTGGTTTGTGAATTTATCTCCTTAGTTTAAAATTGGATTATTTTCTTGAGAATTCATTTTTTTGTTGAAAATTGATTGTCTCAACTGAAAATTTAATAATCTATTTTTGGTTAAAAAATAATTTTTTTTATGAAAAACAAAAATATTTGGTTGAAAATTTTTTTTTTTACTGATCATTTATTTTTCTGGCATTTTAATTATTCTAATTTTGGTTCAATACAAATATAGTTCAATTTGCAACATAAGAAGTGAATTTTAAAATAAAAAGGAAAACATTTTCAACCAAAAATTGAATATTCAAATTTTCTGGTAAGAAAATTAATTTTCCACAAAAAAGCGAATTTTTCAATAGAATAGTTGAGTTTTCAGCCATAGAGATAAATTTTCAACTAATGTAATGAATCTTCAGCCAAAAAATTACTTTTTAACAAAATAGTATAACTTTGAACCGAAAAAAAGACATTTTCAACGAAAAATTGAATAGTTGATATTCCAACCAAAAAGGTTTTAATATTAAGTGAAAAACAGTTGAATATAAACAAAAAGACGAATTTTAAATGAAATACTTTAGTTTTTAAGTTCAAAAATTAATTTTGAAACAAAACAAAATGAAATTCCAACAAAATAGTTAAATTTTCATCAAAAGAGTAGAATTTGCAAAAAAAAAAAAAAAAAAAAAAAAAAAACAAAACATTTTTAATAAAAAATAGAATAGTTCAATTTTCAGTTTAAAACATACTTTTGAACCAAAAAATGAGGTTTGAACAAAATACTTAAATCTTGAACCAAAAATAATGAATTCTCAAACAAGAAGATTCATTTTCTACTAAAAAGTCGATTTTTGAACTGAAAAAATATTTTTTAACAAATTAGTTACATTTTTGACAAAAGAAATGAATTTTTAACCGTAATAAATTAATTTGCAAACAAGGAGAATAATTTTCTAAAAAAAGTCAATTTTCAAACACATAGTTGAATTTTCAACTAAAGAGATCAATTTGCAAAAAAAGAAAAACGTTTTTTTTAATTAGTTAAATTTTTAACCAACAAATTATTTTTCGACCAAAAAGGACGAATTTTCATCAAATCGTGTAATTTTTCAAGTAAAAAAAGAACAGTTTTTAACCAAAAATACAACAAAAACAAATAAACGGCAAATTTTCAACAAACCAGTTAAATTTTCAACCAAAGAGTAGGAACTTCAACCGATAAAATTTTAATACAAAACAGTTGAATTCAACTAAAAAAAGAAGACGAATTTTCTCAAAAACAATTGGTTTTTTAATCTGAAAATATGGTTGTTTTTATTGTTCTCTATAAGTCATGAACACTTTTGAAGAAAAAGCAAGAAAAACTGTTCGTAATTGAAATATTAAATTTTTTCATTTCAAACTGAATGACTGACACTATGGCTCTATTTTACGAATTAACTATGAACTTTTATTAATAATTTGTATCAAAAGGCTATTTTTCATATATTGAATTTTAATTTTCGCAGAACTCGGACGCAAACAGATCGCGCACTCTGGTGAGTGGTACAATTCCCCATTTGAAAAAAAATCTTTCAGAGAATTAAAAGTCATGTTGATTTTATTATGGAAAAATTCTCAAAGTTAATAATATATTATTCAAAATTATGAATTTAAAATTTAGCAGACTTCGATTTTTTCAAACTGTTTGCTTTCGTTTGCTTGGCGCCAACGGAATAAGAACATCAGCCAATTGGACTCTAGCTTTTGAAAACATGCGCATTGTAAAAGTTCTTAACCGTTATATTACTTCCGCATTACAATTTCTTCAAATTGTCTAGTCCAGATCTAGTCAACATATTTGAGTGAAACCCTTCAAGAATAATCCGATATTGATTCGAACGTAATGTTATTATTATATAGTCTCGATTTTCTAGATTGCATAATCTCCTCTAAAGTTTTTGTACGTATCAAAGAATATTTTTTAAAATAAAAACTTGAATAAAAAATGCAGGTACTGAGTATACGTAATAAATAATAATAGCTAAATACCTTTATTTATTGCCTATTATAATAAATAAATTTGATAACAAAATGTTCCTATCCCTGGATCGAAAAGTGAAAAATCAAAATAAATAAGATTGTTTTCTAATTTATAGACAAATGTTTCCTGCAAAGCTTACTTAACATGTTTTACTTTTTAGTACAAAAGTCGTTAACAAAATCTCTACCTCATAGTTCTCTTCAAATTCATTATTTGCATGACCTTAGATAAAAATGCAATTCTTGTTTCGTCTTTGTACAAATTGTACAAATACTTGTGCAGATCAAACTAAATTCTTGTAGAATTAAGTCACTTTTTCGATATAAAGCCAAGATCTCTAGGCCGCATGTATTCTTGCAATGTCTCGTCTGATACTTTACTCCTATTTTCTTGATGCGTTGCTACAACTTTCTGCAGGATTTCTATCAATTCCTTCTTCAGTTCACCAGTTAAAATTTCTCCGGATGTGTATCCCTGAAAGCAAAAAATCAAAAATAGTTTCGAATTTTCGAAAGAACGACACTTTTAAATTGTAAGCATTTAGAACCGAAAATTAAAGATTCGATTTTGAATAATATTATATTCAAATGAGGGGTTAATGACTCGGATTTTTTGTGTACACTAGATTGTAAGATTACATGGGATAGCAAAAGATTCCATGGATTATAGGAAATTCATTGTACAAAATCATCACATGGAAATCAGTTATAGGATAATCGGCATTAGAATGGAAAAAACACAAAAATATTGAAAAAATTAATGTAAAACGTAGAGAAACTACAAAAGAACGATTTATTTTAGACCATTCATAATCTCATATGGAACTATATAAGAATAGCGATTCTGCACAAATAAACTTGACATAGCAAAAATCTGTGAATTCCCTTGATATCTTTAAAATATCTTAAAAATTAATTAAAACTTGTTAAAATCAATTCAAAGTTGTAAAATCCCCAAAAACATTAAAAATAATAATTGGAGGTCCCATAAATCTCAATCTTCTCTCCTTAAATTGCTGACATTTGTAGAAAGCGCTTGAAATAAAATTTAGCTTATTTCGTAAAGTATAAATCATTTGAAATACCTTGAATATAAGTTGAATTAAAATTAGTTATTAAAATTCTCTAGAATAAACGATAAAATTCTTAGAAAATTTGAAATCTTTTTCAAATCCTTGGACATTTAATAAAATCTTGTGAAATTTCTTGAAATACCTTCAAATCCCTTGAAATTTGTGGAATCGCTAACGATCCTTTAAAATTCAATATAATTTCATATATTTTACGAAATTTTCTAGAAATTCTTTAACATTTTTGTGGATTCTACAAAATTCTTTGAAATCCCTGGAAATTTTGTATATTTCTTAAAATCCTTTAAAATTCGTTCAACTCTTCGGAAATAGCAAAAATCAATTCAAAAAAGTATAAATCATGGGAAAGCCCTTGAAAATAACTTAAATTGAACTTACTCATTGAAGTTCTCTTTGAAAAAACCGTGCAAATCCATTGAAATCTTTCAAATCCCTTGCCATCCTTGCAGATTTAATGTTAAGTCCTTATTTATTATGAATTTCCTTTAAATACCTTGAAATCCCTTGAAATGTTTAGAATCGCTAGAAATCCCTTGACATTTAATTTATTTTACTATCCAATGTTCTCTAGAAATATCTTAAAATATTTAGAAATTTTACAACATTCTTTGAAATCCCTGGAGATGTTTTATAGGTATTTCTTGAAATGCTTTAGAATCCCTTAAAATTTATTCAACTCTTTGGAGATCGAGAAAATCCATTAAATTCCTTGAATGACCTTAAAATTCCTTAAAATCTTTAGAATGGCTAAAAAATCCCTTGAAATATTTGGAAATCCTCTACAATTTTTTGAAATCCCTTGGAATTTTTTGTATCTTTTAAAATCTTTTAGAATCCCTTAAAATTCCTTCAACTTTTTGGAGATCGCAAAAATCAATTTAAAAAAGTATAAATCATTGGAAAGCCGATGAAAATAATTTGAATTAAACTTCTTCATTGAAGTTCTCTTAAAAAAAAAAAAAAAAAAAACGTTTAAATCTCTATAAATCTTTCAAATCCCTTGAAATCCTGGGAGATCTCTCTTGATTTAGAATCGCTAGAAATCCTTGAAATTTCATGTCATTTACTTTCCCAGGTTCGCTAGAAATCCCTTGAAATATTTAGAAATTCTACCAAATTCCCTTGAAATCTTTAAGCCCTTGAATACAATTTGAATTAATGTTATTCCTTAACGTTCTCTTAAAACTCAAAACCCCGTTTAAATCCCTATAAATCTTTGATATCCCTTAAAATCCTTGGAAACTTTATAAAATCCTTCAATCTTTTGAAATTCCTTGAAATGCCTAAGAATCCCTTGAAATCTTTACAATCGCTAGAAATCCTTTGAAGTTTCATTTCATTTATTTTCCAAAGTTTACTAGAAATATCTTAGAATATTTGAAAATCTACAAAATTCTTTGAAATTCCTTGACATCTTTGAAAAAAGTGAAAATCATATAAAATCCCTTGAGATCGTCTTAAATTAATTAAAATATTTTGAAAACTCTTGAGATCCGCTGAAAAAGCTTAAAATCAGAGGAAGTTCCTAGAAATTTCTTTTACAAGCAAATAACTATATTTTAAGATTATTGAACGATTTTCAGAACTGGAAACAGTAGAGTTGTAGGGGATGTTTTTCTTGAAAAAATAAGTGATAATTATGTTTTTCCTTCATAATACATGACTGATATAATTTCAATTCCTGAAATCACAGACAATTGTTTTCCAGATACCTAACTATTGGAACGACAGCAAAGTCGAGAAAGAATGGTTAATATCAATTACATTTCTACTGTATTTCCGAAATTGAATATTTATAAGTATAAGACACTGTCCATTATATTATTGGTGATTTTGATATCAATTTTCAGTTGCATTTTTTAAATTTTATTCTCGATTAATCTTCGACAATCTCATGTAATCCCATACTTAATCTCATGTCATCATATTTAAACTTGTGTAATCTTACGTAATACCATATAATCTCTTGTAATCCTGTAATCTTGTAACCCAGTGTACACGAAAAAGCACTTAAAAATTTTAACGAGAGGACGTAAAACATAAACAATTTCAAATCATATATAAATTTACAATACTGTGTTATTTAAAATTGTAGACTTTGAAATCTTTGAAAATAAATTTCGATTTAAGCTTTAATGCTTTTTAAATTACAATTCAAATTTAAGATTCAAAACAAACAATAAAAAACTTTTAAAGTACCAAGGTATTCAATTAAAAAATTAGTATGTTGAGTTAAAAACAAATTCTAAACTCTCAAAGCTGATAAAAAACATACTTTTCTAAGCTCATCTAATCGGTCATCATCCTCCAGGAAGAATCTAAGCCACTGATAGGAGATATCAATTTCACAGTTCCCTCCAATTTTCCGATGTTCCTCAATAGTTGCTTGTCCTCCCGAAAAGGCATGCTTATTGATTTTATTCTTGATCTGCTTTGCAGTATCAGTCAAAAATATAGCAGTGTTATCATCACTAGCAGACATCTTCGTCTTGGAACCTTGCAAAGCAGGAAAGAAAGTAGAATGCAATAATGCAGGTTTTGGATATCCAATTCTCGGTGCGACGTCCCGCGTCATCCTAAAATAAGGATCCTGATCTATTGCACAAGGAATTAGACAATGCGCCTTAACATCCTTGAAAATAAATGGAAATGTGCTGGAAATTGCAGGAGCAGCTTGCGTCGGAGGGAAAGAGATTTTGGCAACAGGATCGCTGTCACCAAATCCAAAAATTCCCTTCACTTGGTTGAAAGTTACACATTTTTGTATTCGAATCATGTTCTGATAGAAGGCAGGATTGCTTCCAATGTGCTCTAGATTGGTAAATACAAAAGTATTTCTAGATTCAAAGCCACAGGCTATGATGTCCTTCGCGTTTTTATAGGCTAGTTTGATTGCATCTTCAATTTTGATGTTTTTCCAGATGGACTTTTCGTCGTCAGTCAACTGGACCACGAGAGGAACGTTAAAGACATCTTGCAACCATTTGCAGAACATGAAGGGGATTAGGTGACCGAGATGCATAGATTCTGAACTCGGACCTCGACCTGTGTAGAGGTAGAAAGGTTTGCCTTGCTCGTAGAGGTTCAAGATTGTGTGCATATCTCTGTGGGAGAAAAATATTCCACGTCGGAGGAAGTGGTGAGGCTTCTTGCCTGTGAGCTTCTCAAATCGCTGGAGAAGCTCTTCATCGATCTTCGAACTACCGAAGCGCTCTGTTGGAGAGATAATTATTACATTACTCAGGATCAGTGGCGGGCCATTATGAAAAAATAATAAAGGAAAGCCAGCATAGGCCTATAATAATTTCCCCATAATGGATTTCCTGTAATTTGTTGCGATTATAGGAAAATCATTACAGAAACATCAATACAGGAATAAATAGTATGGAAATATTCAAAGAATTATCCCAGAAAGTAGAGAAACTGTAAATAACGTATTTATTTTGGACTACCCATATGAAAATAGGGGAACCGTGTCTTCAGTGGATAATGCAACCTACAGTGGATAATCATTAATTAAGAGCACAAATAAAGAAAAATTAATTTTAATCTTAATTCATGAACATGTATAGTGTATTAACTATTGATTAAATTAATTATTTTACATTTATTAGTATTTTTAATTATTTATTACCCACTGTAGATTGCATTATCCACTACATATATGGCGGTTTCCCATACATAACAAGTGTGAGTTTAAAACGTTTAAAAAATTCGAATAATTTCTACGCTGAACCGATTAGACATTTAACGTATAGAAAAATTCATTCGGTTAAACCAGTTAAACTTTACATCCTTCTCAACTTTTTTTTTTTATTTTAATTAACTTCACATAGTTCAGTTTTTCAAGTTAATATTCGGAACAAAAAACTCCCAACTTACAAGAAGGAAAAAAAAACATTTTTTAATTGCACCGATAACAGGTGAAACAATGGAATAAATTATTTTAAATAAAACTAATGTGAAGCCTATATTAAATTCAATTTGGAACGTTAAATCCTATTGTTTCCATTAAAAATATTGCACTTTTAACAAAGTATATGAATTTTTAACCAAATAATTCAATTTTCAACTAAAAAGATTAATTTTTTACCACAAAAATCAAATTTTCAACCAGATAGTTGAATATTCAACTAAAAAAATATTATTTTGCAACAAAAAACAAAAAGTTAATAAACTAATTCTCAACCCAGAAGAACACATCTTCAACCAAATAGTGAAATCCTCATTCCTCAACCAAAAAAGATTAATTTTAAACAAAGAGTTACATATTTAACAAAAAACGATTAATTTTCAAACCAAAAATACGAATTTTCAACTGAAAAGATTACTTTTCTACCAAAAATGAAATAGTTAAACTTTCAGTTAAGAAAGATAATTTAAAAAAAAATTAACAAAATACTTAACTAATTCAATTAAATAAAAGAAATGAATGTTTAACAAAGTAGTTAAACTTTCAACAAAGCAGTTGAATTTTCATCTAAAAAAGAGAAATTTTGGAACAATAATGGAATAGTTAAAATTTGAACGAACAAAAATTATTTTTCAACGAAAAATGTAATAGTTGATATTTCTACCCAAAAAATTTAATTTAAAATTATAAACTGTTGATACTGAACCAAAGCAGACGAATTTTACACAAAATAGTTGAATACTCAACCAAAACAGATTAATTTTCAAACGAACAGTTGCATTTTTAACAAAAATGATCAAATTTCTACCATAAACTTGAATTTTCGACCAATAAAATTTTTTCAGTCGACAAGGAAACAAAATTTCAACCAAACAGTTGCATCTTTATCCAATAAAATATTAAATTTGTACCCAAAGAGAGGAATTTTCAATAAAACAGTTCATTTTTCAACAACAACAAATATTTTCAGTCAAGAAAGAAAAAATTTCCAACAAATAGTTCAATTTTCATCAAGATAATTAAACCTGCAACCAATAAATTGCATTTCTGGCCAAAAAATGTCAAATTTCTACCCAAAGAGATGAATTTTCAACAAAAGAGTGGAATTTTCAACGAAAAAACATTTTCAGTAAAAAAAAAAATCAAACCCAATAGTTGAATTTTCAACCTAAAAATATGACATTTTAATCAAACATTTGAATTTTCATCAAAATAATTAAAATTGCAATCAAACAGTTGCAGTTTTAGCACAAAAAGATCAAATTTGTACCCAAATACATTAATTTTCAACACAAAAAAAATATATATTTTCAGTCAAGAAAGAAAAAAAGTTCAACCCGAACAGAGGAATTTTCAACAAAACAGTAATGTTTAATCAGAAAGGATAATATTTAAATAAAACTGTTCGATTTTCATCAAAATAATGAATTCTCAACCAAAAATATAACAGTAGACTATTCAACCAAGAAGAATTAGCTCAACAAAAGACTATTTGGATTTTCTTGTTGAGCTCTATTAATTCAGTTCGTTGTCGTACCAAAAATTAGATATCTGAAAAAAATAGTTTTTCAATAACTTCAACGATCAAAATAATATTACTGATGATATAATTTCAAATAAAAAACATCACTTCGCATTACAAAATTTTTAAACTTACAAAAAACATTTATTTTAACAATGTTTTTAGCGATCGAATTTTTCTCACTATCACTTCTTACCAATTTTTGAAAAATGTTTGAATTTCTATGAACGATTACTTATTTTTTCGAGGAAAACATTCTCTAGAACTCCACTGTTTCCAATTTTAAAAGTAAATTTTTCTATGGCTGAAATCGATCAAGCCGTTTTTTTAAAACAAATAACCTTATTTAAAGATCATTTAATTATTTTCGAAATTGGAAAAAAGTACAGTTGTAGAGAATATTTTCCCCGAAAATGAGGCCAGAATTTATAAATTTTTTGTTTAAATTAGTAAGAAGCGATTAATGAAACCTGCGATAAATAATTAACATTTTTTATAATTTATAGATGAAAGAATAATAGTTTCAATAAACACTAAACTTTAATTGTAATACTTTAAAAATAATGGGTTCGAAAACTGAAAATTTTGCTTAGAAAATAACATTAATTTTCCACGGCACTTTTTGATTTGAGACTAAATACTCTTAACCGGTAAAGAAAGGAGCACTGGCTATAATGCAACTTAAATACTTAAATTCTTTAAATATTTTAATGTTATTTATTCCTATATTCGCAAAAAATGATAGGAAAATCATTAAGGCACAGGGTTTCCATATAATATTTTTTCCTGGAGAGATTTTATTTTTGAAGCGATTTTGAGCATGAATCATTCACAACTGTACAAATTGAAATTTGAAATGTTCAAAATGATACAATTACGAACTGCAAAATAATCAGCGGTGTAGTACCCAAAGAGATGAATTTTCAACATAAAAAGACGAATTTTCAACACGAAAAATTAATTTGAAACCAAACAGTTGCATTAAAAAACAAATAGATGAGCTTTCCAGTAAAAGAGATAAGTTTAACAAAAAAATAGTTGAAGCTTTAACCACATGGTAAAATTTTCAAGCTAAAAAGACAAATTTTTCCGAAGACAGTTAAAGTTTTTACACATGAAAGATAAATTTTTAACCAGGAAGGATGATTTTTCTACCAGAAAAGATGAACTTTCAATCAAATGGTAGAATTTTTAAACAGAAAAGATTCAAATTGAATGAAATATTTGAATTTTCAAGAGAAATTTTTTAGAAGATAGGTGAATTGTCATTCAAAAAGTTCATTTTAAAACCAAGAAAGATGACTTTTCTACCACGCATGACGAATTTTCAACAAGAGAGTAAATTTTTTGAGCTAAAAAGTCAATTGCTTTAGAAAAGAGTAGACTTTTAAATAGGAAAAGATGAATTTTTGACCAGTTGATTTTCTAACAAACAAGATTAATTTTCTACCCAAAAAGACGACTTTTCAACAAAATACATGATTTTTCTACAAAATTGTTTAATTTTTAACTAATACAATATACAGGATAAAGAGTGAATTTTCGACCAAGTAGATTAATGTTTTACAAAAAAAAGATCAATTTTGAACAAAATACATAAAGTTTCAAGAAACTTATTTAATTTTAAAGAAAAAAGACAAATTATCTACAAAGAAGTTGAATGTTCAACACAAAAATATAATTTTTTACCAAAAAGTTTAATTCTCGACCAAACTGTTAAATTTTCAAGCCAAAAAGGTGAATTTTCTAAAAAACAGTAGAGGTTTTAACATAAAAGTTCATTGAAAAGCAAATAGTTGAATTTTGAACTATAATTATGTATCCTTAATAAAAAAAGTTAATTTCTTTACAAAGTAGTTCAACTTTAAGTCAATTCTTTTCAACAAAAAAAGATGAATATTCAACGAAGCATGCAACAGTTGATATTTCACCAAACAATTGTATTTTTAAACAAAAAGAATAAAATTTCAACAAAGAAGATTAAATGTCTACCCAAGAAAGAAGAATTTTCAACCAAAAAGGCGCACTTTCAACTAAAAATGATCCATTTTTAACCAAATAGTTAAATTAACTGAAAAAGATCAATTTTTAACAAAAATGGAATAGTTGAATTCAGTTTAAAAAATTTATTTTCAACCAAATGTGAACCGAATTTTCATAAAAATAGTTAAATTTCCAACTGAAAGGTCAAAATAACACAGAATTAACGTCAATTATTAAAAAAATGAAAAACATGAATGTTTTACAACAGAAATATAAAGTTTATTACGTCAGTCTCGAAAAGATTTATTTTTTCTAATTTGAATGAACAACTCGTGTAAAGACAATTTTTTCAAATTAATTGTTTATGCCATATGGACAGATATTTCAATAACTTACTGATGAGTTTATCATAGTCGATTCCGGTTTCAACCGTGCTTTCAACAGACCAGGGTGTCACCACATCTTCGCCCTCTAAAGCGTCGTTTATCGTCAGATTTTCGATCTTAACCTCTTCAGCGGCCATGATTCACGTTTTTCTAATCAGTAACTATTATTATTTCAATAAGGACAAAAATTGGTACAAAATTTATCGCGTCATATGCGGCAAAAGAATACTGTCACTCCCAGAAGGTAGCCAGATCCGTCTTGATCAGCCTTCATCAGTCTCGTGGGTCTTGTGTGTTTTTTGAGGTTATGTCGTCAATCTGACCATATCCGACTCCATGAAATGATATCCGTAAATATACACTTCCAAGTGATAGTACAAAAAAACCCGACAGATAGCGCCACTACTGCCTCTACACAGTTTAACAGTATCTGATCTTTGGTATCTGCAGGTATCTGTTATGGGCTCTTATTGAATAGTAATATTTAGTATTACAATTACTTTTTATTTACAATAGTTAAGTGATATGACATGTACAATATTGTTTCTAAATACTTAGAGGAAGTTTTTGCAAACTGAAAATGGTTGGACACAGGTGTATCGTACCGAATTGTAATTCGGGGTACGATGTCCCTAATAAAGGAAAGTGCCATCATTTTACGGTTCCATCTGAAGCAAATAGATTACTAGAATGGGGAAAGGCGATTCCGAGGAAAGATTACATATTAAAACCGGGGATGCTAGTTTGTGAAGTGCATTTTTTATATGAGGATATAGTTTGGAAGCGCGAAGTGAAGGATCCTGCTGGCAATGTTATGGCATCGGTATGTATATATTGTTTACCTTTTTACATTTAAAAAACATGAATGAAATTTGCAGTGTGAAATGAATATTCACAGCCTATATTAGGGAGAAGAAATTTATCACAAAACTATAGTAAAAAATTATTTAAATTAAATTCTTTCTCACGAGCAAATGGAATTCGACTCTATTCTAACCTCAAAGAAATGTCAAAACATTGATTTAGAAGATTCAGTTTAATATGAAGAAAAATAATAATTATTTGTTTCCACAATCTTTTTGTTGGCAAAATACAATGTTTGGTACAAAAATCCAACTGTAACTAAAATGCCTGTCCACGTATATTGCGAGCTGCAATAATAAATTTTGAAAGCAGTGCATAACTAGATATTTTTATTATTTAAAAATCAAATAAATATTGTGGTAAAAGGATTTTTTCTAACTATCATTTTTTGGTGCAATAATTTTTTTTTAACTGTATTAACAATTTCAGTTACAATTTAGTTACAATCTTAACGGAGCAATAATTTTTTTTCAAATTTTTAGCATGTATATTTCTTGAAATTATTATAATATAATGAAAAAAAACATGTTTTTACATTCTCATCATAATGGGAAGGTATGGGTTTTATGCGAAAAATGGCTTTCGCGGATTCCATCAAATGTCGATGTTTTGAGGCCCCCTAAGTCAGAAAAAATAGTTTTTACGTCGGTGTCTGTCGTTGTTGTTGTTGTCATTGTCTGTATATCGGATAACTTTTGAAAGACTACTCGGATTGGATTGTGCATTTTCAAATTTTTGTAGACCATTTTTTATAGGTTTAAAAATTCTATGTACGGCTGTTCGTAGTACTCGGAAACTTGAAGAAGTTATCTTTATGACTTTTTTTGATAGAAAGAAAATTATCAGAGTTACAACATGTTCAAAATCCCCCCCCCCAAATTTGCTTTATGAAATTACGACAAGATTATCATAACAACTTTTTGAATTTTCATGAAAAATCGAAAATTCAAATTTTGATGACACAAAAAAAATAAAAAATTCCATTTTGCCATCCAACTGTACAAGATACGAAGAAATATGAAGAAACAAAAATTATGCACCCAAGAAATATCTACAAATTTGGTACCATTCATTTCTTGATAGGATGCGTAGTTTTTGTTTTAATCGTAAAAAATAATATTCACAATAAAAAAATTAAATTTTTGGACAAACGACATTTATTAAAAAAATGAATAGAAAAAAGTTGCTTTTCCAAAAAAGAATGAAAACTCATTAAATTTGTCCTCAATAATTTTTTGATTGGACGCGTAGTTTTTGTTTTAATCGTAAAAAATAACATTCAAAATAAATTTTTTTTTGAAAAACGACACAAGGTACGAAAAAAAAATTAATAGACAAAAGTTGTTCCACCAAAATGAATTTACAAATTTGTTATTAGTAATTTTTAGATAGGGCCAGTAAATTTTCTTTTAATCGTAAAAAGTAAGATTAAAAATAAAAAAATTAAATTTTTGGAAAAACGACACAAGAGACGAAGAAAATGAAAAGACAAAAGTTGTTCAACCAAAAAATATCTACAAATTTATTATAAACTCTTGTTATAAGAACATATTAAAAATAAAAAAATCAACTTTTTGGAAAAAGGACACAAGCTACAATAACACTTTATTTAACCAAATTTTTCGCCTAAATTATATCTACAAATTTATTTGGAATCACCTTACGCTGGGATGTGCATTTTGAGTTAAAATCCTAAAAAATATAATTGAAAATGAACAAATTAAATTGATGGAAAAACAAAAAAAGTTGCAATAAAATGTTTAGTAACAAATTTTGTTTCAAAAAGATGATTGATTCGATCAATGTGATTCTCGAATGTGATTTTCCTATCTAAAAATATTGCTGTTAATTTTAAAATGAATTGATAATTCACTACATATTTGCTACGGTAAAGAATGAAACATAAAAAATTATAATTTTTTATCAATGTGATTGATTAGTTATAATATTGTTGCAAATAATATAGTAATTTTATCGATGTTATATATCAACAAAAATAAGATTATCACCAATAAATTATTTTTCCTACCTACAAATTTAAAACACCTTTTTAAAAACAATTACATCTATTCGTCTAAGTACAACATATATCACTTAATATTACTAACCATCAATTATTTTTTAATTATGTAAATTAATTTTGAAATCATATTTCCCGGTGAATTATTCCGTCAGGTAATTACATTATTATTAATTATTAATAATTCAATCTTTATAATACTTTGACACTGTGTGGAAAACCATATGTATTTTTAACTATTTTCTCTATCGCTATCACTATTTCCTCAGATTTTTTCGTAAAAATTATTTTTGAAAGTCTATGAATCTATTGTAATAGATTCAATATTTATTTTGTAGTGAAAAAAAACATTATTATAGTTATTCACATTATTATCCCATAACAGATACTGTTAAACTGTGTAGAGTAGGGTGGTCCTAATGTATACCTGTAAAAATTCGACTTTCGATTTTTGGTGATAAAACCTCCCCATTTTGTTCGTTTTCCGGAAAAAGAAATTCCGTAATTTTTTATTTTTTTTTATTCAATGTTAACTCGTGCCCCCGGGCTTTTGAAATTAACATGGGGTTTCAAATGGGAAAAGCTCGATTTTCAAAAAAAAAAAATGGAAAAAAGAAGTACTTGTTATACATTTTTTGTCAATTAAAGGATTGTCACCTCTTGAGGAGTACTTAAGGAATAATTTCCACCCAATAGCTTTTAGTTTTTACACACCTGAACCCCTTGAATTGTGCCCGGAAAATGCCCCAAAAAATGCAAAATAGCAGTTTTCTGTCAAATTCATGCTAAAGACGGTATTTTTGAAAAAATTTTCAATATGAATTATTTTTAATCAATAAGTGGCGAGTTTTAAAGTATATTTTAAATAATTTTAAATTGTTTAAACAATTAGTATTTGTTTAAACAATTTTTTCCCCCTGTAAATCGTAAAAAGTTATTATTTTCTGAAAATAATGACACAATTAAAGAATGTTGAAAGCAATACATTTTTGAAGGATGTTTGGTAATTATTTAAACAATTTTTATTTGTTTAAACAATTTTTTCCCCCTGTGAAGCGTGAAAAATTATTACTTTCTAGAATTAATGACACAATTAAAGGAATTTAAGAGTAATATTTTTTTTCTACGTAATATTAAGAAATTTTTAAAATAATTTTTATTTGTTTAAACAATTTTTGTTTGTTTAAAAATGTTTTCTCTGCAAATCGAGAAAATTTATTCTTTTCAGCAATGAATGACACAATTAACGAATTTTAAGAATAATATTTTTTTGCTTAAGATATTTTGAAATTATTTAAACAATTAATAATCATTAATATAAACCATTTTTGCAGTCTGTTATGAGTAGTTTTTTTTCAGATCATATTCGTTAAGAATCTGACAAAATAACTACTCATAACAGACTGCAAAAATGGTTTATATTAATAATTATTAATGATTATTAATAGTTTAAATAATTTCAAAAAATATTATTCTTAAAATTCGTTAATTGTGTCATTAATTGCAGAAAAGAATAAATTGTCTCGATTTGCAGAGATAAAATTTTTTGAACAAACAAAAATTGTTTAAACAAATAAAAATTATTTTAAAAATTGCTGAATATTCTATAGAAAAAAATATTACTCTCAAATTCCTTTAATTGTGTCATTAATTCTAGAAAGTAATAATTTTTCACGCTTTACAGAGGAAAAAAATTGTTTAAACAAATCAAAATAATTTAAATAATTACCAAACATCCTTCAAAAATGTATTGCTTTCAACATTCTTTCATTGTGTCATTATTTTCAGAAAATAATAACTTTGTACGATTTTATGGAGAAAAAATTGTTTAAACAAATGAAAATTGTTTAAATAATTACCAAATAAGTTAAATAAGAAGTACTACTCTTGACATTCATCAACTTTGTACGATTTATTCCGAACGATAATAACTTTTCACGATTTACAGGGGAAACAAATTTTTTTTAAACAAATACTAATTGTTTAAACAATTTCAAATTATTCAAAATATACTTTAAAACTCGTCAGTTATCGATGAAAAATAATTCATGTTGAAAAATGTTTCGAAAATACCGTCTTTAGCATGAATTTGATAGAAAACTGCTATTTTCCATTTTTTGGGGCATTTTCCGGGCACAATTAAAGGGGCTCAGGTGTGTAAAAATTAAAAGCTATTGGGTGGAAATTATTCCTTAAATACTCCTCAAGAGGTGACAATACTTTAATTGACAAAAAATGTATAACAAGTACTTCTTTTTTCCATTTTTTTGAAAATCGAGCTTTTCCCATTTAAACATGTTAATTTCAAAAGCCCGGGGGCACGGGTTAACGTTGAATAAAAAAAAAAAAAAATTACGGAATTTTTTTTTCCGGAAAAAAACCAAAGGGGGGGGGGGGGGGGTTATCACCAAAAATCGAAAGTCGAATTTTTGGACCACCCTACTCCTAGTGTAGAGGCAGTAGTGGCGCTCTCTGTCGGATCTTTTTGGTACTACCACTTGGAAGTATATAATTACGGATGCCATCCATGCAAAAGCTGATCCTGACCACCCTGAAAGAAAAAATCCGACAGAGAGCGCTGTTGCAGCGCTCAGTGATCACGAACTGTCACCAAGTCACGAACGGTTTAAACAGTTACAGTTTCGCAGTATTAGGTTATCTCTTAACGGATAATGACACAAATAATAAAAATTGCAGCGAATTTACGAGAATTAAGTGATGGTGCCTCTTTAAAACTTGAGTATTTCTAGTTAGTGGAAGTGGTGGCAGTTTTCATAAAGTAAAAATGGGTGGCCACAGGTGTCTTGTACCAAATTGTAAATCTGGGTACGACTCCAGTAAGGAAAAATGTCATCAGTTTTCTGTTCCGTACAAAAAAGCAGATCTTTTATTAGAATGGGAAAGGGCAATTCCGAGAAAGAATTATGTCTTAAAAGCTGGCATGGTAGTGTGTCATAAACATTTTCTTTCTGAGGATATAGTTTGGAGACGCGAAGTGTTGGATCCCGATGGCAATGTTATGGCATCGGTATGTATTGTTTACCTTGTTTACACTTTTGTTAAATGAATTACATTTATAATAAAATGAAGTTTCATTGTTCGTATAGAGATATCTCAACATTTATCAGGCAACACAAGTATTACGTTATTTAAATTAAAGTTTTTATTACGAGAAAATGGAATAATTCATACGTCAAAAGTGTATAACCTCTAAGAAATATCAAATATTAATTAGACTGATGAGACTCATTCTCCTTATCGTATTAATTTTTGTTTTCACTGTAAAAATCAGGCCGCAGGTCTACAGGGTGGTAAAACGGCGATCCCCGCTCCCACCCGACGATTTTTTGACTTCACTTTTTTCTTTTACACTGGAAAATGGGGAAAAAATGATGAAAAAGATCAATATTTAAAAAATTGAGACAGATTTTATATAATAATCTTCAAAATTATTCATTTACATTAGTTTTCAAATTTTTTCTTGACCAAGTTTTCATTGTGCTTGACAATTAACATTCAGATACTAGCATTTTAATCCTGTAATATTCTTAACATAGGATCTTTTCTAAACAGAATAAAAAAATATTTTAGATACAAATTTAAAAATTTCACATATATTTTCTTTTCTTAAAAAAAAAAAAAAGACTTTTCCACCATAAAAGATGACTTTTCAACAAAATACGTGAATTTTCAGCAAAATAATTAAATGTTTAACAAAATAATTGAATTTTCAACCTACAAACATTAATCTCAACATAAATGTAATAGTTCATATTCCAACCAGAAAAGATTAAATTTAATTAAAAAAAATTAATTTTGAAACCAAAAAGACGAATTTTCAACAAATAAAGATTTTTCATTCATGAATGAAAAAAAATCACCTAATTTATTGAACCTTCAAGTCAATAGACGAATTTTCTCTACAGAAATTTAATTTTTAACCAGAAAATATGAATTTTCAGCAAATAAAATAATTTTCAACCAAAGATATAAACCTTCATTCAAAAAAACAAATTTTCAAAAAAAAGATCAGTTTTCAACAAAATAGTTAAATTTTCAAACAATTTTTAAACAAAATAGTTGAATGGTCAAGCAAAAAAGATAAATTTTCAACCAAACAGTTGCATTTTTATTTAAGAAAGATGAAATTCCTACTGAAACAGATGAATTTTTAAATCAAAAAGACAAATTTCCAACAACGAAAATGTGAATTTTTATCAAAAAAATGATTTTAGTTTGACTTTTTGACAACAATATATAAGTTTTAAATAACAAGTAAATTTTCTACGAAGATACTTGAAATTTTAACTTAAAAAGACGATTTTTTAACAAAACAGTTGAATTTTCAACCAAAAAGGATAACTTTTTAACAAAACTGTTAAATTTGCAACCAAACCGTTATAATTTTATCCAATAAAGATGTAATTTCTACTGAAACACATGAATTTTCTTATTTAAAAAGACAAATTTTCCAGAAAATAGTTGAATTTTCATCCAAAAAATATTTCTGTTGACTTTTCAATACCAAAATCTGAATTTCAACCAAAAAGTAAATTTTTTACGAAATAGTTGAATTTTTAACCAAAAAGAATGAATTTTCAACAAAATTGTTGAATGATCAACCAAACAGTTGCATTTTCATTCAAGAACGATGCAATTTCTACCAAAATAGATTAAATTTTGAATCAAAAAGACAAATGTTCAGAAAAAAATTGTATTTTGACAAAAAAAGATCTTAGTTTGACTTTTCAACATCAAAAGATGTGTTTGAAACAAGAAGTGAATTTTATACGAAGATACTTGTAGTTTCAATCCAAAAAGACGATTTTTCAACAAAAGAGTTTAATTTCCAACCAAAAAGGATGACTTTGACAAAATTGTTGCATTTTCTACCAAATAGTTGCATTTTTATCGAATACAGATGAAATTTCTACTAAAACAGATACATTTTTAAATAAAAAAATATAAAATTTTGAAAAAAATAGTTGAATTTTCATCCAAAAAAGATTTCAGTTGATTTTTCAACACAAAAATATGAATTTTAAAGAAGTAAATTATTCATGAAATAGTTGAATCTTCTAACGAGAAGGATGACTTTTTCACATAATTGTTGAATCTTCAACCAAAAAATTGCATTTTTATCCAAGAAAGATAAAATTTCTACTAAAATAGATGAAATACAAAAAATTTTAAACAAGCAGTAAATTCTCTACGAAGTAGTCGAATTTTCAACAAAAAAGGATGAGTTTTTAACAAACTTATTGAATGTTCAAATAAATAATGGAATTGATAACTAAAAAGATTATATTCAAGAGGAAGCAACTGCAAAAAAAATATGTATAAATACAAGGCAAATGACTAATAAGAATATTATGTAAGGGTTGTCGCAAAAATTGATTTTTAAAATTCCCTAATTTTTTTTTCACCAATTTTTCATTTTCCCTGCCCATTATTATTCAAACGTCAGAATCGTTAACTTGTAAAAATTTACCTAGAATCTTTCATAAGCTGAATGAAACAATATCACATTAAAATTGAAAAATTTCAATTTTATTCTGCTTGACAGTCATTTAAAGTTATAGAAATTCTCTGACTTTTGCGAGATTTTTTTTTCTAAATCTCTGACTTTTATCTGACCAATAAAATTCCTTGAGATTAAAATTTTTTTTTGATAGGTGCGTTTTTCACTCATCAGGTTTCTTTGGCGCGTAAAGTTAACTTCTTATTAAATATCGGTAGAATTACTGTAAGTTATTTGTTTTATTTGCGTACGGTCCCTCACTTGAAGATTTATTAATGAAATTTATATTTTAAAAGCTTTTTTATTTATTATATTATTCTTATTAAAATTACATAATAAAATTATTATTTCACACAGCATTTTTACATTAATAAAACGTCACTTAAAGTAATTTATTTAGAAAATTTATTGTCTTATGACTTTTTAAACTGAATATAGTGTGCGCGTTAGGGTGGTCCAAAAAATTCTTTTTCTGATTTTTTAAAGTCTCACCCTCGCATTTTGTGTCTTTGTGAAAGAAATTTTTCCTAATTCTTTGATATTTAAAAAAAAATGTTTAGAGGTAGGGCACGGCCTTTAAAGTACCCCAAAGTTAAATCAGTGATGTAAAACCACCATGTGAGCAGTATGAAGCCTGAAAATTTGTTTAAAGATTTAATTTACCCCCAACTTTGCCAAAACTCCCCCCTGAAGACACTAAAAAGTAATTTTTAAGTGTATTTTCTGAATTTTATGAAAATAAAATGAAAATTCAAGTGGCGAATTATTTGAAAAAATTCTATTGTACAAATATGAAAAATAGTGCCCTTAAAATAAACATTTTTCCCCTTTTCACCCTTAATAATCCATAAAAAATTACATTTTCTTTCTTTGAAACTTTTTCTTTCAATATAAAGAAATTTATATTGAATATTCTTAATAATCAGTTTTAAAGAAAGAAAATGTAATTTTTTATTAATTACTAAGTGTGAAAAGATGAAAAATGTTTATTTTAAGGGTACTATTTTTCATATTTGTATAACGAAATTTTTTATATAATCTGCCACTTAAATTTTCATTTTACTTTCATAAAATTCAGGAGACACTTACAAATTACTTTTTAGTGTCTTAAGGGGTGAGTTTTGGCAAATTTAGGATAAATTACATTTTTTTTTTAATTTTCAGGACTTACTGAAATTTTAACATGTTGGGGTACTTTAAAGGTCGTGTCCTAACCCTAAACATTTTTTTTAAATCTTGAGAAATAAGAAAATTTTTCTTTCACCAAAAGATGCAAAATGAGGGGATGAGACTTTGAAAAATCAGAAATATAATTTTCTGGACCAACCTAGTGCGCGTGTCCTTTGAATGCATTTTTACAAGATTTTAAAACATTCAATCAATTTTAAACATTAACATTTCGTTAACGTAAAACTAAAATCCAAAAAAATGCGATTGATCACTCTTTCGATTTCTAAGCAACTTTTACGGGGTCATTCGCTCGCCTAATAAGCACTTGAACTGAGGAAAACATTAAATACATCATTAATAATAATACTAAATAATAATAATAATAATAATAAATGTCTATTTATATTTCTCCTATTTGGTTTGTTTTTTGTAGGAGGACTTGAAAAGACCATATTTAAGAAAAGGTGCCGTACCGTCGCAGTTCCCTAATTGTCCGGCTTATTTATCCAAGACAAAGAAGAAACGAAAGCCCCCGAAGAAAAGACTTCCACTATCCGAAACTGCAAACCCGAGAACCAAAAAACTCAAAGTCGAGCCAGAATCTATTGTGACTGATCAAGTTTCTACTGAAAATTCTAATATTTTGAATATTAGCGATTCGACTGTAACCGGAAATTCGAATTCAATTGAGAGCATAAAGACAGAAAGCGATTCACTTTTGCAAGAAAATTTAAATAATCCAAATGAAAAGACTGATCCTGAGGACCCTGGATACCTTGCTGATCCTGAAATGCCTGTGGATCCTGAAACCGAACGACTGAATCTGTTTAACTCTTTATTCATTTCAAAGAACAGCATAAACATGTCTTCGTCATGGTGTCGTCGTCAAACCAACAAATGTGTGCCATGTATCGAACTATCGCAATGTCAGGCACGATTATTTAAAGGGAGAATGAAATTTGTGGCTACGAAACAAATCACCATCTCCAGTTACATGCGAATTGGAGCCGAAGTTTTAGGTGTACCGTTGCCGTTAGCTAAGCTTGGATTAGCTGAAGCTTACATTTCCTCACTTAGCGGACTAGAGACATTGATGAGAAATTTTGAAAGTCTGAAAGTTTGTGCAGGATGCGCAATCGCATCCCCAGATTCTATTAAGAATCTGGCAAACTCATTTGTCGTACGAGATCCAGCGGGATATTTGCGTCATTTAAAGTGTTCCTTAGTGTTTCCTGTTTCGTCTAAACGATTGTCCTGTGAAGTTTGCACAAGTGGAAAGAGAATCCTTAGAGAAAAGTTCAAACGATTGCAAAAGAGGAGTGAGCAATAGGGTGGTCCAATTTTTTTTCTTGAATTTTTATTGAAATTTGTTTTAATCCACAAAAAAGATAAATCCTTTTTTTTTTGTAAAAAAAATGATATTTTGAGGTGTATTTCACATCAGAAAAAAGACGTTCTTGTAAATTTAATTTAGGATCGTGAATATTAGGCGCATCGAGTTGAAACTCAGCATTTTTTTCACAATTAGTCAAAGAATACAAATAAAATATTACTTTTTAAATATCAACCCTATAAGTCGGTTTTATAGGCTCTCAAAAAATCTCCACAAGTGAAAAAATTGGTTTTTGCGTATTTTTAAATGCGGATTGTTTCTAATATATAAAATACTACTTCATACTGATAATTAGATGTTTACATAAATTGTTTCAACAATGTATTATTGTTTTTAGCAATTTTATCTTAGAATAGAGTTAGAAAGTCGCGGTTTTCCCAAACATTTTTCACTTTTCGTCGAATTTTCAATTACAGTGAGGTAAATAATTGATGAAAGTTACCAAAATGAATTGTTTAAATAATTTCTTTGTTATTGTTAATAATATGCAATATGAAGAATTCTAGAAATTTGCGGTTTTTCTGAAATTTGAACTACATGTCTATTTTTCACGTGGAGTAAGTTAATAATTAATTTAATTTCGCCAAAATAATGATTTAAACAAATTATCATTATTTATAACTATGATCTTTATTAATGCTAGATAGTTGCCGTTTCTCCTGAAATTTTTAACTTTTTACCCACTTTTTACTTACTAAAGTAATAAATAATGCAAGTTAACAAACATAGTTGTTTAAACGATTCATTATTATTGTTTATAACTATCTTCTAGATGAGAGCTAAAAAGTTACGTCTTTTTCTGAGCTCTTGAATTTTTTGCCCCCTTTTTACTTAATGAGGTAATAATTGATGCAATTTAACAAACATTATTGTTTGAATAATTTATTATTGTTCATAACTATCTTCTCTTAGGGTAATGCTATAGACAGTTGCGGAATTTTCTGAAATATTCAGCTTTTATTTGACTTTATTTAGGAACAAATGATAAATATTAATATAAATTTCAACAAAAAGGCTCTCAGTAACTATTTCAAAGAAAATTTACATTTAATATGAGCCATATCGAAAATTTGAAGGATATTTCGAAAACCTGTTCTGTTTCAGAAAAATATATTCACAAAAAGGAAAGAGATTGTTTGAAAAATTATTCTGTCTAATGTTTCTTTATTATTTTTTGCAAACTAAATAGTCAAAAAAAAAAGCTGAAAATTTCAGAAAAACTGCAACTGTCTAGCAATAATATAGAAGAAGATATTTATAAACAATAATAAATTGTTTAAAGAAGTGTGTTCGTTAACTTGCATTAATTATTACCTCGCTGAGTTAAAAGTGAACAAAAAGTTAAAAAGTTCAGAAAAAACCGCAACTATCTGGCATTAATATAGACGAAGATAGGCATGAACAATAATAATTGGCTTAAACAATTACTTTTACTAAATTTAATTAATATTCAAGTCTCTCTAAGTAAAAAATAGACAAATAGTGGAAAATTTCAAAAAAACTGCAACTTTATAATATTAAGCAGAGAATATTATTAAAAATAGTAATGAATTGTGTAAACAATTATTTTTGTTATCTTGAATTAATTATTACTTCACTCTAATTAAAAAGTGGACAAAAAGTCGAAAATTTCAGAAAAAAATCGCAACTATCTAGTAATTATATACAAGATAGCTATAAACAAAAATAATGTGTTCAAACAATTATTTTTTTAAGAATTGTATCAAATATCAACTTACTCCATGTGAAAAGTGAAAAAAAATGAAAATTTCTGAAAAAACAGCAATTTCTAGCAATATTCAATAACAATATAAAAAATGATAAGAAATTTGATAAAATTGCTAAAAAACAATTTAAAAAAATAATAATAGAAATTTAAACAATTTATTTAAACATTCAATCATCAGTAGAAAGTAGTGTTTTATATATTAAAAGCCAGTTGCTATAAAAAAAAGCAAAAAAATTATAATTAGCGCTAAAACCTTGCAAAACTCATTTTTTTCACTTATGGGGGTTTTTTTGGGACCCTATGAAACAGACTTATGGGGGTTATATTCAAAAAGTATCATTTTATTCTTAATCTATGGTTAATTGACAAGAGAATTGTCGAGTTTCAACTCGATTCACCTAATATTAACGATTCTGAATAAAATGCGATATGCATACAAATTCGAGAATGAAAAATTTTTCAATGCAATTTTGGACCACCCTAGTGAGCTACTGGGAAGATTGGAATCAGTAGTTTTAATTATTTGAATTATATGTGTTGTGTAGTTTTATTTTCATCAGTTTTACTTGTGTTTATTTCTGCAACGTAGCTTTAAAAATTTTCTGGATGACGCGCGAAAACTTTTGGTAGGTGGCGTTTTATATTGGCGCGATAATTTAAATGTATGGCGTGCTACCAAGGTGTCAAAAATAAAATTAATGCTGATTATTTTTTTATTTAAATGAAACTTTTTATTGTAGTTTTATCATTAATTAGACCTTTAAAATCTATTTACATGTTAAATATTGATTATTTTAATTCCGAAAACTTTATGCTCCTTGTCCTTCGAAATGGGGTTTATTGCTTCTGAATATTTCATCAGTTTAAGAATGCATTGGCATTATAAATTTAGTTGAAAGAACCTTCGGAAATTGGAACGCTTTACTTCTGCAAGGACATGATATTATTTTTCTGTATGTGATTACAAATAATATTCGGACGTAAAATGAACGTGATAAATAAATCTAATTTTTGCTTTAAAATGTCATTTCAGGAAAACAGACTCATTCAATTGATAACTTTTGATAGATTTTTGAATAAACTAAAGTTTTAAAACAAGATGATATCATAAGTGCCTGATTTTTTCGAGAGAAAAACTTACGGATCGAAAATAATAATTGATATAACTTTTGCAGCAATAAAATTTAAGAATAAAAGGGGACTAACTTGTATGAATTTTAATACCGCAAATTACAAATTGGTGTGTCTATTTAAAAATTTATCACCTTTAAAAAATCGTCTCATTAAAAAAATAAAAATTCCATAATTTATCTCGTACACACGAAATTTAGCACCGAAAAGTATAAAAATAACTTTTTTCATGGAAAAATTGTTTCATTTGTTATAATACCAATGCTTAACTACAAATATTTTATAATAAATAATATTGTATACCTAAAGGGTATAATATCACGGAAAATAAAATAAACATTTTAAAAACTTATATATTTTTAAAATAAAAAATTTGATATTTTACCGAAAATTGAGGTTTTAAAACAAAAATCATCAGATTTTAGGTTCATAACTTTTTAACGATTTCAGGTTATGTTGGTGGATTTTACACCAAAAATTGGCATTTGCAAACAAAAAATAATTATAACTTGAACAAGAATTCTGAATATTTTGACAATGTTGAATTACGTTATTGTTTTTCGTCGAAAATTGGTATTGTTATTAGAAAAATTAGATTTCAAAGAAGATTTACAACTTTTAAAAATTTTAAGTCATGTTAGAGTTTTACACCAGAAATTGGTAATTTGGAAACAAACATCATTATGTTTCAAACAATAATTACAATTTTGAATTTGTTCGCGTTAGCGTTTTACACCCTAATTTTTTCCACTTTGGATTATGTTTGTGTTTTTCGTCGGAATGAAGTTGGTATTTTTAATTAAAAAAAAAAAAAATCTCAAAGAAGGTTTGAGACCCAGAAATTAATATTGTAAAATTATAAATTAACCAAGATTTTGAATCTTTTAACAATTTCAAATTATGTTGAGTGTGTTCCACTGGAAATTTACATTTTTAGTACAAAAAAAAAGATTGAACGGAAGATTCATAATAATTGTAACAATTTTAGATTTGCTGCAGTTTTTGGTATTTTATTGGCATTTCAAAACAAAATACATTACAGTTCAAACAAGATTTGCCATTTTTGAATAGTTTCAGGTTATATTAACATTTTTCACAGTAAATTGGTTATTTTTAATAACAATCATGAAATTTCAAGAAGATTTACAATTCTGAACATTTTTCTACGTTATGTTATGTTATTTTTTTCCATCGGAAATCATTGGTATTTTTATTTAAAAAAAAAAGATTTTAAAGAATATTTACCATTTATAACAACTTTATGTTTGTTCGTTTGTTTCACCTTAGATTTGTATTTTTAAGCAAAAACTCACCATAAATAAATTTAAGTCCAATCAGTTTTATTTAAAATAATAAAATTTACAAGTTTGGATTGGGGTAGTATTTTAAGTCCGAAATTGAATTCTTTTTCAATAACAAATCATTAGTGAAACAAGTGTCAAATGTGCGGAAAGTCACATTTGTAGAAAGTCACATATGTAGCAAGTCACATTTATGGAAAGTCACATTGCGGCATCTCTCATTCGGGAAAATTTTAAGTAGGAATCACATTAAAAGTAAATAGGGAAAGTGTAGACGACAAGGATGTCTTTGAATTTCTCTAAAGGGTTGTTTAATCATCCCTTATTTAGAGAAGCAGAGAAATTAACTTTTCGTAGGGAATAAATCACCATGGATTAGGCCTACAATATCGCTTTAAAACATACATATAGGAAGTGTCCTGTAGGAGGACTTGCATTATAACTTTTTTCAGGATAGTATAATCATCCCTGAATTATTGAAACAAAGAAATCGATTTTCATACGGGATAACGCACCACAGATTTTTTTTTACTAACATACTATTGATCAACAAAATCACTTTAAAAGATACATAGGAAGCGTCTTTCAACAGGATTTGCATTAGTATTTATTGTCAGGGTCATCTAATCATCCCTTATTTATTGAACAAGTAAATCGATATTTCATACGGGATAAGACACCATCAGAGATTTTTTATTAATACATTGATCAATAAAATCACTTTAAAACATATACACTTATACAGGTAGCGTTTTTTAGCAGGATTTGAATTTATTGTCAGGGTCGTCTAATCATCTCCTAATTATTGAAACAAGGAAATCGATATTTTATGCGGGATAAAGCACCAGAGTTTTTTTTATTAATACATTGATCAACAAATCTCTGGTGCTTTCATCCATATAAAATATCGATTTCCTTGTTTCAATAATTGGGGGATGATGAGATGACTCTGAAAATAAATTCTAATGTGAATTCTGCTAAAAGGCGCTTCCTATGTATCTTTAATGTGATTTTGTTGATCAGCGTACGATTAAAAAAATCTCTGGTGCTTTATCCCGTATAAAATATCGATTTCCTTGTTCAATAAATAAGAGATGATTAAATGGCCCTGACAATAAATACTTCTGCAAATCCTGTTAAAAGAGGCTTTCTACGTAAGTTTTAAAGTGATTTCGTTAATAAATAATATGTTAATAAAGAAATCTGTGGTGGATTATCCCGTATAATATATCGATTTCTTTGTTTCAGTAATAAGGTAGATGTCCCAGTAATCGGGACGGTCCCAGTAATCGTGAGTTTGGAGGTGTAAACGCAAGAATTAAGTATTTTCCGCATAAAAATACAATCCTAAAATATTTTTAAGTAAGTTTGAACAATGCTTGTTGTGGAAACAAAATTAGTTTTTTCATACAAATAGTGCACATGGGTAAAAACAATTAATTTGTATTGCCGGTTGCGATGAATCACGAAACGTGGAAAATAGCTTAACATTTAATACGTCAGGAAATTACTTTATCGGGACGAAAATGATTTTTTTGTAATAAAAAATAATTTTTGTTTCATAAAATGAAAGTAAAATCTTAATTTTGTACCTTCTCGTTCAAGAAATATCGGTCACGATTATGGGGACATTTCAAAAGCATATAGTTGCTCGAGTAATCGTGACCGGTCACGAAGACTAGGACGATTCTGTCAAAATTTGATTTCCATATTTCGTAACAAATAATAATTTAATTAATTTCAAAACAGTATGAAATGAAATCGGGGAACTGACTTGTTACTGTGAGTAGTAATCGTAATATAAATTAGTGCTTAAAACTGAAAAAAGGTGATGTAAAATATTGGCATGAGTTTAGAGATTTCATTATCATTTTTTGAGTTTATTATCATTTTTCGAGAAGTTAATATGTATTGATTAATTTTTCATTAGCTAACATTAATCTATACTGCATTATATAAAGAAAAATGTGTAATGATATATAATTATTAATAGTTTTAATATTTTGACAACGTAAACAGAAAATAACCTCATTTTTTTAGTCACTGCAATTTATCAAATTTCGCGTGCTACATCTAGTTATTTAAAATGTTAACGATTTTTAATTTTATTATTCAGTATCGTAAAAGAATTTCAGCACTGTCGTTATTACTTATAGTGATAAAAATTCTAATAAATATTTATGTCGACTTATTTTTATGACCACTTTATTTCTTATGAATAAAATATTAATTTTATTCGATAATATTTTTAACTGAAATAAAAACTAAAGATTTTAAAAGATCATTCATTTCCATTATGATTAATTTTTATAGTGTTCATCAGACGTATTAGAACTATCAGAAGATTTCATTATGAGGTTGTTTCGACGGATTTCATCTCAGAGGTCTTAATCAATATGAAACTAACAATATATCTTTCATTTAATTAAAGTCTAGTTAAAATACGAAAATTCCCTTGAAATACACCTCCAAATCGCTAAAAACTGATTTCAAGAAAACTTGACCTTTTTCACGAAGACTGGGACAACGACCCAAGATTGACATGACAGCTTTGGAAATCACAATAACTGGAACATCGGTGCTTTTTGACTTTTAATTGTTTATAAATAAAGAGTAATATTAAATATAATGTAAGCACAATTTTGGTAATATTCTAGGATGTTTAATGCTTCAATCTGTACCAATCATTTTTCAAATAATCCTACAAAAACAATTTTCTAAATATTTGAAGTCGGTGAAATCTCTTATGGTCACGATTACTGGGACGTTTACCTTAAGGGTAGGTGTCTTGCCGAAAATGTGACTTTTGCAATATGACTTTCCGGGGGTTGGCATGATCCGGACCTAAAATTTCGTGAGACAACAAAATGTGTTTTTTTCTGGATTTATTAAAATCGAACGACCACTTACAGATGTTGATTTTCCTGACTTATGTGTTTGAACAGCTGCAATTTTGTTTATGCAAATGTGAAGGTTTGCAGAATTATTGAAATTTGACTTAAAGAACAGTCACATATGCACTAATAGACCAATCAAATTTATGAACAAATACATTTTCTTTAGGCTTTCATTGCTAACTCAGGGCTCGGAACGAGTTAATTTTTAGTAACTTGGTTACTTTTTTGATCCGTGGTTACTAAGAAGTTTCTTATTTTATGAAAAGGGTTATTTTGGTCACATTTTTTGCCCGAAACGACGAAATAAATTAATTCATTAATCGTATTATGGAAAAACTTGTGGAAAATGTAAAAACTCAATTTTTTTCAATAAATTTGGCACTTCAGAGCCGGAAATCCTGATCAAAATTGCAATTTAACTGAAATTGCTAGTTTTCAATTAAAAATTTAAATCTTTTTTGTTGAAATATCAAACTATGGATTATATTTTTCGATGAGAATTTATCTTCTTTTGTTAAAATTCGGTTAAAAGTTGAACAATTTTTATTAAAACATCATTTTTTTGTTGAAACTTCCTAATTTTACTTGAAAATTCGTCTTTTTTGGTAGAAAATTAATCTTCTGATTGAAAGTCACCCTTTTGTCTAAAAATACATAATTTCATTTGAAAATTCATGTTTTTGGTTAGAAATTTACTTATTGTGTTGAAAATTTGTCTTTTTCGGTTGAAGATTCCCCTGTTTTCGTACAAAATTCAATTATTTGGTTGACAGATAAATTTTTTGTCAAAAATCCGTATCTACTGGTTGAAAATTCAACTGGTTTGTAAAAATTGATATTTTTGGCTCAAAAACTCAACAGTTTGATCGAAAAATAAACTATTTTGTTGAAAAATCATCGTTTTTTAATGCATTCTATTATTTTTTATATTAAATTTAAATCTTTTTTGGTTATGATATCAAATATTACAGTTTTCGTTAATAATTCACCTTTTTTAGTCACAAAAATTCAACCATTTTGTTAAAAGTTAAACTACTTTCTTAAACATACATGTTTTTGTTGAAGATTCCTAATTTTGGTGGAAACTTGGTCTTTTTTGTTAAAAAAATCTTTCTTTTTGATTAGTTTATTGCAATATTATTGTTACTTTTCGGTTACTTTTTTTCGAGAAGTATGGTTACTATTTTACTATTTTTTTAGGCTTGAGCTGTTCCGAGCCCTGATAACTATCAAATTATAAAAACTGATAAAAAGAAACTTAGAAATTTCGACTGAAATTGTTGAATTTTTCGTGTCCTAAAATGATAATTGAGAATAGATATCGAGGTGAGCAATTTAGTTCTCAATTTAAATGATTTCTTGCAGTTAATTTTTATTGCACTGACTAAAATCTCTTTTATTGTAACTATTCATGTAATAAATATTAATTTAAATTGAAATATTGCGTGTGAAAGATAAAATGAAGTAAGAAATTTATTATTCACAAATTATTTAATTATAATGAAAAATAAGAGGATTATTGAGGAGGAAATAACGAACAAACTAATAATGGCTTAGCATTTTATTTCGTGACATCACAATAACATCAGCCTGACTTTATTTCCCTTAAAAGTAAGACTGAAGTTACACTATTTAATATTTTATTAAAAAATATATTATTCGTACACACTGTACAGTAATGACTGACGTTTTTCGAAATACTGAAAGTTCACTGAAATGAAATTACACATGTACATGAACGGCGTTTCGAGATTGTAGAGGGATTAATCGTTGTTCTCTCGGAAAGTGTCATCGCTACCATAGAATGGAAAATCGATTCTTAAATAACTGTACAAAAATATTTTTGAAGTTTCATTTAAACATTAAAAATTACACTCAAATAATTATAAGAGGAAAGATAAATTATTGAATTAGAGATAAATAAATCATAGTATTCAAAATTTTTATTTTTATTAGCACCAATAGAATAAAATTATATACTTTGAATAAAATAAAGTTCCAACTAGAAGTATTTTTTCAATTTGATAGAATCACCATGATTAATCAGAAACTTTTGATGTACATAGAAGCGCAGATAGAAAATTTTTAAAACTTCATTTGGCAAAAAAAAATAGAAAGTAGGTAAACAGATTTTCATTCAGTATAAAAAGTACTTGCATTGGCATCAATGAATACGTAGAATATGAGGAGTAATAATTGATAGAGTTAAAATTATTTCACAGACGATTTAAGGCTGAATTTGAAAAAACACTTTGAGCAGCTGTCACGAAAATGATAATTTAATACTGTTGAAAAACTTTATGGGGAATTTTACACCATGACTCAATCTGTCATAATTTATTTTATTTCAGTTTTCAATCCCTTTTTTCGGCTACCGAGGGGTCACCAAGAAAAATTTTTCTCTGTTTCCTGAATTAAATCAAATGAATTTTGATCGATTGAGCCTCGTTGTAAAATCCCTCATACGGGACATTTTTAAGTTAAAATTCCTTCATTATTCTAATTCCTTGAGGATAACGAAAATAGCCTAAAAGTAGCCTCAAATCGTCTGGAAAGGCTGACCGTTATTATACTATGTATAATTATAATAGAAAATACTAAAACGAATAAGTTTACGTTCTAATTTTGTTAGTCATTTTTACATAATTTTTTACAAAACGCAGAAATCTTAAAATCTTATATCCTATCTAATCACACACGAACATACTGTCAAGGAAAAGATGAGATCGTATAATTTTAATTTTCATAAAAATGATAAAATGAAAGTTGCCTTCATACAAGTTAAATTAAAAATACTGACTTAATATGATTAGTTTGATATTTATTATATTTAATTCATTTTAGACATGATTTCGCACACCCATTTCGTATTTTTTAATTAGAGAATAAATATATTCTATACTATCTTTACCTCTCTTACCTTTTCTCTGAAGTTTGAACTTCTTTGTTTGGTCCTTAGTATGTTTTTTTCTGCCATTCTGAATTTTATGTTCTTTACGATAATTAATTATAAAATAAAATTAGTTTAACAATATATAATAATATTATCATCTTAAACCTTCTTCATATTACAATGATATTTTTTTTTAGAGAAAACTTTACAAATAAGTATTTTTTTTCAGAAATAAAGCACAGTGAAAGTATTCCATAACAAGTGTAATTTTGAAAGCACTGATGTAACTAGAATTTTTCGGCTATTTACATAGGTATTTTTAATTACATCACTATCATGCCAAACTGAAATTATGACTAGAATACTTTATTTATCGGGAAAAAACGTAGGTTTCTTTGGCACTTTTCCTTGATTTACTTGCTTCATATAATATTATCTGCATTTCCTCCCATGCAGAAATGGCCCTACTTAGTCCCATTTAAAAAGAGGCCCTGACAAGGCCCTGACCAGTATTTCTATTTTGTATAAAAGATTTTAAATGATAAATAATCGGGCAGTAATGGGGCTTTAAAATAGGGTTATCTTTCATTAGTCATTATAAAAGATAATAATATCTTTGTTTAAATGGCAAGTAGCCAGGGCCGTAGTCAGGGGGGGGGGGTGCGTGTTTGAACCCCTCGCGATTTTGGTTATTTGACTCTTAGCTTCAGTGAGAGTATCATTGTTTATGCAAAAAGTGAATAAGTTATATTAATTATATTCTTCCTCGAGGAAATAGTGCCATAAAGCTTTCAAACGACTCTAAGAAAAAGCGTATTTTTTATTTAAAAGTAACCAAAGTACTTTTTCATTGGAAAGTAATTTTTATTCTGTACAATTATTATAATTTTAGAAACTAGGGCATTCTCGGAAGAAACTGGGAAGGCTCTGGCAAGTTTTCCCTAAGTAGGGTAGTCATCTGCAAAAGCATTACAAGCCATGTGCGGCCATTGTCAGTTTACCCGACCTGAGCCACGCCGGAAGTAAGGCAAACTGGTCAGAACCCTACTGGGCCCACATAAAGATTTCTGAACGGGCTTCTTTTTAAATTTGAATTAGTAAAATATAACTGATTGTCAGCTAAATAATACTAACTGCTGCAGCTAGAGTTGAGTCATGACAATTAGTAAAAATATACTGATTCAATTAGTAATTATTGCTACACTATTAGTACTGATTTAATTAGTTTAATTTTTACTAATTCAGATTTAGAGAGCTTATACATCTAATCTGATCTACTGTTTTCGCAGATGATAATTTAATTATAGAATTTTTTTATAGTATGATACGCATTACAATACAAATTTGATTAGGTAATTTATCTTATATTTTGAATTATTGATGATAGACATTTTTAAGGATATACATATGTCGATTATGCTAAGGACGCACGTCAGACTATCACAGACCATCTTCATCCTTTTTTCATTACACTCATTAAAATTTTAATTACATACCCTCACTTTTTTCTTTTGGAAAACTGATTCAAGTTCTAGGAATAATTGGCCACATGCATAAGAAATAAAAACTTAAATTTGAAGTATATTTCCTTTTCAATAAAGTGTTAAGAAATATAAAAGGGTGTCTTTTGGACGCAGATTTCTGTTACCGATACTTATCGACATTGGCAATTTGCAAGGGTTTGTGTCCGTGCTAAATTGATTTGAATGCATACTAAAAGTCATTCTAGACTGATAATTATTATTTAACACAAACACGAACCCTAAAAAATGGCCGTGCTTAAATTTCGTATTTTTTCTGAAATATTGAACCACATAACCCCCTTCGTTGGGGTCCGTACGTTTCATCCCCCCCCCCCCCCTACTATTTTACGAAATTTTTCCCAGCTAAATTTTTTTTGTGAATTTATTTAGGGATCATCCAAAAATTGCGTCAGATGATTTGGAGGTTGGGGGTTTTGGTAAAATGTTTCTGTTATACATGAATTAACAAACTAGATCAACTTTCAAACAAATAGCTGAGTTTTCAACTAAAAAAGGTGAGTTCTTAACAAAGAATATGATAGTTCATGGAATTTCTACCAAAAGAGATGCATTTTGAAACAAAAAATATTTTTTTTCTACCAAAAAGACTAATTTTCAATAAAAAAATATCAAATTCAACCAAATAGTTGAATTTTCAACTTACATTTTTGACCAAAAAAGATTTGTTTTCTACCAAAAGAGACGAATTTTCAACAAAAAATTAAATATATTTAATATTTCAACAACAAAATATTTGTACTTAAAATGAAGAACAGTTGAATTTAAGTAAAAAAGATGAAATACCAACAAAATACTTGAATCCTCAACTTAAACAGACTAATTTGCAAGCAGTTTCATTTTTAACCAAGAAAGATGAAATTTATACCAAAAGAGATGAATTTTTAAATCAAAAAATGAAATTTCTACCAAAAAATACGAATTTTCAACAGAAAATATAAATTTTTGACCAGATAATTAAATTTTCAACAAATTACATAAATTTTCATCCACATAGTTGAATTTTCAAACTAGAGAAGATCAATTTCAACCAAAAAGTGAATAGTTAAGTTTTCATTACAATAGATTAATTTTCAATAAAAACGAATTTTCACCTCCGAAAATATAAATTTTCCACAAAAAATTAATTTTTAACTTATTTATTACATTTTAATTCAAAAAAATTAATATTCAAACAACAAAAAAGCGAATTTCCAACAAAGCAGTTAAATTTTCAACCTAAAAAGATGAATTTTCAACGAAAAATGATAAATCTAATATTTTTACTTTAAACAAACAACAGTTGAATTTAACCAAAAAGATACATTTCCAAGAAAATAATTCAATCCTCAACTCAAATAGAATAATTTTCAAAAAAAATGTTACATTAAAAAAAAAAGATTGTCTACCAAAAAAACATATTTTGTAACAAAATACATACATTTTCAATGAAGAGTGTAAATTTTCACCAAAAAGATCCGTTTCCAACAAAAAATATAATACATAAAAGAAAAACCAAAAAAACGAATAATTAAAAATAAATAACAGTTGAATTTAACCAAAAAACATAAATTTGCAACAAAATGCTTGAATCCTCAACTTGAAAAGGCTAATGTTCAACCAAACAGTTGCATTCTCTTAACCCAAAAATTGGGGTTCAGAAAAAAAAACAAATATTCAACAAAATAATACATTTTCAACCAAACAGTTCAATTTTCAACCAATATGATTATTTTTCTACCAAAAATAGAGGAATTTTGAACAAAATATATGAATTTTCAACCAAATAGTTAAACTTTCAAATTAAAAAAATCAATTTTCAACCATAAAGACGAATATTCAACAAAAAATGTAATAGTTGATATTTCAACCAAAAAAGATTTAAAATTTGAACTTAGAACAGTTGAATTCAATTAAAAAAGACGAATTCTAAAAAAAATAGTTGAGTCCTTAACTAAAAAATATTAGTTTTCAACCAAAAAGTTACATTTTCAAACAACAAGATTAAATTTCTACCAGAAAAGACGAATTTTCAAGAAAGTACATAGATCTTCAACCAAATAATTAAATTTTGAATCAAGAGGATTGATTTTCTACTAGAAAAGACGAATTTTGAACAACGAAATCAATTTCCAACAGACAGAAAACAAATTTTCAACAAAATAGTTAGGTTTTCGACTAAGGAGATGTTTTTTTAAACTAAAATGATGAATCTAAATGAGAAAATAAATTTTAATAAAATAATTCATCTTTCGATCAAATAGTTGAAAATGCTAATAAATTGTTTAATATTTGTTTTTTAATGATTCGCAGACGTGAAAATCTTTTACGTAAGAAATTTGCTGCCCTCCCCCCACACCCAACCAAAAGACTTTACGTAATTTATGCACGGCCCGAAACCGAAAATCTGCACCAGAAAATATACTTTTAGAATAAATACACAATTTTATGAAAATATAAATATCCGTTACTAATACTGATATCTGGTAAATATTTTGTTATTTAATTTTTATAAAGTATTTCATCGTATAAAATTTTATTATTTTGTGATAGTAGTGCCATAATAAATTTCCCGAAAGATAATTTATGCATGAATTAACGAAGTAGGTGAAAGTAGTACCTAGAAAGGGGCACTTTTTTTATATTTCTTACTCGTATGTATCTCTATTTTAAAAAAAATATATATATATTTTTGTGTTTTTTTAAAGTGTCATTCCCTCATTTTGTGTAATTTAGCGGAAAAAAGTTTTTCTAACTTTTTGCGATTAAAAATTTGTTTCGAAGGCACGACCCTTAAAATACTTCAAAGCGTTAAAAATTCAATAAATCCTCTAATAATTAGAAAAATCGTGAAAGCCTCACAGAGGTGATGTGCAACTATCATATCTCAAGTCTTTTCTGAATTTTATGAAATTGAAGTGAAAATCTTAAGCGTAAATTATTATAACATTTTTTCACCATGCAAGTATTGAAAATAAAGCTCTTCACATAAACATTTTTCTCCTTTTCGCCCTTGATGATTCATACAAAACTACATTTTCATTTTTCAATACTATTTATTCCAATATACTTATATAATATACTATATATATATATAGATGATGATCGCAATTTCAGTACAAGGAGGAACATCAACATGCAAGTTCCTCCTAAGCCCCAAGATCTGGCTGAAATGGATGCCTCCCTTCGTCGAGATATCTCGCAAGATTCCGACCTCTGGACCATCAATTGCTCAGTTTATGGTGCTGCGAGAGCTTTGGCTGATTCAAATCGAAGGCTGAAACCGACGATGGATCAAAAGACCAAAAGACGCTTGCATCAACTGAACAAGAAAATTGGATGGGCAAGACAGAATGCGTCCCGTGTTCAATGTGTGATTGACTACATAACATCTGGTAAACCGTTCACGGAAAGGGTTCGAAAGTTCGCCCAAGAACTAAGGACCTTGAATCACACACTGAACAAGTCAAAGCTGCTGACAATCAAGCAGCATATTGTTGACAAAATAAGGCTGTTATCTGACGCAAGGAGGAGGATACAGAAGAGGGAGAGATGGATCAGGGAGAATCAACAGTTTCTTGCTGACCCATCACGCCTCTTCAGTGATCCCCCTGTTTTTGTAAAAAATCCACCCAAGCCCAAGGAGGTAGAGACTTTTTGGAGAGAGGTGTACAAGATCCCGAAAACACTAGAGTTGAAAGAAGATACTGACAATATCATCCGCTTCAAGGAGTTTTGCGACA
>CAKNXH010002198.1:204667-230264 GCA_932178445.1 Andricus quercusramuli | reverse complement strand
GGAGGGGAAATTAGAGTGGAGGGCGCTGGAAAGGGACAAGAGAGAGAAAGGTAGGTGGGATATGTATTAATGGGGAGAGGGATGCGGATGGGCAATTAAAGATGGATTCAAGGCGAGGAAAAGGAGGAGATATGGATTAAGAGGGGGATATAATATATGAGAGGGGGTAGTAAGCGAAGGGTTGACGGGAAGGAGGTCTATTGATGAGTGGGATAGATGAATGCGTGAGAAGGTGGATGGAAGGAGGGGTGGATAGTGAAAGGGCCTGCAGAGTAAGCATAGATGGATTGATAAAGCAGTAGGTGGTATGAGGCTAATGAGGGTGAGGGGAGATACTCTAAGAAAAATGAGGGAGAGAAACTTCAGAGGTGGTTAAGTTGGAGAAGGCGGAGGAAAGGGAAGATTGACAGAGAAGGGGTGGAGGAGAGGTATAGTGGCATAAAGAAAGAAGATAAGTTCTCAGGCGAACTTGCACCACTTTATATTATAAACTAAACTGACAATAAGTAATAACACACTGTATTGCCTTTAAATTTGAATGCTGCCTAAGTTTTATTCAATACCTCAAAGGAAAACTTGCATGCCGTGAAAGTAGAATCTACACGGAATAGAGAGTTAAAATTCGATCACTGAAGTTCGAGTTCAGAGAATAAATAAGATCAGAGTTCAACAACGTGTCGAGCATTGTTACTCGGTATTTCTGTTAAATGTTTCAAGTTTGGTCTACTTAATCTAAATTCTTTGAAGAGTATTCCAGAAACTTATATCGCGAAGTTAAGTTAATAGGAACCGTGTTTGTCATGTTGAATTTAAATTTTCGTTCTCTAACTTTCACATTTTTCTTAAACCTAAATAATGATTATGTTTGATAAATTATACGCAAAAGGATCGAGTCAGGATCCACAAAATATTTCAAGTTTTAAAAAAATATTCAGATATAAGTTGTAGTACGTACATGGTAGAGTGGATCCTTATATAAGTCAACGCAAAAGAAGCCCTTTGTATAGGCAGATGCATCATAGCGTGGTAAAGTCTAGAACTTTTTGTAACCGAACTAGTGCCTTGACCTTGTTGCGGTCGTAACTGCACCTTTGATGTTATAAAAACTTTCCTTAGATTTGGTGTTTCTGAGCAACAACACAGCGTTGCCTCATTATATTTAGGAATTAAAATTACGTTTCTGATGTAATTGACGCGAAGAGAAATGTATCAGTTTCATTTGATTTGAAACTGACTCCTCTTCGCTAAGGATCGGTACACAATAAGCTAAATCGATTTTTCAGGATCGATACTTTTGATGTGAACTAAACTTGATGGCAGAATTATACTCTACAATATACATGAAACGTATCCATATTAATTGATAAATTGTCCTACAACTCGATGCATTCAAACAAGGTTTTAGCTCGGAAGGTACAAACCAATGGTTCTCTCTTGTGAATGTCAATCCTTGGAAGCACAGAAATCCCATATAAACTGTATTGGGCACCACCTCAAAACTATCACTAGCTTCTCGAAACTGCCGAGTTAGAACCTTCATATTTGTATCCTTCGAATAAGTTAAAATCTCCTCAACTATATTCTATATACATCTAACACTGGCAAGTTTCATCTGCCTCAACACAAATAATTTATACCCTTACTCCCACGCCACTTTCGCCTTTGATATCCGAAACTATATCAAATGTAGGCGTACAAATGTCTGTAGGCGTAGGGGTGGCTAAAGGAGCCAGCCTGGAAGACTTTTTGTTCGAATGATCCTCCAAAATGTACTCATTACATGGTCTTACTCTACCTCTCCGATGCACTGAAGGCTCTAATCTAAGTATCCTACACGGTTTATTAAGTGTCTGCCTATTCTGAAATACCGATTCTGTAGACCTGCTTTGCACTCCTGTACCAGAAACCTTGGATCTCTCGATGTTCACACTCTTCACAGATGAATGGAAGTTTGTCAGGATTGGGGCATTCGGTTCGTAGGAGTACTCGTCCGTTTCCTCGAAGGAAGTAAAGATGTCTGAATCGGGCGCAGAAGGGATGGCGAAGAACGACTCGCGGAGGGAGGAACTGAGGGCGTCTGGACACATGAAGGGATCTAGGCACGAGGTACCCTCGTGAAGGTCACTACCACTTGTGCAGTTCTGGAAGTTGTTCACTGAATAGGAGGACGGAAATTGCTGGTGCTCCGTAACATTCGAAAGAATCTCCTGACTCCTGGAAGACTCGGACCACTTGGAGTCGGAAGGTCTGCGTGAATTGTACCTGGTGGAGTCGTGTTCTGGAAATATAGTCTCTAGAATTCTACTTTCGCGTCTGCCTTCCAAATTCCGTAAGAGAGCTTCGGTGAGTTCGTTGGGATCGAGGGAGGGTGTCGTATTGGAAGAAGCTTCGGACCAACCGTTATGAAGCCTCTCATTACTCCCGGCGGAACTAGCACTGCAATCCTCGATGCTCAGGAGGACTGCAGGAATGATTGGATCAGAATGCCTTGATGGACTCTTGAGTATCCTTGCATGTGGTCTTGGATTGATATGAATGTTGGGAACTTCTTCTTCGAGCGAAGCGAGAGGTCGAGGATCTATCGGACTCGGTGGTTCAGAGTGGATAATGGGCACATTCAATGAATGAGTCACTGAAGGTTCCAGTAATCTAGAATTAACTCTTCCATCAAAATTAGCGTCATAATGTTTCAGCGTTTCCAAACTTTTCCTGGCTTGAAATAATCTCGTCATGGGATCCACCCTGCTCTCTGAACGCTTTGAATTTGAGTCGTAGAGACTGGGAAGCTTGTTTGGCGTAATCGTCAAGTGCATGGGTGAAGCTCTCAGTCTAAGAGAGCACTTGGAGCTAGGTCTAGAGCTCTCTGGTGTCGGCAGCGAGCTGTGACTGAAGTTCTCGTTCTGGAGCCTATGACCGAAGGTTGGGCTCGGGGAATCTAAGATTCTTCCTACAGGTCTCGATCTGGGACGCGACCAAGGTGAGACTTTCCGTTGGTTCTGTAAATGACGGCACTGAACCAAACTCTTTGCCAGACTAGGATCGTATTTGTGATGATCCAGGTTCTGGTCAGAGTACCTGTGGTCATCGGAGAATATCCTAGAGGCTGGAAAGAGTCTAAGACTGACTGCAGTTCCGGTTGCGGCTTTGATGTTAGAGTCGGAGAAAGAGGAAAGTTTGGCATCTTTCCCTTGGCAGTGGGTAGATTCGTGACTCATAGCATGGATCATATTCTTCGTATCCACTACTGGACTTTCAACATTGAGAATTGGATCCGACATTGTGTTTAATTGTAGGCTCCTTCTGCTTGGAGTTTCATTACTCTTCAGGCTTTGATAGGACGTGGACCTGGGTTCATCTGACTTTTGGAAGTTCTTGTTTGTGTGTCGTTTGTGATTGAGCCTACTGAGGTGACGGATTTTGTTGAATGTAGGGTCTAAAAGATACTTTAGGCTCTTAATTTTGTCGATGTTGTGGTTGGAGTCTATCACGTGATTCCGATCGATGATGTACTTTGGATCCAGCATTTTGGTCAAGTCGTGGATGTTTTCCTCCACTATGTCTCCTTGCCTGCAACTTTCAGAGGAAGAGTCTATGTCCCCTCTTTCATGTAATATGTCCGCGTGTTTACCAGACACTTCGAGACATCTGCGGCTTGTATGGAGATTACAACTGTGCTGTTTCGCGGCGAAACAATCTTCGACTGGTCGACGTTCGTCGCTATTGTTCACTTCGGCTAGTTCCAAATTTGTGTTGGAACCCCGCCTTGTTGGGGAACAACCGTAGCGGCTGGGTGTGACTCCAAAGAGCGCTACTAGATCTTCTGCAATTTTTCCGGCTGCAACTCGCATCTCTCCGTGATGAAATGCGTAGATCCAGGGATTCGCCCCACTGTGAGCGAGAATTGGGAGACCTAACCAGACAGTCCAGTCTGAGAGTATATTGGTTCCGCAGAAGATGTCTAGAAGCATACAGGTCTGGAACACAAAGTCAAAAAAGGGTCTTGTTAGATTTGATCATGATAAGTCACCATTTTTGTAAGGTGTTCGAAGGATAATCCAAAAGAAATTTTCGATTTTAAAGGAGGTTGAAATGTAAGTGACATAATATGGGCATTCAATGGTAAATTAATAATAGGGAGAGTATATGAGAACCACAATAGTGTTGGGATAAACAGTGATAAAGGGAAATCAATCATTTTTTTATCAGAAACGTAAAGATAATCCTTAAGTGAGTCGTGCGTGGACTATTCAATTTTTCTCAACTGTAGGCTAAGCGAGCGACTTTACTATGGGATCAGAATTTTGCAAGATTGGATCGTGAAGGCACCTTCTTATAGTCTTGCAATATACACTGGAGGCTGGATTTAAACAGGCCAGACTTACTAATTCCAAGGATTGCGAGGGTGTTCACCCAAGTGTGAAACACGAGCAGCGTAGGGACGAAGGAGCAGTGCGCAGGTACTCACGCGCGTAATTGCGTAATATTAGGAAATGGATCACACGCCACTGACTGTTTACGTTTGGACGGGCTGGAATTAGTTTTAAGGCTACTGCAAGAAATGCCCGAAAACGTAATTAAATCCAGCCTCTAGTGTACAGGTATATAAAATCGATTTCACATTGCTTGAAATTCAAAATAATGGATAAGAGATTCAATTTAACTTCTCATATTATCTTTTATTCGTTTCCTTGTATCTTTTGCAAATTTTAATGCACAAACATGACAGTTTTCATAAGCATACAAAGATGGCTTGTTTATTATGTATGCACACGTTGTCATATTTTGCGATCTATGTCGGTATATATTGAATCGATATTCCATTAGTGCTTCGTACTCTGATATATACACACGAAAAATGAAGCTGGTTACGAACGAATATAAATGCGTTTTCTTGGCCGTCTACTCTAGTTCACTATGCTGAAGGCGATTTACCTGTATTGCATTATTAAGTTTCTTCCATTGAACGACAATTCTAAAGAACGCATATAATAATAGCTGCGCTCGCTTTATAAAATATCCATTTCCTGTATTTCAGACTTGATTAAATCGGAATGTTTTGGATGAGGAAGAAATTATATAGGTATGCATAACGATATAATTTGATTTGATTATGTCAGGTTTGAGGCTTGAAAGTTTTTATTAAAGATAATTTGGACATGTCGAGATTTTATCTGTCTGCTACTTTACCCCCTTTTTCCACTTTTTTTACCATTTCATTGAGAATGTTTTCGCCGTACAGTGAAGATCCACATTATATAAATTATTCAAATGATTTATAAAATAATAATAAAATTAACAAGTATTTTGAGTCATAATTTTCTATTTGTAAAAGTAGTCATTATTGTAGATATTTAACTTTTCTTTAATTCTTCAATATTATCAATGAGCCTTATTTCGTCTTTACTAATCAAGTTCAAGATTGAGTATTTTTAAAGTTCGCTATTATATACTATAACCCCTATTCTAATTTGGAAGTTATTTTTTATTTCAAACAGTTCATTCTAATTGATTGAATTATTTATTGAATGCTATTTTTCTTTAAATGTTTAGCGCCAGTTAAGCTGCTTGCAAACAGCTTTAAATATTTTGACCCTCTCTACTCATCTCTTATCTGAGTGGCTATTGGTGATTATAATTGAAATTAATTACAGTCTAAACTCCGAGCATTGCCGCCCCGAGCATTGCCACTTCCACGATTTCTCGCTTGAGCGCTACCCCCACTTTAGCGTCGGTCGCGACCGTTGCATTTCATAGGTAACGCTCCGAGGATTGCCGGGAACGAAACGGCCGAACCTGAAGGTTTTTTTCGGGCAAAATCTTGAAGTTTTTCAGTCAAACAAATTGTTCATTTTATTATACGTATAAGAAATGAAATATTAGGAAAACTGTTCGTTATTCAAAATTATTTTTAATCCACTTTGAAAAAATTTGCTATGATATAAAATGAAATTGATGTACAGTAAGATATCAACGTTTCTTGCACAAATATTTTTGAATACATTACAATATAAAAGATCAATCAATATCAATATCAAAGATATCTAATCAATTTTTATTTTGTTTTCCGTCAAGTATTTGAAGGTTTTCCATAGAGATTTTCTGGATGAATGTTCAACATAAAATGTGAACGTTAATACCTGCAGAAAACCATGAAAAATGAGAAAATCGCGTTCAAAAGATATTAGATGTCTGATTTCAGCTCCTTTAATATGCATTTCTATGAGAAAACTGCTTGCAGTATTATTGCGCTGTACAAAACGTGGGAAAGAGTGAAAGCATTTTTTCTTGAACATATTTTAGCTGTATCGGTTTGTGAATTTCCATTTTTCAAATGAACTAATATCTATTCTTACTGCTGTAAAAAAAAGCTTTTCATTGTTTTTTTGTTTAACGTTTCTCATGTATTGTTATAATTAATAAGATTAAACGAGTAACATCAAATTGCGGTTATAATTGACAATTCGATATTTGAGTTTCTCTTTGTTAAATAAAAAGAAGCAATACGACTAATTAATTATTAATGTACTGCACGAGATTGAATAGGTTACGTCAAAAGTGAGGTGAAATATTTTTCACTTCGACGCTTTGTTTACATTTATTCTAAGAATCGAACATACCATAGCTAATGTTCGATTTTTATGTTTTACATACCTTTAAACTCGAGTTTTGAAACGAAATAATACAATTTGAATCACTTTTGTACACATGTATGTACACTAGGTACATAAAACGATTTTCGAGATAGATTTTGAACCTAACGGACGTGCGGCAATGCTCGGAGTTTGTCAGCTGCATTCTCCACGCATTCGAGCGTGACCGAGCTTAGAGTGGGGGTTTCTGGCTTCTTGGAATTATACTCCCCTACAGCCCCGAAAACGGCAATGCTCGGAGTTTGGACTGTATTTGATTATTATTCTGCGCTTAAGGAGTTTAATAAACAACTGAAAAGTATAGATAATTTTCAATTAGTTTCATCTTTCTTCTTCATTTTCTCAAAACTGAATGACTTCTTCGAAACTTTTTAAAAATTGAGAATTTTATTTTTGGAATCCTGTAAAATTTTTACTTTTCAAATTGATATTAAGATCTGACTTGTTTTTCTGTCAACTTAACATTTCAACCACTTCAAAAAATCGTTAATTAATATCCAATTGAAAAATAAATGTTTATATTTTGTTTGAACTTCAAAGACATTAAACCAATTTTCCAAAGTCTGTTTCCGAACGTATTTAAAACTAAAATTTTTTTTGGCTCTCAGGTTATTTGCAATTATTCTTACCTCTTTCAAATTGGAATGATTTTTGTTAATTTAAACACATTAAAAAAAACTTATTTATTAAGAAATATGTTGCAAAGATCAATTATTTGACAGCACATCACTGTTAGGCCAATTTTGAGGCCAATTTAAAATGGTTTCAGTGGAAGCAGACTGTATTTCTGTAAATTATTGACAAAATAGTGCATTTGATTATGAAATTTGTTGATAACGTCAATAAATGTTATCGAAAAATAAAGTTATCTAATTTGTCATCGCTGTGAGGATAATTTCAAACCATTTTTATGAAAATACGACTTATTGTCTGCCTTGAATGCCTGAATTTTATACTTGTTTATATAATTTGTTTATAACATTAAAAAATATTGATCTGTTCCAATATTTTCAATTTTGCTGCACCAGCGGTGGGATAGAAATTAGATTTGCTAGAAAAAATTTTGAAATGTAGGAGCATCAACTTTGAATTTTGTTGAAAATTTTATTATTCTGTTGAAAATGTTACTATATTGTTAAAAAGTCATCTTCTTTGGTCAAAAATTCAGCTACTTGGTTAAAAAATGAACTAATTTATTAAAAATTATACTATTTTTATGAAAATTTAACTTTTTTATTGAGAAATTATATTTTTGTGTGGAAAATTCAACCTGTTTGTAGATAATTTGTCCTTTGGCTTTAAAATTCAACAATTATGTAAAAAATGAATATATTTTGTTGAAAATTCTTGTTTTATTATAGAACATTAATCTTCTTGCTGAAAAATTTATCTTATTGGTTCAAATTTCACAATTTGGTTAAAAATTAATCTTTTTGATTGAAAATTCAACTACTTGGATGAAAGTTTAACTAGTGTGTTAAAATTTCATATTTTTTGAGATTCACGTCTTTTGTTGAAAATTTGACTCTATCATTTTTAGAAAATTAATCTTGCGGGCTAAAAAATCATCTTTCAGTTTACACTGTTGTTCGACATTGATTTATTCCATATTATTCAATTTATTTGAAAATTCACCTCTTTTGTTGAAAATGTAACCATTTTGTTGAAATTCGTTTTTTTTTTAAATTATTATTTTTTAACTAACAATGTAATTATTTCATTTTTGGCTAATAATTGATGATTTCTATTATTCTAAATCAATCTGGTTTGGAGGAGGATTCAACAATTTGGTAGAAAATTAAATGATTCGGACGGAATTACCTTTTGTGTTAAAAATTAATATTTTTGATTGAAATGTAACTATTTAGTTCAAAATTAAACTATTTTTATTAAAATTTCACTTTTTTGTAGAAAATTAATTTTTCTTTGCTAAAAGATCATTTTTTTCAGATGAAAATTTAACCGCTTTGTAGATAATTCGTTCTTTTGGCTTCGAAATTCAACATTTTTGTTAAAAAATTGATGCATTTCTTGGGGGATTTGTGTTTTTTGTAGAAAATTAATCTTACTGCTGGAAATTTCATATTTTTGGTTGAAAATTCAACTACTTGTTCGAAAGTTGAATCAGTTTGTTGAAAATTCATATTTTTATGATTCACTACTCTTTTGGTTTAAAATTAAACTTTTCGGTAGAAAATTCGTTTTTTGCTTGAAAATCAATTTTTATCTGAAAACATCACACTATTTCATTTTTGGTTAGAAATATATATCCTTTATAAATTGAAATTTCTATATATATTTCGACTTGAAATCTTGGGAATGTAAAGTGTTTTATAATGCATTCAATATGGTATTTATATAATTTTACGTAGTGTATATGGATCCGGTATATTTTCCTGGAGTGTAAATTTCTCTTTCGGCATATTTTTCCGGATTTTAATTTTCCGTTCCGGCATATTTTGCCGGATCTTGATTTTCTTTTCCGGCAAGGCACCCCTGTGACTGGTTATACAGAAATAATCTTACAATTAGTTAAAGCCCTACCCCTTTCCAACGTCTTTTGGGAGGGGGGGGGGGGGGTATGGAAATTTATCATTATAGTGGAAATTTATGAAATTTTTGGAAAAATCATGAAATTCATGAAATTTGTTGGAATTTATGAAATTTTTTCAAATTTATGATAATTTACGGAAAATTATGACGTTATTAAAAATATGCCGAAAGAGAAAATTAAGATCCGGCAAGGAATACAGATATATACAGATGACACATAACCTCCACCTGTCATCAAGATCTCCCTTTAATTTTCTATTGTCCGACATGTTTTTGCAAACATAAATTTCTTAACGCGTTGCAATTAATCTAGAATTTTTTGGAATTATTAATAAATCTTTTGGAATTCATAATAAATTCTTTGGAATTCAATTAATTACACGATAAAATATGCCGGAAGAGAAAATTAAAATCTGGCAAAATATGCCAGACGAGAAAATTGAAATCCGGCATATTTTGCCGGAATAGAATACTCGACCTCAATTTTATTTGAAAGAATTTATTTCTCCATTACTACCCTTTATATGTGAAAAATCACACTCTTTCCTATTTTTTGATTCAATTTTGTTCCCTGCTATCTTTCGGGAGGGCGGGGGGGGGGGGGGGAGCCTAAAATTGGTAACATAGTTTATGGACGAACCCTTAGAAACGATAAAGACATTGAAATTAAAATTTTTTGTTTGTCATATTCGCTAACAAAAAAACAAATTGGAAAAAATACAACTATTAATAGTTTAATCTTAATTTTATATGTAAGTGAGGATTGAATGGATTATTATCATTTTTAATTTTAAGGCTTGCGTTTTTATTCAATAAAGATGTTTATCAAAGCAGAATGTTATCATCAACATAGAAAATAAATCAGCACGATTATTCTCAAATACTTATTTCTTCATAATTATACTTATAATTACATCAACAATAAATACAAAAAATTTCTCTATAAGGAACGCCGGTGTGCATGAAATGATCACAATTGAAGATGGGGTCTTTAATCACTGTCTTATGTCGACTCGAACATCGACAAAAAAAGTGTCAACCTGATATCGTTAATTTTGAACTATATTTTCTTATATCAAGAGGTTTCTTCGCAATTAAACTTTTTTTGTATCGACTCATCAATACATCAGCCTCTGATTACCCCCCCCCCCCCCCAGGATTTTTTGACTTACCTTCAATTTTTTATTTTTCACTGCGAAATGGAGAAAAATTATTGAAAATTCTATTAGTTGAAAGATTGCCAAAGATTAAATATAGTAATCTTCCAATTCATTTATTGACTTTGTCCACACTGAAGTTCCTATGTTTTCGCATGATGCATAATTTGAAAATTTTTCATTTTGTCCGACTTAATTTCACGATCCTAATTTAAGAATACTTTAATTTTAAGTCGAATTTTGAATGAAGTTTGGAATTGTGCAATTTTTGACGGTTCAATTAAGTTTGAATTCATTATTCCCGACTCTATAGAATTTTTCCGCCTCGGATTTCAAAGCTTCCAATCAGAAATAATATAATCTTCGACGTTTTTAGAATGATTAAACTTTCAATGTTTACAATATTTCAATTTCTTTAACTTTCAGCAGTGAAAATGACAGTGAATGGTTCTTCGAAGAAAAATGATATTTTTTAATAATAAAATCTGTTGAATCACTCCCAATATACTACATGATACCTTTTGATAATTTTTATAATTTTTATAAAATTTCTATAATTTCAATTGATAATTATAGTTTTGAACGCGCAATTCTGATGTAGTTATGTTAGTTTCGTTAACCGAAGATAAAACTAATTTTAATTAATGAAAAAAATCAATGGAAAAAAATTTATTCATTTTCCTGCATTTTGTTATAGATTTTGAAGAAAATCTAATATATGATTTGCAAACTTTGTATATGATTAACAGAAGGTTCTTCAATTGAAGCCTGGGCAGCGATATAGTTTCACAAAAACAAAAATACTTTCATTGTAAAACTTCAATTATTATAGCGAGAAAATTCAAATAAATTCAATATGAATAACATAACTTTTTTCAGAATTTGAATTTGATTCGAACTTTCTATATGATTTCATTTACCACATTTTTTGGACATATTTATCATATGAATGTATTTAATGTATTAAATTATTATTATTATTGTACAAGAGTAAGAAAAATGTAACATTTTTGAGCATGGTGAAGCTGAGAAAAATTCAAGATCTATAATGTGATATTTAATTTTAGTTAAGGCAGACGTATGCAACAGTATGTTTAATTATATTTGACATGAGCACAAGTAATATTATTGTCAAATTGCAGTCGAAATAGTATTTTAATAATAAATCAATAATAAACATTTTTCTATATTTATATTACATTATTTAGATTTGAATCATTATTTTTGAAAAAAAAACTTACCACAAATGGTTAATTTTTGCTTGTTCTCTTAAAAATTTGAGCTTATTTTTAGATTTCGATCCTGTATTTTGAAAAATTTTACTTCGAAACTTGACGCTATAGAGGGTTTTCCCTTTTTTCTTTAGATGAACCTCTTCGAATTAAAAATGGAAAAATCTGAAATTTACGGGGTATTTAAATCAATTCTTGCTCAAATTTCAAGATTTTCGCTATTCGTGAATACATTCTGAAAAATCTTTTTTGATTCGAAATAGTTGAAAGTGGAACTACTTTTGTTGAAAATTCATTTTGTTGGTGGATGATTCGTCATTTTAGTTTAGAAACCTTTTTTTCTTGTTCAAAATTCTATTTTGTTCTTGAAATTCTTTTTTTTTGTGAACATTTTTTTAACCGCTTTAGGTATACAATACCGTTTTTAGTTGAAAATTAATCTATTTTGTTGAAAACTTGTCCTTTTTTTATAGAAAATTCATCTTTTGGATTCAAAATTCAACTGTCTGGTTAAAAAAAAATGTTTTTATGTTCAAGATTTATCATTTTATTTAAGAATTCATTTCATTGATTAAAAATTAAGTTTTTGTTAAAAATAATTTTTTTTTCACAGAAAATGTAGTTTTTCGATTTTTTGGGGGAAATTTATCTTTCTGAGTTGAAAACCTAAATTTTGATTGATGTTGGCCAATAAAGTGACTCTTGTCCATGTCTAATACAGATTTTAATTTTGCGGTAAACGTCTGGCTTTAGTTGAAGGATAGAATTCAACATTATTACATTTTCAACTTTTCTCAGTTTTATTATGAAATTTCTTTTGATACCCTTTGAAATATCATAAAATCACTTAAAATCTTACAAACCGTTTAAACACAATAAAATCCCTTGAAAACCCCGTGAAATTCCATGAAATCTGATGATATTTCCTGAACTCCTGGAAAATTGATTGAAATACCCTAATTGCCCTTAAACCCCCTAAAATCGTTGAAATCCTCAGAAATCTGATTAAATCTAATAAAATCTGTTTAAAATCCCTTGGAATATTTTGAAGTATCCTAAAACCTTATAGGTCCTAGAAAATCCTTCCAAATCTTCCCAAATTCTAGGAAATTATTCAAAATCGCATAAAATTCTTTGAATTCCTTAAAATCATTACAATCTACGAAAATACTTTCAAATCGTTTCAATTTCTTAAAAATGTTTCGGAATTCTTGGAAATAAGCTCAAGTATTCCAAATCCTTAGAAATCTTTCAAATTGCCTGGAAACTTTTTTAAGCGCTTGCAAATTCCTGTGCATTTAAAAATACACCTAAAATCAATAAAATCCTTTGAAATCGCCTTAAATTGTTTAAAATGCTTTAAATCTATTGGAAATATTTGAAAATCTGTTCCAATCTTTGAAATCCTTTCAAATCTCTTAATTCTTGTGAATAAATGTTCTGAAATCTATCAAAATATTATAAAACCCGTTAAAATCCCGTGAGATTATACATGAAATGTTATGATATTCCTATGGGAATATCTTGAAATATTAAAAGTACTATAAAATCCTTTGAGATTATGGGAAATTTGTGCCTTCAAAATCCATTAGAATTACTAAAATCCCTTGCAATCTTTCTCAATATCCAAAAATCCTATAAATCCTGTGACATCTGGTTTAATTCTCTGAAGTGCCTTGAAATTATTAAAAATACCCGAGAACTTTTTAAATCCTGTGGAATCTTTCAAAATCCTTATAAAGTTTAAAAAATTCTTTTCAATTCCATAAATTTTGCTTTTATCTCTGAAATCTCTTTAAATCTTTGAAATACACTGGAACCTGGATTTGTGCACAGTCTCGTGTGTGACCCGCAGGGACCTTCGACACGAATCCCGGGACTCGGAACGCAAACAGATAGGACCCGATGAGAAATTCCTGTTGGATTTGGACGCCTGGCGCAACATGATACACCTAACATGTTAAGAGTGCGGCCCTCGTGCTTTCCGTCACGCTTGACTGAGCACAGCAAATTGCCAAGGACAGCAATTCTGGAAACGCACAAATCCAGTTCACGGAAATCCAGGTTCCAATGTAATTCCTTAAATAATTCTTGTGCAATCCCTTGCAATTGAAAAAACTTCAAATTTAGAAGAGCTCCAATGCTTCCTATGCTTCGAGTTTGTAGTTGAGTATTCAATATTTAAATTGAAATTTTTTTTAGGAATAAAAGTTTACCTTTTTGAATTTTTATGTAACATTTATATGTATCTCTAGTATAAAAGAATATTATATGTGTAAAATGATATATACATAGTCATTCGTCAATTTTATTAGTCATAGCTCTCTTTGTGTACACAACCCCCCCCCCCCCCCCACTTCACTTATCTGGATAGACGTCTCGTTTTAAAATATGTTTTTCATAATCCCTACACATACCGTTTTAAGTAATATTGACCTTATATTGCTTAAACGGTTTGTTAAGCCTAAATTCAAATTCAAGGCTCCAACGAAAACCTTGTTTTAATGGCGGCCTAGAACTTATCCCTCATCATCCTAGTTTCCCATCCAAGCTAAATATGGAGATTATCTGAGAGAAACATTGACCTTTCTCGTGGGATTAGGAGAATTGTGTTGCAATAAGAAGCAAGATTACACCTCATCTTCTCAAACCTTCTGTTTCGCAAAAGGGATCACCAAAATGATCGTAATCGACCCAACAAAGAAGATAAAGGAGTGAATTCAGAAGGTTTTTCGCTTCAGGTTCAAAGGGTGAGCGTGTTCCGTTGTAGTAAAAATGAATATAGAAGAAAATAACAAAAGAAACAAAAGGAGAAGAAATTATTGGTCTTCTATTATTTATTTTGTAAAAAAAGCTCACATTTTACTGATGCTAAATCATCGTAAGGAGTGTGAGACATTCACACGATATCCAATAACGATTTTTCCTCATGCATATCACTAATTCGGTCCAAATTTTTTCAGCGTGCACGGAAAAAAATTAAATAAATCAATACAATTCCAAATATTTCCAATGCAGGTAGTTGTAGGATTAGATAGAAACAAATGATAGATAAGGTAATTATTTGTAAAATATAGATACTGAATATGTATATTTGCAACATTAGGCATTCTCCGAGTATATAGGCGTTTTCATGGAAAGTTATTTTTCTCTCACCGTGATTTTGTAGGTAAATTTACACTTAAAATACAAGTCATACTGCATGTAAATTTACAGACTTCCTGAAATGAGAACAAAAGCTTACAGTTATTACAGAAATCCTTATGAAAAGATATTACATTTATAGTTGGAAAAAATTTCAAAAATATACCTGTAAAGTATTCGGCATCAGCTAACTCAGCAAGGACATCTTAAGGCCCTTCATCAGAACGGAGTTTACGGTTTTGAATGTTGAGGCCGCACGGTTTGATATTTTTGTCTAATTTTTCGCATACGTCATCTTCATGGTAATATCTCAGAACCCTCATAGACGGTTTCTCAAAGAAAATGTTTATATTTTGTTTAATAATCAAAAACAAAAGTACAATAGTAGTGACGCTCAGCGTTAGGTGTCTCTACATTTTCACCGCGTGCTCGTGGACCCTTGGCTTGATTATAAGATTAAGGCGTGTTACAATAATCGACTTCATGAAAGCATGGAATAATTTAATTTTAATTAACAGAATTAATTGATTCATACAATTAGAAGAAAGTGAAAAAAATATTGATGAAAATCGGTTAATATTTGCAGTAATAATGGAAATCTTCAGGTAATAAATAACTTTTGTGCATATACACTATTCATTTTTTAGTAAATAGACGCAACAGATACACAAAACATGAAAAATGTATCAGTTGACCTGGAGCCTACAATATTCAACCGCCTCTGCCTCCTCTTGTTTACCACGAGTTCACGAGCATGAGACGAAAACGCAGAGACAGCTAAAACTGAGCGTTACCGCTATTGTACTTTTGTTATAGATTATTAAACAAAATTTAAACGTTTGTTTCGAAAGCCGGCTCTGAGAAATCTGAGATATTACTATGTAGATGACGTATGCAAAAAGTTAGATAAAAATATTCAACCAAGCGGCCTCAAAATTTAGAAGCGTAAACCCATTCTGATGAAGGGCCTTAAAGTCCTGTCACCGTTTTTACGATTCAAATGTCCCCAACAACGTCTGTAGGTCTAAAAATAGCGCGCATCAAGATAAAATGCAATTTTTTGCTCTTCGTCCTACAAAAAAGTTCCATTTTTTTAAAGGGAATAACTTTTGTCGAAAGCTTTTTTCCAAAAAGTTAATATATTTTGAAACATTACAAGAAATATGTAAAGTATGGAAAAATATTACTTCTTTCTATCAAATTACTCGCCTGAAAATATCTTTTAGAAGAAATTGGTTTTTATATTTGAAAAGCCTTGAGTTTTTCGTAAGCTGACATTTTTTTTAGTAAGAATTAAAAATAAAAATAATTTTTACATCAAATTTTGGGAAAATGAATCTATCACTATCACAATAAGTTAACCTTTTACTAAAAAAAAAACTGAATCAGGGAAGAGTTTTAGAAAATATTTCTAATGTTTCTTGAAAGTATTATATTTGAACTGAGAGTTTAATGATGAACAAATATTTTTGAATCAATTTGCAACCAATTTTTAATATCTAAATTAAATTGAACTTTAAGCATTGTTTAATTTGCTGATTTTATTATAAGTACATTTTTCAAAAACATCTTAATACTCGTATGGTTTTCATTAAATTTTATGTGAGTAATAGCAGAGGGTAAGAGAAATATTATTGTACAATATATTATATTGTATCTATATTACAATAAAATAATAATTTTGACATTTATCAGAGGGTAAGAGAAATATTATTGTAAAATATATTATATTGTATCTATATTACAATAAAGTAATAATTTTGCCATTTACAGGGCTTGTACACGACATTGTAAGCTAGCTATAAAAAAATATTGAAAATAAAAAGTGGATTTTTCCGGAAATTCAGCTTAAAAATTTGTTTTTGAAAAACCAAGAAGTTCCGGAAATTTTTTGTTCAAAAAAATATTTTTTCAAAACTGCGTCTTATTACGAATAATTAAAAAAAAATACATCTTAATAGCATCAAAATAACCAATCTTATGAAAGTTTGAATGAAGGACCAACATTGTCAAATTTAAATATCTCCAAAGTTTTTTGAATTCTTCGAAAATTGTTACATGGTTTTTATTTTAACACCCAAGAGAACGAATACTAGTATTTTTATCAAAATTATTAACAACAGCTGAAATTCTTCAGATGCTTATTATTTTAGATTATTAGATTATATTATTTTTTGTGCGTCGACTTTTTTGGAAAATAGTTATTGTTCTATATTACTGAAGTTTAATAACAACCTTCTAATTTTTTTTCGAAGTGTGTTTATCTATAATAAATGCCTAACAACGTAGACTTGGAACATTAGGTTAGTATTTTAACGTCAACGTAAAACATTACTGCACTACACTTATTCACTTAGAATAATGGCTTTTATTTATAGTTTATTCTGCAGTGAGCATAAAAACCAGTAAAAGCGCGAAACTACAATGGTTATAAATCTGAACGCATGATACGGAAAAACAGACAACCAAAAAGTGGCAATCTGTTACTGAGTTTTTACTAAAATTTTTAGTATTTTTATATGTTCTGCCTCCTAGCCCTTCGAGCTTGAAACATAATGAAAAGCGAAAATTACAAAGTTATAAATTTGGAAATCAGAGAGACAGAAGGCAGACGATTAAATAATGGCAATTAGGAAATTATAAATTTGCAATTTATTGAAAATTATTATTCTAAGTGAATAAGTGTAGTGCAATCATGTTTTAGGTTTATGTCAAAATACTAACTCAATGCACCAAGTTTACATGTTTAGACACTGATTAGATAAATACGCATTGAAACAGTGTGAAAAGGTTGTTATTATATTTCAGTTATAAAGAACAATAATTATACTCGGACTTCAATTTGTGCATGGTTTTGGTTGTAACCTTCGACTCAAAGTGAGGCTCTCCGAACGTAAACATCAGGGCCGTGTGAACGCTGAGAGTGAACTGACGCAACGTGATGCAACATGACGCAGTTACACAATTAGGCCGTTAGGGTACAGCGCTTTATCGCTGTACTACTTTTTTTTCACGCACCAGCGAACACGGCACAACCCTCCGCAGCTCTTCTCAACCGAAACCGTCACGCGGCGTCAATTCACTATCGACATCATGATGATCTGTCCATTTAAATAATTTTGATATGCTTTCAGCATCGTCTCTCAAACGAAGTGAAATTCAGTATTTGTTATTTTCTAAGCTTCCAAGTATAGAGCATGACCATAACTCATAACAATCCCGTATATGAGCTAAATACTCCAGGGCCTTCGGCGATCTTGGATTGAGTTGATACATGACTCCTAATCAGATAATTAAGATTTCAAAAATCGATAATTTATTCCGGCAGATCAGAAAGTTCTGGATTTTGGTATCATTTTTGTTGCATATCAAAACGATGTTAATTTTCGTATAATTTTGAACATCTATTAACTGTGTAGCCATTTAGTTCTCTAATTCAGAGATCTCTAAGCTATCTGAGTGATATTGCAACCTTGGCATTTAAATTACCATCAGGAGTACTATAAAGTTTTGACGTGAAAAAAAATCTGAATAAACTCAAGCTTCGATTATACCGAGAATTATTTTCCTCTATATCTCACGTATGTGTCAAATATTTCATACGTCATAATCTCTTCTATTCCTAGTTTGATTGCACGTGTTTAGAAGGATATTAACATGGTGAATCAATGAGGGCACTGAACAATAGGATAACGCTGAACCCTTCAAAAACTAAAGCAATTATTGTTGGACAGTCCTCATCCCCGTCCTTCCCTCGGCTTAAGATTGATGGCCTTGACATGGTCTTCGTTGATTCGGTGAGGGATTAAGGGTATATCCTTAATCGCACCCTCTCCTAGAAAGATCGAATTCTTTAAATCTCGAGGAATACCTTTAGAGTACCCCAACAGCATAAAATAAACAAGGAATCCTTGTGGATATCAACTTGGATTCTTCTTGCTAAGAGTCTTAGCTTTCCGTGTTTTGATTATTGGTATTATATGTACGGCGATATCACAGATGAACTGAATTCTAAACTCGAACGATTCATCTTATTGTAAGCTGTACGGAAATATGAACACATTACTCTATATCGGCAACGGGTGGGCTAAAAAAGGCAATTTTTATGGATAATATAACATACAATCTCTTTTATAACAAAATCTCATGATGTCTTCTAGATCTCTTTGAAAACAGAAATGTGACTTCATCTGCTCAGTTTAGGCGTCTTTGGAATGAGATACCTGAGTAAAATTAGAGATGCGAATTCGCCTTATCACTTCGAAAAGCTATTTTTTAACTTTTTGATTAGCATTGATAATTCTACTCTCGAAATTTCGCACTGGTAATTCGTAAATTGTTAATTTTTCTATATTTTAGCGATGTTTATGCGCCTTTGTATTATAACAATTAAACGTTTGCAATTCGATCCATAGTTTATCTCAGTTATCTAACAATTAAGTTCAAAGTTTTCTAATAATATCCGTTATCCCCACAACTAGCTCAAATTAGCATATATTACTCATATTTATCATATGATATATTATTTTGTTTTTAGCCATTTGTAATTAGTTTTTTCCTTACGTCATAATCGTCGATCGACCAGATTTGTTTCTTAAAGCATATAGAAGTAAATATAATTTCGGAAAAGAATACAATACAAATTGATGTCACTATATAAAAAGGATTGGAATAGATGAACGGAACTGTTTTCAAATGGATAAAAAAAGCTTTTTACTTTTTATCTCAATTGCTAAAATTCTTGTAAATTATATCAAACAAAATATGAAATTCGCTCTTCAAGATATCTTAAAAATATCAAACTTTAAGAAAAAGCTATTGGGAAAAATGTCAGTGCTTCTTTAAATGAATCATTTTTACTAATAAATTGGGCTAATTTTGAAGATAGAGTAGATATCAGAACATAGAAGTATTTTAGCGTAACACGGAAGTTGTGCAACATTTTCCCTCCTTTTATGCGAAATGTTTGTAAAACGGCAAGCTAAATTAACTCTTTTATACTTTAGCATAAGATTTATTACTTGAGACAATGTTCTAAGAAATTCATTTGTCAGAGTGGGTGATAATTTTATTTTACGAGATGTACTTTCACTGTCTCAACTGTTTTTATTCTTTCCTAATCTGGTGTTATTGAATGAATAGGAATATAGTTAATAGTTATCACTCAACCTTTCAGTTTAACAATATTATTTAAATATTACCATTTATATTGCGATTGTAATAGAAATCTTATCAAACTTAAGGTATAGATTATTTTTTAATACATTTTGTCTTTCAGCCTGGTCAGCGGGAGAAATTTGTACCTGATGAGGACTAAAATGCGAAATATAAATTTTTTTAAATTTAGCGCTTGATAATTCACAAATGAAGGGTAGAAATGCAAAAGGAGTCAAGCGCCAAATTTTCGAAATCGGGTTTGTTAGCTCAAAAAATCAGATAAATACTATTACACATGCCTGCCAAAGGATGTTTTTTGGGTCATCATTTTTCAAAATTTGTGTTCTTGTGTTCTTAGTCCACAATTAATGTTGAAAGATGTTAAAAGTCGATACGGACCCAAAATCTAACCTCGAAACGTGACCTGTTTCATTCAATTTCTCAAAACCGGATAGCTTTTTGTGAGCAAACTATTTTTAGTTCGATAGAGCATGAAAGTATCTCGAAAGTACTTTCTTATTTTTTTCTTAAATGGTCCCGCTGAATTTACAACATGTTTTTAGTCTCTCCTGAAAGATGTGAAAAATGGCGCTTGACTCCTTTTGCATTCCTTCCCTTCAAATGCAATATTCGAAATCTGCGAATAATGACGACTCAAACGATATCCTATTTGACTTGAAAAGTCGAAAATTAGAGAATAAATGTTTAAGTTTATGTGAAATTTTATGGAAAATTTGTTAGAATATTTTACTCAAATCAACAGCAGTAGCTTTAATTTATTGGTGCAATATTTTACTTATCTTGGGGAGATTCCGGAAGCTGAAAATTGGCCAAATTTGAAAACTCATTAACTAACATAATGAATGTGACTTATTTCTGAAACAATCGCATTTCTCAATATATTTCTAGCCTAATTTGGAAACTCATTAACAAACATCATACATTTTTTAAATTGATTAATCAATCACATGGCCCAAAATTATCCTTTTAATAGTTTGCCTTAAAACGTTTATTTTTGTTTCATATAAAAAATCAATAAAACAAATTTAAAAAATGCATAATATTTTCTACTATGTATAACTTTTCCGCCTGGGATAATATGATGAATGATAAATGAATGTTAAACTATGAATTATCAAATATATTTTCAGTTACAAGTGCTCCAGTGTTAGAAACTAAAACAAATCTGAATAGAGCATGGGAAAATTATGTGAATTTTAGTTAGCTCAGGTTCCTATTATTTGTACCTGTAGTTTGGAAATCTAATTATGATTTCTGAATTTTTTCATGCAATGTGATTGGTTGAGCAATAACCAAAATGTATGATGTTTGTTAATGAGTTTTCCAGTTTTTTAATGAGTTTTCCAAATTTTTGCACTGAGAGTGCAAAATTATTTGAGGATAATTTTGAGAAATGCGATTGTTTCAGAAATGAACCAAATTCATGATCTTAATTGATAAGTTTTCAAATCTGGCCAAATTTTAGCGTCCAGAATTTCCCTGAATAAAGAAACACATTGCACCAATAAGCTGAAGCTACTGCAGTTGATTTGAGTAAAATCCGACCCAAAATGTTTAACAATTCAACAGTGAAGAATCAATTACAAAAATGTATACATTTTTAAAATTATATAAAGCAATTTTAAGCTAGAAACAGTAATCTACACATCGAAATTTGTTCTAAAATCGTTTTCAATATTCACTTAGAAATTTGTTTTAGAAAATCATGAAAAATTTCTCCAGAAATCTTCAAATATCGAATTGAAAAAAAAATTCAAATTCATTTTTACTTTTTCTAGGAATCTTTTCAAAACTTCTAGATCTATTTGAACCTTACTCGATTCTTTTCCAAATTATTGATTGTTCAATTTTTTTTATTATTCAAAAACTTCTTTAATCTTCTTGAATATTCTCTTAAAATTAATTTAAAAAAATAAAAGATCATTGTAAATTATTCCAGCAAAGTTAAGAAATTTTTCTATTTTCTCAAAACCTTTGAAGAACCTTAAAGAGCTTCGAAATTTTATTTCGAAATCTTCGAAAATCTAAATTTAGTTTTTTATTTTTCGGAATCTCTTCCAGTTTTAAATCAAGTTAAGATCTTCCCAAAACTTCTAAATATACCTTAAACTGACTCGAATTTGTTCAAAATTAATAATTCACTAAACCCTTTTTTCAGTTTTTAATGCAAATCATTTTTTTTTGTTTTGTTGAAAATTAATTATTTTTGACCATAAATTCAACTATCCATGTTTGGTTGTAAATGCGTTTCTTTGGTTGAAACTTCCTTAATTTTAAATAGCTTTGTGATAGCTTTGTGATTCATGTATTTTTTTACAAATTAATCTTTTAGGGATAGAAAATTAATCTTTTCGGTTGAAAATCCAACTGTTTGGTTAAAATTTGTTTGTTTGTTAAAAATAAATTTTTGTGGTTGAAGACTCATAATTTTAGTGAAAAATTCATTTCTTTGGTTGAAATTTTTACCGTTCTGTTGAAAATTTGTTTTTATTTAGTTAAAAATACATTTTTTTAACTGCAAATGTAACTATTCAATTTTTGCTTGATAATTGATCTTTTTCAGTTGAGAATTCATATTTTTGTATTGAAAATTAAATTTTTTTGTTCAAAATTCATATCCTTGGTTTGAAAACTAAACTGTTTTGCCAGAAATTCGTCTTTTTGGATCGAAAATTTAACATTTTGGCTGAGATTTTTTTTCCTTTATTGACTGCAAAATCTTTCTTGGTTGAGAATTCAACACCTTTTTCGAAAATTCCTTTTTCTTTGGTTTGAAAATTATATTTGGAAATTTTTGAAATGAAGAATAAGTATTTTAAAAATCGGCCGAATTCAGTTTTTACATTTTTTTCGACATTCAGACAAATACAATTTAGTGTTTTGGTAACGTTCAAAATTTCTAAAGTTAGATTTTAAAGACGAGACTTTTGAGATTGGCTTTGAACGTGTAAAAATAGTATTTTTAATTAACTTCCATGAACAAATTGGTTAAGCAGTAAAAAAATTAGAGAGAGAGCAAAATTATTTAAGGATAATTTTGAGATATGCGACTGTTTGATAAGTAAACTAAATGTATGATGTTCGTTAATAAGTTTTCAAATGTGGCCGAAATTCAGCCAACCAATAAATTAAAGCTACTGCAGTGAATTTGATAAAAATACTGAAAAATGTGTTAATGAAATTTCACATAAACTTGAACATTTCTTCTCTAATTTTCAATTTTTAATTCAAGTAACATATCGTTGGAATCTTTATAATTAACAAATTTCGAGTATAATATTTATCAATTACCAAGTGCTAATTTGAAAAAATGTTATATTCAGCATTTTAGTCCTCATTAGGTACAAAGGACTCCCGCTGACCAGGCTCGGCGGCAGCAGTTCGGCTGAGTGAGGGGAAGCCGCGTAGTGGGGGAACTGATCGCTGGTCCCAGAGCGGAATTGTCATATGCCCATGTAAATTTGACTTACTTTGAGAAAATCGATTCTGAATGCTGGGGGGGGGGGGGCAGTTAAAACCCTAACTCTTGCCTATGCCCCAGACTATGTCCTTACAAATTTTTGATTGATCTATGAACAAAATAAAAAGTAAAGCAAGACAACTGCAGTTAATGAAGAACGTGAAATGAAGGATTCTGAAAATAAAGAATAAACATGAAAGGCGCGCCAATTAACGACTATAGCGACTGCAGTTATAAATTAAAGACCATGAAGCAAGAAAAGCAAGAAAAAACTTCCGCAAGAGGAAACTTCTTTTCGATTTATAAGAAGCGACTGAGAAAACTTTCCTGACAACGTGATTCGGAAATTCGTGTCATTCGAAACACCTATAAATTAAAGTGTACAATTCAACAACTTCAAAATGCAATCTTCGAAATTAAATAGTTTGAAATCTGAAACCTTTCAAAGTTGAAACATTTTTAATTGGCAATTCAACAATTAATTGAACAATGTTGAATGTCGTGAAAATCTGTTAATTTCAGACAACAAGAGATTGGAACTTTTTTCAAAACATTTTTCTAAGTGGTAGTACAAAAGGGAGAATGGAAGGGAGCAAATACTTTCTATCGTGAGGAATGAAGAACTATAAAATGAAAGTATTCTCATTAATTGTACGGTTTAAGATTAGAACTTTGAAAATGAAAGCATTTTGAATTCAAAGCATTTTTATTCTAAATATTTTTATTTTAAGTATTTAAAACTGAAATACCTTTTTGTAATCAGAGAATCAAAACAAACAAAAATTTTCAATGAAGAAAATATTTTATATTGAATCGTTCAAAATAAAAAATTTCAAATTTGAAACTTTTCTATATTTATGATTTTGAACGTTGAGGCTTACAAAAAATTAGATTTTTTAATCCTGATAATAAGAAGGTCAATTGCTTATTCAAATGTTTGTAAGTGCACAATTTGTGGTTGCTTTTAATTTTCATAGAAGATCACCTTATTTTCTTTTTGAAACAAGACTTCCAATAATGTTTATGGAAATTGTTTTTTTGTAAACAGATGTTTCAACATAGGGTGTATTAAGACCTCGAAAAAATTTACTTTCAAGTCGCATAGTAAATGTCTTGGGTTTTTGCGTCAATTAGCAGATGTTTTCCAAAATGGTCTCGTGTATTTTTTAAACTCATAATTTGAAGAGACCTTGTGTCTGAAAAAAAATTTGCAGTATTTAAAAAATGTCTCCTGATTAAAATACACTGGAGCAAAATTACAAACTGCATAAAGAATGAAAAAATTATACACATAAACTTTTTTTAATACTGAGTGTTATGTTTTTTCAAACTCAAAATGTTTTTTTTTAGGAATTTCAAACTTTTTTCAACCGACACCTTTATCCTGATAACAATTCTTAATAACAAATTTCAAGATGCCGAAAAAATAAGAAATAAAGAGCAAAATTTAGAAATTCATATTTTTAGCTTTAAAGCTTTTTTTCTTTTAATGTCAAGTAATACTATTTAGAATTACGGTTTGTGATTTCCTTCTGAATTACATAAACATGGAAAGAAAACTATGAATCCAAGATTCTAAAGTTTTACCAAATATCATAATGCTGTATTTTTACATGTTTAAAAATATTATTTTCTTGAGACATTTTTTGTACGAATTAGATCAAATGGGATATTGAATTGGTACACAGAATTCTTGGTAGAAATATTGCAATAAAATGGACATTTACACGAAGAAAACTTTAGCTTTTTTATATCAAAATTGGATAAAAATGCTGCAAACAGTTGTCAACTATGTTTACTTTTCGCAGTACTTTTTGAGCTGATTCGATTTGATTTAGTTAGAATCTAAATTAAGTTTATAATTCAGGAATATTTAGTATTCTTAATAAGGTTTGTAATTGTTGGAAGTTTGTCCCTGACGGTATTGCTCCGTGCCGTCACTTTTCTTCGTATCTGTTCCTCGAGACCTTGCGACCGCGGCAAAGTGAGTTTTTTAAAAAAATTTTTTTTTAAATTCTGCTGACTGCTCAATTTTTGACCGAATACAATATTTTTTTTAAATACTCGTAACGAATTATAATTTCATGTAGGACTGCTATTTTTTAGTTTTCTGCAAAAAACTAACCTGAAAAAATATGAACTTGCCAAGGTAGCTGAACCACGAAATTTCGAAAGTTTTGAAACCGTAAAATCGGTAATATCTTTACACAGAAACCTCAAACT
>CAKNXH010002198.1:170701-204117 GCA_932178445.1 Andricus quercusramuli | reverse complement strand
GTAGATTTGTGGTTTTAGGTTTATGTGTTTGAGGTTTGTGGGTTTGAGGTATAATTTTTTTTGGGTTTGAGGTTCGTGGGTTTGAGGCTTGTTGGTTTCCGGGTTTGAGGTTTAATTCTGGTGGGTTTGAGGTTTGTGGGTTTACGGGTTTGGGGGTTTGCGGTTAGTGGGTTTGAGGGTTGGAGGTTTGTGGTTTTGCTATTTGTGGGCTTATGGAGTTGTGGTTCTAGGTTTATGTATTTGAGGTTTGTGGGTTTGAGGTTTTAGGTTTATGGATTTGTGAGTTTGAGGTTTTTATGTAGGTTTATGGGCTTAGGGGTTTTATGTTTGTGGATTTGAGGTTTTTACGTTTGAGGTTTGTTGGTTCAAGGTTTGTGGGTTTGAGGTTTGCGGGTTTGCTGTTTATGGGTTTGTGGATTTGTGGTTTTAAGTTTATGTGTTTGAGGTTTGTGGGTTTGGGATTTTAGGTTTATGGATTTGTGAGTTTGAGGATTGTAGGTTTGTGGGTTTGAGGTTCGTGGTTTTGAAGTTTTTGGGTTTAAGTTATAATTTTTGTGGGTTTGAGGTTTGTACGTTTGAGGTTTGTGGGTTGAGGTATCATTTCTGTGGGTTTGAGGTTTTTGCGTTTGAGGTTTGTGGGTTTACGGGTTTGGGGGTTCGAGGTTCGTGGGTTTGAGGTTTGGGGGTTTGAGGTTTGTGTGTGAAGATATTACCGATTTCATGGTTTCAAAAGTTTCGAAATTTCGTGGTTCAGCTACCTTGGCAAGTTCATATTTTTTTAGGTGAGTTTTTTGCAGAAAACTGAAAAAGTAGCAGTCCTACATGTAATTATAATTCGTTACGAGTATTTAAAAAAAAATCATTAGAATCGGTCAAAAATTGAGCAGCCAACAGAATTTTGAAAAAAAATTTGTAAAAAAACTCACTGTGCGCGGGTGTGAAGCGGTAGTGGTCTTGTTTCGGTAGCACGCTCGGTTTCACTGCGCGGTATACAGCTTCCTCTTCTCTGTTTCTGTATTTCTATACAGGGTAAGTTGACGCATGTAGGCTTTTGGGGAAGACTTGATAATTGAGTATTTTAATTAATATAGATTCAATTTTTTCTATGAATAAAGATAATGTAACCAAGGAAACTCACATCCTTTGAAATTTTGTTAGGAATTGCACTGAAAATTATTTCAAAATGAAGAAAATCATTTTCAGTTGAAGAAAAATGTTCCTTGAAACAAGATGACATTTTTTTGGATCAAAATAAATTTTGTTCACTGAGAGCTAATAATTTTTTTTTATTCAAAGAATTTTTCTTTAAATCAAAGAATCTTCTTTCAGAGTATTAGTTGCATCTTCCCCCTTGGGTATTTTTTCTATTATAAGGACTAAAGACGATACAATGTATGTTATTTTCCAATTAACTCCATTCTTTATTCAAAAGAATGATAGTTCTTAAAAAACTAATTTAAAACTGGCTTGGAAAGATTTACTTATGTTCGCTCAGAATGGTACGTTGATGGCTCTAGAAAATTAATTATAACGAGGGTAACGGGAAAATATTTTTAATTAATCATAAAAAGGAGCTTTAGTATTGAGATTAAAATTACCTGAAAGGGAAGCCAAAGGATGAAAAATGCCCCGACAGTAACGGCCAAGGTTTGTCCGTAACGAGGAAGAGCCAGTGTTTGCGTTTGATGCCGAAACGAAAGCTCCACAGTATAAATCGCTCGTGCATGTGCACGAGCAACTAGATACACGTACATGTAGCAGCCAAGAAGGATGAGGGCACTCGGTGCCCAAACTGCCAGAACCAGAAATATTCTCACTGGAGGTGATATTGCTTCTCGAAATCGACAGCTCCCACTGAAAATGGACAAATCTTATTAAATCTGGATAAATATGGAAAAATTAGATACAATGAAAATTAATTAGCCGAATCGATTTTAAAATATCGTGACCCTAAAACCATAGGGTGCATAGGGTACCATCCAGGAGTATGAAGACACCTGAAAAACTAACGATTAAAAACATGCGTTCACTTCTTGCAGGGAATCTCCGGAACGAAACAAGATGTAATAATTTCTAAAGAAGCGTTGGAAAACTCATTACATTCCGCGTCAAATGAGTTCTTTCTGAATTATTTTTGATGAATGAATATTAAATTTAGTTAATGAGTGAGAAAAACTGACGTGATTTCTGATTTTTTCAAATTTTCGAGATTCAACTTCAACTCAAGGCGAAATCTAAGAAAATAATGTTGAGATTCTATAAGATACGTGAAATGAACCTTTTGATTTCTTTTTAAAAATGAGTCCAAGCAAGTGTAAGAATGTTAACTGGTTCTCGAATCATCACAAAAAATGTAGATCTATTGTCTTGCGGGAGCCTCTACTTTTTTCACGATAATTTGTGAACCATAAACATTTTTACTGGTTTTGGGGCTCATTTTGAAGAATGAACCTCGGGTTTGATATTGTGTGACTTTTAACATTGTACCAATACTTTTCTCGAATATGTTACGAGCTGAATTTGAATCTTGAAAATCGGCAAAAATCAGAAATCAGACCGGTTTTTCTAACTCACTAACTCAGTATTTATTCATCAAAAATACTTCAAATAAGGCTTATTTGACGCGGAATATAATAAGATTTTCAACGCTTTTCCAGGAATGATTGAATCTTATTTTTTCCGGAGATAACTTGCGAAAAGTAAGCGCATGTTTCCAATTGCTAGTTTTTTAGATTTTCTCACACTCCTAAACGGTACTGTAGTTAGTTAGTTAGTTTGTAATGTAGGCGGGGAGGGCTCCGTGAGGTTCCACCCCCTGGCGCTCAAGCTATAAAGCCTATTGTGCCACACCCGTGTTTATTCTCAAGGCAGTACTCCGAACCCGGACATCCTTCACCGAGTGTTTTTGTATCTCGGTGGTTTCCGTTGTTATCAACGTTCTGAGATTGTACCTCTCAGGTGCCAGGCATACCTATCGCACAGTAAACGACGTCCTCCTTTGTTGATCAGGCAAAGTGATCCTCGCCCACTCTGCCATTCGGCAGCCTCCCTAGCAGGCTAGGGTGTACGGAGCGATCCCTCTGAGGTCATCAGGTAGATGCACAGATTCGAAGCACTGTCCTGGTGTGTTATGTCAGTGTATGTGTGTGTGTTCATTACTTGAAATTGGCCAGCGACCATCGAGCGTGGTGCCTCCTATAGAAGCTCCCAAGCGCAAGATGAACGCTGACTCATTTTCGAGTCTTCACAGAATCGGCTTCGACCCCCAAGGCTATTCCCCTCGACATGGGGCCCCACCTTGGTACGATACCAGCTTTTTCTGAGGGGACCTACAGTTTAAGGTGGGTTCCGAACCACCGAAGCCCCGGTAGAAGTACATAGAAAAATTTCCATTGGTACCCGGCTCAGGGATCGAACTTGGACCTCCTGCATGGAAGTCCGACGCGCTATCCTCTGAGCCACGGTACTGTACCTTTTGGGCAAAAATGAGGTAATTACACCAAAAAGAAGTTAAATAAAATCTCGTCGGTTACTTTTCATCTTATTCTTAAATACATTGTCTAAATAGGTGAAATTTATGAAATAAAATGTGAACAGAAAAAATTTGTAGAATCACAACGTGATATCTAGAGATGGCTCTAGATAGCACGTTGTGATTCTACTATGCTGCTAGATTATAATCATGGAAATTAAAAAAATGACAAACAGTGCTCAATTCAAGACGGCTCCCATCGCCAAAATAATGTGTAAACTTATATGTAAAAATAATTATTGTGTAAAGTTTGAATCGAAGAGTTCATTATGTGCAAACAGTATAACTTTTTTTATGTACAGTAACAGTTTTTCCCAACTAAAAGCCAATGTAATATTTTATCTCACGTATGGTGCCCAAAAAATTAAATCCAAATATATCCGAATCGCGTGAAATATCTTATTTATAACCATATAATATGTTTATCTTTGATTCTTCGGATGAAGAATAATTTTCCACAGATACAGCAATGTTTAGAAACGTTATTTCATGTAAATTCCAATTATGAAAAGTGTAAAGATGACAAAAAGGGTTATAACTATCAGAAGCTGACGGCTAGCATTCAAATCCGAGGACAAAGATACTGCATTTCATGGTTCAATAATTCCCCTAAATAGAACGAATTTGCGCAAGCCAATTGTCATCGGAGTTTCCATGAGAGATACCATCCTGGATTATGCGGGTGGTAAATTTGTCTGGTAGAAGAAAACGGTGGCATCAAATTAGAAAAGTCCGCTGACTGGAAAATAAGAGTATAAATCATTCTAGCATTTCCGTCTGAAATTGCGTCATCAGACTTAGGAGAATGCGTCGCTAATTGAAATTCTTTTTTCCAATAGACTCTACAGGACGAGATTGCCTCAGAAAGAACTACATCAAGCGTTAATAATTCTTTCGGAACGAACCGACTGAAAGCGAACTCGACACTCGAGGGTGGAGGTTTCTTCGTTAAGTCGAACAATACGCCGCGCGTACGAAATATCAAAGAAACTGCTTAAAAAAAAAATAAATAACTCAGAATCCGGAAAGTGAGGAAACTCAAACAGACTCGCCGTTTCGTAATCTGTAATATACTTCATTCTTCAAAATTCAGCAGATATAAATTGATCCAAAATTAAAAATTGGAATATGTATTTTTATTTGAATCCTACAACTCCATACGGATGAATTGTTTGATGCAATATTTTTATTACAAAATCGATAGGCTAATAAAATTCTAATATTAGAGGGTACAGAGAGCTTCTTCCGGAAAATGTTTTTGTACTTTTTTTTTATTGAACTTGAAGTATTTTTCGTCCGAAAACCGCGGAAACCAGAGTAGAGACGCCAAGCTTTTCATGGTCGCTGCGGTCCCCTGTAATATCGACTCTGGTCTTTGCTAAATAGCCTCTCCTCGTGTTAGGCACGCCTGGTCAAGAAGTTTGACAAATTACCCAAATTTTTGGAATTGAGATTGTAGGAAACCGTTTTTCACGTTCACACTGCCAGGGTTCAAATGAAGGCGAGTAAGTGCTACTGATTTCAATAAGTATTATTTTCACAGGGATCACAGTCATTCCACAGCAATTCGAAATTTTCTGGAAAATTTTGTCTACGTTTTTTCACACAAAAGCTGCATGAACAATAAGAAAAATGTATAGCGATTAAATGTGAAGAAGGAATAGTTAATCATTTCTCACGTTGGATTTTCAAGAATCACAAAAAATTGTCGAAGAAAAAAAAATTATGTGTTTCTAACGAAAAAAACAGGACATTACTGAAAAAACCAGGACACCAGGATAGGCAGGGCAAAGTCAGGATGTGTCACGCAAAAACAGGACGTCTGGTCGCCCTACTAAATAAGACTTTTAATGTATTATGTCACCTCATTCATATTCGAGAAAATGATCTGCAATAGTTAAATATTGAATTTTTCCTAATTCGCATGTGTTACAGCTATTCGCTTTTAACCTTTTTAAAAAGCTCGCGCGGTTTTGCATCAAACTCCTAACCTCAAATCCACTTTAATTATTATTTCTTATTTTCAGAAATCTCCCTTTTGGATTCGAAATTTTCGAATGTGATAGGATCAATGTCTGTTATAAAATATTAAATTCCTAATAATAACGTGCTTGCCACTTTAGGTTCTAAAGTTCACCTACAGTTTGACGACTACCCATATCCTTGGTTGGGACCAGATCGTCAAAGCCTCCATGCATTTCCTTGTTACCAAGTTTGGGTGGTTTTGGGTACGAAGTACCAGTACACGACCGCTGATGGCGCCACATTATCCCTCAACACAGGCAGGCCTATCGGTCGCGACGAGATGCACACAAATGCTTAATGAACGTTGGCGTCTCATCACTGACGGCAGACTTGTCTGTGTTGAGGGAAAATGAAGCGCCACCAGCGGATGTTTACTGGTACTTCCTACCCAAAGCTACCAAAACTTTGTAAGAAGCAAATGCATGGAGGCTTGGAGGGCCTGGTTGGGACTCCATACGGAAATTAATTTAGGGTGTTCTTACATTAAATTGAGGTAAATAGAAACAGAGTTAAAAAAACTAACCGACCATTTTCTAGATGATGATAATACGCATTTAATAAATAAAAAACAAGAATCAGTAAGAATTTCTAATTTGATGTTATATTACGTGGACTTCAAGTTTGCCTCCAATTTAACAATTACTCATTTACGATCGTATAAACTCCTTATTTCATACGTTATATGATTTATAATAAAAGAATGGCAATCAAGGTTTTAATAAACAATTCTATTTCGACACAAAGAGAGGCTACTTAGCAAAGACCAGAGTCGATATTGTAGCGAACTGCATTGACCCTTGAATGGTTTGGCATGTCTATTCTGGTTGTCGGTTTCGGGCACATTCATAAACTTCATATTCAGTCTAAAAAAGAACAAAAATAACATTTTTCGGAAAAAGCTCTTTGTACCCTTCAATATATATGCCGGTCAAGTATGTGGTAAAAATATTTCATCAAACAATTCATCTGCGTAGACGTAATTTGCCAGGTTCTAAGCCCTATGTATTTGTAGCACCTTAAATTCTACACGTATAACTCTCCACTCTAAACTGTAAACTTTGCTAGAATTATTTAACATGGAAACTATGCACTTTAGATTCTACATGTTAGAGCTCACACATACGTCAGATATTTTTAAGTCTGCGAATCAGCAACAGTTAAACTGATTTTATTTTATTATATTCTAATAATAATTGAATTACGGAATAATGATAAATGAATGAGCAAATAAGAATTCATCCATAAACTACGTAAGGCGTTTTTCTGAAATCTTCACCCCTCGCCTTTCAGCCATGTAAGATACCGTGAGATTTGCTCCGACACCTCGGAATTTTACTAAGCTTTTATAAATTTAGGGAACGAACACGAATATAAAATTTAAACTCTACTAATTAAATAAACGCGGAAGCTAAATGAAATTAGATTGATAGAATGAAATGTGTTTATAAAAATAAATATTTGGTTTAAAAAACGTACAATTTGATCATTTTATCATTTCTTCAGATCTTTTTGGAAAAATTTCATGGTTTTCGGTTAAAAATGATACTGTCTATTGAAAATGAACTTTTTTGCTGAAAATTCACATTTTCAGTTCAAAAATTCAACTGTTTTGTAGAAAATTCGTATTTTCGGATTGAAAAATTCAAAATATGGTAGAAAATTCAACAATTTAGTATAGAAAAATTATCCATTTGATCGAAAGTTTATATACTTTGTAAAATATTTAATTTTCCAGTTGACGATTCATCATTTTAGTTGAGAATTTATTTTTTTGATTGAAAATTTTACCTTTATGCTGCAATTTCTTTTTTCAGTTAAAAATTAAACATTTCAATTAAAGAGTTGAATATTCTATTTTTGTTTCAAAATTTCTCTTTTTAGGTTGAAAATTCAACTATTTAGTTAAAAATTATTTATTATGTTGAAAATTCGTCTTTTTGCGAGAAAAATATTCTTTTTTGTTGAAAATCCGTTTATTTTATTGAAAATTTTTGTTTAGGAGAAAGTTAATGTTTTGGTTAAAAATACAACTTTGTGGTGCAAAAATATTCTGTTTTAGTCAAGGATGGAAGTATTTTGTTGAAAACTTGTTTATTTTTGGTAAAATTCAATCATTTTTAATTTAGAATTGAAATATTGTTCGCTGAAATATCAACTATTACATTTTTTGTTGAAAATTCATCTTTTTCGGCTGGAAATTCAACTCATAGGTTGAACTATTTCCTCAAAAATGCATTTTCTTTTCAACGTTTTTTTTCAAATATGTAATTCAGTTTTGAAGATTGACTATGAAAAATTCTTCATTTAAACAAATTTTATATTGAAGACTCTTCAATATTTAATGTGTATGATAGAAATTTTTTTGAAGTAGTTCAATTTTAAATTGGTAAAATTGAAATTTATTTAATTCTCACGATTTACATTTCAAAGGTATGTAATTTTGAACGTTTTTTCAAATATGTAGTTCAATTTTGAAGATTTTCGATAAAAGATTCTTTAATTTTAACGATTCGCAATTTAAAACTCTCCAACTTTGAAGATTTAAAATTAAAAGCTCTTCAATGCTGAAAGATGTATAAATAACAATTCTTAAATTGTGATGATTTTGAAGATCAAAAGTCAAGAGTTTTAATTCTAAATCTTCCACAAAATGATGAAATTTCAAATGTGAATCATAGAAATTTCCGCATTTTTAATTGTAAAACATAAAACTCTAATAATTTTTAAATGTAAATATTTTTAATGAAAAAATATTCAATTTTTAAGCTCAACAATAATTAAAATTTTTACAATTTTGAAGAGTTAGAATTAAAAATTCTTGAATTTTAAAAATACAGATATTCAAATTATTCCACTATTAAGAATTATTCTTTAAAGGAATCTAGTTTCAAATATATTTTTTTTAATAATTTAATTTCGAAGATTTACAATTGAAAAGTCTTCAATGTTAACGATTTTCAATGTATGTATGTAAATAATTCTTTTATGTTTTTTAAAGTGATCTTTAAAACAGCTAAGTATATAATAATGTTATAAATTGCAATGAATTGGAAGTCAAAGGATTTTTTCACCGATAATATAGATAAGAATGTTATAACTGTTATAAAATTTCACGAATAACGAATAGTACGAAATTCTAGCGGAGCTAATTCATGTTTATTCATTAATTGTACATATTTAAATTCCGAATGTATTAAGTATCAGCAAAACTCAAAATTATTTACTAAAAATGAACACATTGTAAACATACTTGGATTGTAATCAAAGAAATTTTAACAATGAATAAAATATTACAAAATATATTTTTCGAATGTTAAGTCTAAAATAAATGACTAAGTTTTACATAAATATGAATATTAAATAACAGATTTGATAAATTGTCAAGCTCTCTTGAATCATAAGTCGCTAGTCTTTGCAGCTAACAAATTATGCAATAATTATTTTGAAAGTTATTAACAATTTCTAAAAATATTTCAGTGATCAAGCGTATATTTTTTTCAGGATTCCAACGATATAAAAAAAAATTTATTTTTTGCAAAAAAAAACTCGATTTTTTGCAGTTACCGGTGTTTTTCCAAATTACGGCAGTCATAATGTGTATGTAATTTGAACGGAAGAAAAAATTTCTTTCTGCAATATTGTTAATTTTGAATGACGCTATTATAGTTTCGCTATTTTATAATTCAATAAGTGAATTTAAAAAAGTCTTAAAATACGCTCAATTCAGGACGGATTTTTATAAAAACTGGCAATATTTTTTCTTCCACGTGGGACATTTTTATTTCCCAACATATGATCGCCCCTGGTGTATATTATCGGTTTTGCCCTCTTTCTGAAAACGGTTTACGGTTATCGCGAGAATAATAATAAACGCGCCATATATAACTTGCTCAGGGTTTTATTACGATTTCTAGCATACATTTCGAGAAAATCGTTGCAATATTTCGAATATCAAATTTAATGCAAAAGGAACACTTTGAAATGGGATTAAATTCATTTTATGGAAGAGAAAAATATTTTGATTACAAACAACATTACCCTTATATTTGTTGATTGTGAATAATTTCAATCTATATTAGTTGCAACATTTTGGACGATTATATTATCTGGAGAAATTTTCAGCTTCCAGTATACATTCATGCCTCAAGTTCAAACCGTGAAAATGTGAGAATATATTTCAGTACACGTGTATAATTTTTGCTGGCAGCCTTAGGTGATTTATTTTTCTGAGCGAGACATGGTAAACGGCGACATACATCATGTCAGAACATTTCACGTATCCCATTCTTGACTTCGTAAATTTAAAAGAAATTTACAATTTAATCGGCTAAATAACTTAGAATTCATACGATAATGTACATTTACAATAAAAGTGTGTTTCCTATAATAAAAGAAATATTACTTTGGATAAAAATAACAATTTTTAAAGGGGATAGTCTATTTTATTAACTGACTTTTATAGTGTTAAAGAAATCGTTAATATTGCATAATATATAGAGAAAATTTACCGTTTGTAAACTGTCTCTCTATTAATAAATTTCTCAAATTCATTATAACTTTGTAGAATATTTATAGAAGCCTTTTGAATGATCAACAAGTAAAAAGTATTTTGCAACTTTTTCTAACAAATTTCTTGAAGGGATTTAAAATTTTTAATTTATCTACAATATCCTCAAACTTTTATTTTAAAATTTAATTACTTTAATTTTAAAATTTATTCACTCACTAGAAACTTGTACGTAGTAATACGCATTATACGTCTCATTACGCCTCATTACGCATTATTACGCATTTATTACGCGTATCGCAGCAAAAGAATTCACTAAAACAGGGGAATAGGTCAGTATCAGTAGGAGAAATCATTTGAAGTGAAATCTAAACCACAAATAAATTTAAATAACTAATCACAAATTAAAATTGAAATTTTAGTAATCTTTATACTTTGGGTTTATTTTGAAAATCAATTTCCACATCATCTTTTGAGCCTATAACAAAAGTTTACGAAATATGCAAGATGATAAATTTCATAAATTTCATTAACATGTTTTTTTTAATGAATCCATATTGTTTATATGAGTTACAAGTTTTATATAGTTATTTTTTTTCATATTTTTATATATTTATTTATATAGTTATAAGGGGGAACAAATATCGTATTTCAGGAAGGGTCGAAAATAACAAATTCTGGGACTCGAATTCGCTACAACGCGAAAAAGTAGCATATTGGAATCTTGAAAAAATATAAATAATTAAGAATAAATAGACATGTAGCTTCGTTACCCACGCTAAAAAAAAGTGTTGATAAAATTTCTTGTTTGCAAAGTTTTTAAATTTTCCTGAGTTTCAATTTTTTTACATACCTGCAGGTAACAATAGTCTTTCCATTTTTTGCGGATATTTGTGAATTATTTCCTAAGAGAGAATTCATGATTAATTCACCCCTGTTTTTGGAAAAAATTGTGAACACCTTTGTAAATAGCTGAAGAAATTTTACGAGTACATGACACCTTTCTAGAGACAAAAATGCACTGGAAAAAAAGCTTCAAGACCCATGCATAGAAACTGGAAATTTTATAAAATTTCGATTTTGGTAGATAAACGTTTATTTTTCAGCCAGCTGGCCTTAAAAAATTGACTTGCTTACACTTCCATTTTTACAGAATTTTCTTAAAACTAACCCTTAAAGACTAACATCCATCCATTCCTTATCTCTAAGTCGTACGCTTTTATCGCCTTGCCTTCCTCGCTTCGCCTCGCCTCGCTTCGCCTCGCCTCGCTTCGCCTCGCCTCGCTTGCATGTCCCTACTTTTTCGCATTGCCTCGCTTGCCAACCTCTGTTTTCGCTCTAATACCTAATACTTATCTACTATTTACAACATTCACATGTTACTTCTATCTACTTTATCTCCTATTTACAATTTTTCCGTCTCGATTCCTCTTCCTCCTTCTTTTTCTTCATCTCCATCTTACCCAACACTCCCTTCACCCATGCTACTGCCTTCCCCCCCCCCTTTTCATGCCACAATACCTCCATGCTTATCTCACTTCTTTCTACCTCCGCGCACTCCTTCAACCAGTGCTCCACTCTTGCATCCCCCTTTCCACACAGTTCACACATCCTCTTCTCCCGTGAGAGCCAGAACCTATTGAAACCCTCCATGCACCCACACCTCATCCTCGCTATAAGCTCCTGACTTCCTTTCTCTCCTTTCTCACATAAATATTGCGCTATTGTCCTTGGCATAATCCACACATAGTTCCCGTTAAACCTTGACTCTCTTATTCTCTCTTCCCCCTCTGTCTTCTCTCTCTCCATGCCATTTTGTTTAACCAAGTCATAAACCTTCCTTCCTTCCTCGTGCATCCTTCTCACTTCATCCATCTGCAGTCCATTCATTCTAAAATACCTTTCCCTTTGAGCCTCCATCTTCCCACCCCCTCTCCTGTTCTCCTTCTCTCACCAACACTCCCTAACCAGCCTACTTCCCCCCTCTTCCAAAAATTTGTCCTCATATTTACACGCCCTGCTCCCTACTAGAATCCCTACACTCGTTCTCCCCGTCTCCCTCCTGACAATATACTTAGGCGTGTTCCTTGCCAACCCCAGGGTACACTTTACATACCTCTCCTGCGTTCTATTTACCTCTTCACTTTCCTTCCAGCCCCACAGCTCCACTCCATACAATAGCACACTCATCACTAGCGAATCAAACAGCTTCATTCTCCGTTCAAAATCATCTGCGAATAGCTTCTTTCCCAACCCCCACACCTGCCTCATCACCACATTTGCTCTCCTCACTCTCTCTATTATGTGACCATCCACTCCCCCATTCCTCCGAAACACGAAGCCCAAGTACACAAACTCTTTCACCTCCTGCACCTCCTTTCCCTTCCACGTCCACTCTCCTCCCTTATCCCTTCCCCCTCCTTTTCTGAACACCATAACCTTGGACTTTTCCGCATTCAACTCTAACCCCTTCTTATCCAGGTATATTCTCAACCTCTTCATCATCTCCTTTAAGGCCTCCTCGCTATTTGCCAGCAACACTATGTCATCTGCATACGCTAGTGACCAAATTCTGACCCCTCCTATCCTGACTCCTCCTACCACCCCAGCCTCCAGCTTACTTTCCATATCCGCAATTAAAATCGCAAACAGCGATGTGCTCAGAGGACGCCCCTGCCTTAACCCCCTATCCATCCAGAATCCCTCCGAAATCCTCTCCACTCCTCTTAGCTTGTCTATGGTCGCCTCATATATCTCCCTTACCCTCTCAATTAGGCCTTCTTCTACTCCCCTATCCTCCATCGCCTCCCACAACCTCCCCCTATCCACCGACGGAAACGCGCCTTTGAGATCCACAAAAAACGCGTACACTCTCTTCACCTTCTTTGCTAATTCTCTATCCACCACGTGCTGCAGAACGTAGATATTGTCGATAGTACTCCTACCCGCCCTAAATCCCGCCTGCTTCTCCGGCAATATTCCTTTCCCATCGACATTCTTCCGCAGTCTCTCTGTCACCACCATCGCATATACTTTATATGCCGTATTCATTAGCGTGATCCCTCTATAATTTTCCTGCCTATCTCTATCTCCTTTCTTATACAGTGGCACTATTAACCCTTCTCTCCACCCTCCTGGGAATCCATCGCCCCTCCATACTTTCTTCACTACCTCCTTCAGCCTCTCCCTAACCTCTTGTGTACTAAACAGCCATGCTTCGTTCTCCACCCTATCCAACCCTGCTGCTTTTAACCTTTTCAACTTCCTTATCTGCTTCTCTATTTCTTCGTCATTCAATTCCTCCATCTCTGCCTCCCCCGTTCTTCTACTTCCCCCGTCCGTCTTCCTTGAATCTGAGCCCTGGAATGATTCTTTAAAAAATTCCCTCCATTCCTCACTTCCTATCTTCTCGCTGCCCCCACCCTCCGCTTCCTTAACCTATTTATTATCTTCAAGTCGTCCCCCTCTGTCTTAACATTTGCTAACTCCTCTTCCAGCTCTTTCTCCTTTTCCTGTTCTTTCTTCTTGCACATCACTCTAAACCCCTTCCTCATTTCTACGTACTCCTCCCTCCTCGCATTACACTCTTTCCACTTCTTGTACTTCCTCTTCACCTTCCTTTTCATCTTTTTACATTCCCTATACCACCACGGCTTCACCATTCCTTTCTTCTTCTTTCTAAATACCTTCTTTTGCACACACCCTTTCACCTTCTCTTTCAGATCCTCCCATATCTCTTCCACCGACTCCCCTCCAAAGCGTACCTTTCCTAGCTCCTCTTGAGTTTTAACCACAGAAATACACTAAGAAAATCGAAAAAATCCAGTAGGTGAAATTAAAAGTACAACAAATTTTCTGAATTTGAAATTTCTGCACTTCTGGTTTTTTAATTTTTTCAAGCATTTGTGGAATTTTCAAGCACAGAAATCCACTAGTAAAAAATCGACAATAATTCTGCTAGATACTAAATTCCTAATTTTGTGCAATTTCAAAACTAACAAATATCAAACATCAATTTATTCAATTCTTGGTTGAAACATTATCTTTCTTATTCGAAAATTTAACTATTTGGTCGAGAATTAATCCTCACAAAAAAACGACTGTTCAAAAAATTAAAAAAATTTTCAATTAAATTGTTCGAAAAATGAAAGTATGTTAGTTTCAAAATTTTGAAAATTGAATCGTGCAATTTCTGAACTAATAAATATCAAATATCAATTAACCTATTTCATTTTTGGTTGAAGAATTATCTTTCTTATCTGAAAATTAAACTATTTGCTTAAGAATTTATCTTTTTCAGCAGAAAATTAAATTATTTGGCTGAAAACTCATCTTTGTAGGATAAAAACACAAGTATTCGGTTGAAAATTTAATTATTTTGTTGAAATTTCGATTGAAAATTAAACTATTTTTGAAAAAAATCTTATTTTTAGCTAAAAGTTTCAACTATTTGATTGAAAATTCGGTACAAAATTCAACTATTTTCTTGAGAAATCCTCTCTTTTGCTTGAAAAGTCAACTATTTGATTGCAAATATAAATTTTTGGTATAAAATTAATATCCTTTTTAAAATTCAATCTTCAGGTCGAAAATTCTTTAACATGATAAACATTTCTGAAAGAGTGATATCGCATAGCTTAAAAAAGTCTAGAGCATATCGTCAAAAGGAAGGTTCAATTGAAAATGAAATTATAGAATGAGCTGTAAGCTGATGAATCTGAGCATCAGAGAATTCATAGAATGTTCAAGTTTCAAGTTTAAGTTACCAAACAGATGAGATTCACAGCCATTCTCAAAGTGCACTCGATCGGCGAAATTGGAGACTCTCTTTGCTCTTTCGGAGGAAAAGTATTGAGGAAGAAAGTCCTCGTGCAAGCGTGATTGGTTTCAAATGGCAATAGAAACCGTAGCGAGACATTGTTTCAATCGAATGACGCAAACAAGGGGAAGCGAGAATATTCCTTGGGTTCGATTATAAATGGAAATGTGATCAATTGATTATGATATATTGTTATGTGTCGACAATTTAACATTATCACACACGGTAAATAAATTATTATTGCTCAGTGTTCCGCATATTATCATCTGAAAGGAAGGTATAGATATTATAAATGATAATGATCTACATGTGTTCACTAGATGTGAACAATGAACATACATATCACTGTTAGAAATTTATGTAGCAATTTTCAGAGACGTGTAACTAAAGCTTTATGCAGGAACAATTTCAAGATTTTCCTAAACAGGAATAGAAATTTCCGCAAAAGTCGTAGTATCGTGTAACTATTTTATTGCAAATTTATGGGGGTATTTCTATTTGACCGAGCTTTTTTCAGGCGTTCTTCAAAAATTCATAAAAAATACAATTGTTAATATTTTTGAATTCAAGTTTTTTTATATTTTTGAGCAGATCTCCAACTAGAAAAAATACATGGTTACCAATTAAAAAAGAAATAATAGGAGGCGCTCAAAAAATGTGTCCCGGAAACGACACCCTCACTTGGCTGACATGATTCAACTGCTCCAAGTCATCTTAAGAAAAAAACCGAAGTGATTTTAAAAATATACGAGAACGGCCGTAGCTGGGACTAAAATAAATAAAAAATATTGAAAATTGACAAAATGGCGCCCATTTGAAATTTTGTTTGCGAATTTCGACTTTGCTAAATATATCCTCGAAATTTGAGCTTAATCGGTACAGTGGTTTTGACGGAATCATGTCAGTCATTTGAAAAAATCGTGTTTTGAGAAAATCGACTTGCTCAACATGTAGGGTGACAATGGAAATTTAGACTTAACACTGAAAGTTTTGACTAGAACATGGATACAAATCTATAAATGCTTTCGGAACATCGCAGTGGGGAAGGAAAACCTGTTTGAGACGAACAATGACTTTATTATACACATTTATGACTTGCCTGTCTGACAGCCGAGGCGGCCCTCCGAAGCGTGCGGCTGAGTACTCTCCGCTCTGCGCAGTTGACCCTGCTGCAGCTTCGTTAAAATGTCCGAACCAAACAAATCCCTTTGCGTACGAATTCCATATAATATATAGTATACAAAAATAATAATGATAAAAATAAAATCGATTTTTTGGTCCGGTCAAATAGAAATACCCCTTAATTCGCTCATCAACCGAGCTTCTAACTCGTTGCCTTTACTCGCGATTTCAATAGTTTTGTTCAGTTTCTCCTTCTCCTGCAAATTTCGAATCCTTTTCACGCTTGAGATCATTAAATATCGAAAAAATAGATTTACTGCATCGTTATAATTCAACACAAACTTTTGCAGTGCATTGCCGCCCATGATCACAACCACCATACTTCGTCCGCTTCGAACGCGATTGAGGAGCGAGGAGTGCGCAGTTTCTAACTGCCTACTTCTTTCGGTCATGATAACTTACATTTCTGTCACCATTCAGGAGATTTAAGAAACTATTTGTATTTTCCAGATACAGTTTTTGGAAGTTAATAAAAATTTACTAAATTTACTATCAAAGTTACTAAATTTCCTTCAGAGAAACCTAATTTCGTAAATTTCTGTTACTTTAGTATCCTAAATGTGTCGGAATTTTCAGAACATTTCTAACAGTGATATGTTTTAGGCATTTAGAACATCTAGGCAGTCGGCCCACTATCGGCGTTCAGAAAAATTTGGGACAATATCTTTACAAAATAATAAGAATAACCATTTTATGTCACATATTTATATAGTCTAATTTTCAACCCTGAAGCAGGCGAATTTTCAACAAAATACATAATTTAACTCAATAGTTGAATTTCAAACCAAGAAGATTACTTCTCTACCATAAAGACGATCAACAAATTACATAAATGTTCAACTAAGTAGTCTGAACAATGGATGTGATGCTAGTTTCCAAATTTTTGAAATTGAATTGTGGAATTTTTTAACTAAAAAAAATTATATATTAAACCAAAATGGAGTAGTGGAATTTTTACTCAAGAGGATGAATTGCCAATGAAAAACGAACTTTCTACAAAAAAGTTTCATTTTGTACAAAATAGTTTAATTTTCTACCAATGTGTTGAATTTCCAAGCGAATCGTACGAATTTTCAACCCAAGAATATAAGTTTCTGAACAAAGTTAATTTTCAACCAATCAGTAGAATTCTTAACAAAATAGTTCAATTTTAAATTGAAAAAGTTCATTCTTAACAACAACAGAAAAGCGAATTTTTAACTGAAATTATGAATATTCAACAATAAAATTAATTTGAAGAAATTATTTTAACTTATAAGCAAAACCCGCAAACGCAAAATGAATTCACAATCAACTTAAAAACCTGAAAAGCTTCCTAAATATAAGATTGACCAAACTAAAAATAAGCATTTTTGAAAATTCATAAAAATTTTGAAAATGTTTCGAGTATCATCAAAATTTTTTAATTTGTTCGAAAAGTTCAGAAATTTATCATAATGCGGTTTGTCAGGTTGAATGTGGGTTATTTTCTTGCACACCCCTAATGTTTTAACAAAAAATATTTTAATGTGAAGAAAAAACATTTGGATTTCATCAAAAGAAGGAACTTTCAACAAAATACTTGAATTTTCAACTAAAAACGATTAATTTTCAACCAAACATTTGAATTTTCAACCAGAAAATTGATTTTTTACCAAGCAAGATAAATTTTCAACAAATAACTAGAATCTTCAACCAAATACTTAAATTTTCGACGAAATCGTTGAATTTTCGATTTGAAAATACAAACTATCTGCAGAACAGTTGAATTTTGCACAAAAAAGTAAATTTTCAACCAAAACAGAATAATTTTTTCCAGACAGGTGCATTTTTAACAAAGAAGGAACAAAATTCATACAAAAGAGATGCATTTCCAACAACAAAATTTCTTAGTCAAGAAAGTAAAAATTGTTCATCAAATTGTCGAATTTTCCACCTAAAAAGACAAATTTTTAACCAAGAAGTATGAGATTTTAAAATTGAACCAAATAATAATATTTTGAACCAAAAAAGGATAAATTCCTCTCCGAGTCCTGTTCAACGGATTTTCAATTTTAATAGCTTCAAGGAATTTATTCATAAGAATTGAGGGATTTCAAAACATTTCAAAAATTTGAAAAGATTTTTGAACACTTTAAAAATATTTCAAGAAGTTTAAAGTTTTCTTAATCGATATGAAGGGTATTGTAAAAGATTCCCAAAAATGTTCAAGTGCCTAAGAAATTTAAAGATATCTTAAAAGATTTCAGAGGATTTCAGAAATTTTAGGGTATTTCCAACGATTCCAAGAATCCCAAGGAATTTTCCTACAATTCAAAGAATTGTACGCAATTTTGAAGAATTTCCTAGAATTTCAGAAGATTTAAAAGAATTTTATAGGAACTATGAGGTTTTAGGATATTGTAATAGATTCTAGGGTATTCTTGAGGGATTTTATAGGATTTAATCATATTTCCAAAGATTTCAATGAATTTAAGGGATTTGAAATGCCCTCAATGTATTTCAATAAATTTTCCAGGATTTCAAGAAATATCATATGATTTTATAGAATTTCACGGACTTTTCAAGGGATTTTATTGTATTCTAACAGATTGTAAAGATTTGAAGTGATTTTATAATATTACAAGGGGTATAAAAAGTAATTTCATGAGATAAGGGAATTTTAATAGGATTTCCAAGAATTAAAGGGTTTTTAATTTTTTTCCTAATTTCAAGGATTACGTTTTTATAACTAATATCAAAAGAGTCATAAATTCTTGATGAGGATAGTAGCCGCAAAAATCCTACTGAATGCTTGCTTTTCTATAGTGAAATTTAAAAACTAGAAATCTCCAAAACTGATTAAGTTCAAATTGAATGCCCCTTAAAATGTGATAATTCTAAAAAAGCTTTAACGATTGTACATTGAAATTGGTTTTATCTGGTTGAAAAATCAAGCATAACAAACTAAACATTACAAAATTACGAACGTTACTGGTCGAGCATTTAAAAATTAAGAAACTTCGAAATAAATATTTGCGAATTTAAAATTTTGAAACTAAACAAGTTTTGCTTCAAGGTTTTAAAAATTAAACTTGTTCAGAATTACACATTCGAAATGACAATTTTAAATTGACATTAGAGAAATTTTCAAGTTGATAATGATTATTAAGAGTTATCATACCATTTAGTATCAAATGATATTCAAAGTGATGAGATAGATTTTATTATTTAAAAAATGAAATTTCTGTGCCAAAAAAAACATTTTCTGTTATTTTCACTTGTCAAAATTGAAGAATTTCCGAGACAATTATAAATACTGTAAACCTTCAAAGTTTAATTATTCTTGAAAGGTGGAAAATTATATTTCTGATTGGAAGCTTTAAAAATAATTAATCCAGGGCTAATGGAACAGTTAAAAATTAAATCGTTCCAAACTTCGTTTAAAATTGAAGCATTCTAAAATTAGGTTCGTAAAACTGAATAGTTAAAAATTAATCATTTTCAAAGTAAACATCAAGCTTTTTAAAATTTAAAGTACAAAAGTAATAACTTGAAAATCAATTTTAAAGCATTTCAATACAAGCAACTTCATATTACATACTAAGAGTCAAACATGATGTCAAAATTAACGTATTCTATAATAAACTGCCAAATTGACAGTTGGACAATGTGAGTTAATGACTTTCAAGATTATTATAAGCAACCTTTTGCAATCATTTAGATATTCATATTTCTTTATCATTATTCTCCTTTCACCCGGAAAAAAGGAAAAAGCGAAGAGATGTAAAAAAAATCCTGGAGGGGAGTAGGGGGGGGGGGGGCAGAACGCCGGTTTCGCCACCATGTAGATCCCTGCCTCAACCGTGATTTACACTCAAAAAGATATTCTAAACAATAAATTTTTACGGTATTAGTGATTGCCATCACTACACCCCACTACACAATCACATGGCTATAGGAACGTAGTATATCGTTTTAAAAAATAGCACTTATAAAAGAGGATAGTTTAATGGTCCAGTTGAAAATGGCTCATAAATTTTCATTGTCGTGTAAAAGGATCATAATCTTGCAAAAATAAAATGCAATATGGACGCTGGTAAGCCATTATTGTAATCGTATTACGGGTTCCGAACTTTGTTTGAGGTACGTGACAAGTGGCTGGTTTCAGTTATACTTATATATTGAATTTTCCTTTGCGTTAATCATATTGATCTTCTCCTTTTATTCTTTTTATTTCATTCCTGAACGACTTGAAATTCAATTTCAAATTCAGTCTTTAAGATTTAGAGAGCTTAAAGTTTTTTTGATTATTTATTTAAATATACTGGAAGTCAAGTAACAGAGATCGTTGAAGACAAGTAGACAAAAATGATTCAATTGTGACTAGAAAAAAATGTTACCACGCATGTTACGTTGACCGCGATGCGGTCCTGCTGCTGGGATTTTCGATCAATTAAAAAAAAAAATTTCTCATTGCAGTTGAATGATACATTCATTTAAATCGAACTAAAATTTATGGTTGAAAAACATCACTAATTACTCAGATTTAAACATATGTTTATTTTTATAATAATAGAAAATATGTTCGATTCAGATAATTAGATTTTTATATCCTTATTTTACAATTTCTTTATATTTAAATATTCCTTTTATTCTTATATTTTTCTCAAATATTCTATCGCATATGAAAACACTGAAATCCAAACTATAAATGTTTAATTAGATGAAGAAAAATGACAATTTTCTATTAAAAAAAAACTTTTCTTGGAGAAAAGTGGTAGAGGTTGAAATAACACATTATTTTCATATGAAAAAATGGGTAAAAATGAATATTTTCGCTTGATTTGAATAAATGTAATAGTGAATAGTCAATTGGAATTGAAAAGTGATTTTGAATCAACATTTTTTTGAATGTCAGCAGCACTTACTATGGACAAAAATCGCTCGAAAGTTCAATTTTCATCGGATTTTCATGTATTTTTTTTAAACCCTGAGACTTTCAGGTATGAAGCATAACTGCAAAATTTCTATGTTTGTTCAGAGCAACATTAGTTATAATGTTACAAACAAATTAACGAACAAGTGTAGTTTTTCGTGATTCGCAATTATTAATTTTAGAAATTTATAGTGCTTATATGAAATATGAGTGAAACTGATGTAAGATTATGATTATTTGAAAATAGCTGCTATTTTGCAATCTTTTGAACAATATTTATAAACAACTAAACAATTTGACAATATCTGCATGAATAGACTCAATTGTTTATACAGATTCGACTAAATATGTCTTACCAGCGATTTTTAGCTGCCATATTTTTCAAATTAACAATAACAGTTGATTATTTAAACAACTTTTATAAACAAATGCGTATTTTGGATCTTTTTTCCATGAATAGTTTCATTTTTTTCAAGGACTCAACTAAAAATGTCATAATTAATGACTTTTTGCTATCATATTTTCTACATTGACAGCAAATGTTAATTATTTAAACAATTTTCATAAACTAATACTCATTTTTATCTTTGTTTGCATGAATAGGGTCAATTTTTCACGGAATCAACTAAAAATGTCTTGTCACTGACACGTTGCTGTCATATTTTCCAAAATGACAAAAACTGTTAGTTATTTGAACAATTTTCATAATTGAATTTCCATTTTTATTGCGTTTTCTTTTTGTTCATAGGAATTGTTTACGTAAGCAACAGTTATTGTTAATTCGAAAAATATAATAGCAAACAGTCACTGGCGAAATATTTTTGTCGAATCCGTATAAACAATTGAGTCTGCTCATGGATGAATGGTAAACATAGATATTTGTTTATGATAAATGTTCGAATAAACAAAAAATTGTGTCAAATTACAAAACATGATAATTCATGAAAATGAGGTAAAATTAGGTATTTATTTATAAACATCGTTTGAACAAGTAACATCTTCTATCAATTTCAATAAATATTTAAGAAAAAAAAGTCACTAACAAGACATTTTTAGCTGATTTCTTGAAAAAATGAGACTTCATGAAAAAAAATCGAAATGTACATCGGTTTATAGAAATTGTTTAAATATTGACTTTTCTTTTAAATTAAAAAAATATGACAGCAAAAAGTCACTAGAACGACATTTTTAATCTAATCTGTATAAACAATTGAGCGTATTCATGAAAGAAGGATAAAAATAGGCAATTGTTTATAATAATTTTTCAGATAAATGAATATGTCTTAAAACTACAAAACATAACAACAGGAAGCCATTAAAAATGCATTTTCAGTTTATCTTGCGAAAAAAATGAGCATAGGTTAGGCTGGTAAAAAAATGCATTGCAAACTTTTTTTCCTGAATTTGTATGCATATTGCTCCCTTTATTCGAATTGACCAAAAACTAAATGCGTTTTTTTTCGGTTGGAAATTGATATTCAGAGGTTTCTGCAAGCCCCATGAAATTGAAAACGTATTTCCCATCAGAAAAATACGTTTTTTTAAATTTTATTCAGAATCGTTAATATAAGGCATATCGAGTCCACAAAAAACCCTATAAGTGAGAAATTGGTTTTCACGAGTTTTTTGCGCCTATTTCGATTTTTTTTGCGTTTTTCTTAGTGCAAATTGTTTATAATACATAAAATACTACTTTATACTAATGATTAGATGCATTCTCATAGAAAAATGCTAGAAAGTTTTTTTTTTTTAACATGTTCACTTTTCAGTTAGAGTACAGTAATAATTAATGTAGGTCAGCAAACATAATTGGCTAAACAATTTTTTTTTTAATAACATTCTTTTTAAGTAATGTTAGAAATTCGTGGTTTTCTCAAGTTTTTAACTTTATGTTCATTTTTCACTTCACGTGAGATAATAATTACTGAAATTCAACAACCATAATTGTTCAATCAAATTACTATTGCTCATAACTATCTATCTATAGAAAAACTGTTGCCTAGGGAGAGGGGTGGGCATCTAAAATGTCAGGAAAAATTATTTCGTATTTTTTGAACGGCCCCTTATGAACAATAATAATTTGTTGAATGATAATAATTTTGTTTAAATGACAATAATTTCTTTGAACAGTTATGTTTCTTCAATTCTATTAATTATTGCCTCGCTCCAAGTGAAAAGTGGACAAAAAGTTCAGTATTTCAGAGAAAAACCGCAACTGTCGAGAATTATGCGAAGATAATATCATTAAAAATTATCATGAATTGTTTAAACGATTATCTTTGTTAACCTAAATAATTATGACCTCACTCTAATTGAAAAATTGACAAAAAGTGGAAAATTTCAGAGAAAACTGCAACTTTCTAGCATTATTCTTAGATGAAATTATTATAAATAACGATAAGTGGTTTTAACAATTGTTTTTGTTGCATTTGATTGATTTTCGCCTCGCTCTAACTAAAGAGTTGAAAACAAGTCGAAAATTTCGGAAGAAACCGCGTCTTCTTACATTTATTCTGAAAGAAAATTGTTACAAACAATAATAAAATTTTTAAGAAAGTTATTTAAACATATAATTATCAATTGAAAGTAATAATTCATATATTGAAACTAATCTGTATTGAGAAGCCTATAAAACAGACTTATCGGTATAATATTTAATAAATAAGTTTCGATTCGTATTCTATAGTTAATTTTGAAAATGAGTCTTGAGTTTCAACTCGATTCAATTAACACTAACGATTCTGAATAAAATTTACAAACACTTTTTTCTTCTGACGGGAAATTCGTGTTAAACTTCATGGTACCTGCGGAACCTCTAAATACACTGAAACTTGAAATTAAGTAAAGTTTCAGGAATAGCTTACAGTAGCCTTCAACATAATTTCAGACAATCCGAAAGTGAACAGGCAGGGCCGCATGAACCATTTATGTTGGATTTGGACGCATGACGCAACCTCATGCAACTAACGCGCTGAGAGTGCGGCCCTTATGCTATTTGACACGCTTGACTCAGCACCGCCTGTTTTTCGGCCCCGTGGCTTTTCTTATCACAGAATCGTCGAGAACGTCAATTCTCGGAATGACGTAAACCCGGACTGATTAAATTCAAGTGCCAGTGTATGCTTAAAAAAAACAATAAAAAATCAAGTATTTTGTGGGTTCAAAGAAATTTGGGCAGCAAGAGAGGAGCTGAGGCTTCTCCCTCTTGTCTCTGTTCCCTCAGTAGATAAAATGTTGTCCCACAGAATTTTATCATTGTTCATAAAAATAATAATGATTGGTAATAATAAATATAGATATATAAATACGTGAAATATCTACCTTTTGGGTTCCAACTTCGACAAGAATTGTGAGTAAATAAGAGGAGAAAGTCCCACTGCGATGGCGTAGATCCAGAAAACAGCGATGTACTTTTCAATGCTGCTGTGTGTGATGATATTTTTGTATCTCAAGGGTTGTGCCAGAGATGTCAGCCTGTCGACTGCAATCGCTACTGTCACGAGAACGCTCACACTACAGAGCGAAATTACGATACAGTAAGGCAAGATGCACAATGTTGACACTCCACTTTCTGGTGAAGGAGACAACTCTAGATGCATCCCGAAGGGCATGAAAACCCCAACCTGTTGCACACAAAAAAAAAGTTCTTGAAGAATAAATAGGACCATAAAATAATATCGGTTTCTTGGGAAATATTCCCAGGATATATGAGATTAGGAGATTTAGTAGTAGATTTTTTCACTGTGAAAAAATTTGTTATCGAAACTCAAACTGATAGCTGCCTCGAGTATTGGGTAAGTTATTACATTCTCATCAGAGAAGGTATTAGATTTGTATAAAATTTGACCCCTCTCCCCGTTTGTGTCAAATGTGCACGTTTTGCGGCCCCCTGAATCAGAAAAACAGGTTTTAACGGATGTGTCTGTCTGTTAGTGTGTCTGTAGATTTGTGGTTTGTTAGCACGATAACTTCCGAAAAAATTGTTATATTGGATTGGGCTTTGATATACTCTTCAAGTGTCTTAAAATGAAGGTCAAGTTTGTTAGCAAGCCATGTTGAATGAAAATTCAAAAACTGAGCTCATTTTCCAAACTTTTGAGACCACTTCTTTAAAGATTTGAAAATTCTATGTACGGCTATAAGTAATGCAATACCGTAATACTCAGTCTTTGTATTTCCCTTACATTTGTGCACAGTCCTTTTAAAATTAAAGGTCACAGTATCGACAACGGTAACTTGGTGATTGTGAATTCTCTTTCGTTAAAGCTCCTTCGGCTTTTGCGAATACATTCTCATCACGTACCTCGTGCTTCGCACTCAATTTTGTCCAAAATGTCAAATTTTCTACATTATATCTTCAACATTATTATATCGAATGTATATGACATTTATTTCCATACGTCGGCCTGCGATTGCTTATTTAGATATTGCTAAATAAAGTACGAATTGTATATATCATGATTAATTTGATATTTGTTTCATATTTTGTATTGAATTTTATTCTCAGCTACCTTGAAAAATGCATAATTCCAATGAATTTATATTATTACAATTCATAATATGAACTGATATTAAAAACAGACATATTTTTCTTGTCTTGTTTTTATCATTGAAAAAAATGCGCATTCTATTAAAAAAAAATTTTATTATACATTTCATTGCAACTTGTGTCTTTTTTCCATAAATTGTAATTTGCTTCTGTTCAGTGTTGTTTTTTACAATTCGAACCAAAAATATGCATCCTAGCGTAAACTTGTTCCAAGAAAATTTGTGAATGTAATTTAGGCGAAAAATTTTGTTAGATAAAATGTTATTGTAGCGTGTATCGTTTTCCCTCAAAGTTCATTTTTTTATTTTAAATGTATTTTTGCAACAAAAGTTTATAACAAATTTGTAGATCTTTTTTGGTTGAAAAACTTTTGTCTATTAATTTTTTTTCGTACCTTGCTTCGTTTTTCCACATTTTTTTTTATTTAAATGTTATTTTTCACAATTGAAACCAAAATTACGCATCCTATCAAAAAACGATTAATGAAAAATTCTAAACTTTTTTTTTGAGTGAACAACCTTTGCCCATCAATTTTTTTCGTGCTTTGTGTCGTTTGTCCAAAAATTTAATTTATTTCATTCTTGAATCATTTTTTTTACAAATAAAACAAATTCATTCACCTTTCTTCGTATCTTGTATTTTCGACCGCAAAATGGAATTTTTGATTTTTAATTATTTTTTTGTGTGATGAAATTTCTTGGAAAATCCAGGATTCAAATTTTGACCGCACAAAAAAATTATAAAAGATGAAAATTTCCATTTTGCGATCAAACTATAAGAGATACGAAAAAAGATGAATGAACAAAAATTTGGAGAACTGTACCCTCGTTGAAATCTTTGAAAATTGTTGAAATCTTGTGAAATACTTATGAATTCTTTGTAATATTTGTGAACTTTTTCTGAAGTCTTTTGCATTCGTTTGATACCAATGAAATATTAAAAATATTTGTGAAATTTTTCGAAACTTTCTAAAAAACTTTGAGCTCGTTTAAAATCTTTGAAATTTGTTGAAATATTTGAAATCCTTATGAATTATTTGAGATATTTGTGAAATTTCCTGAAATATCTTGTATTCCTTCAAAATCATTGAAATATCAACAATTTTTGTGAAATCTTTTGAAATGTTAAAAAAGAATTTGAAATCGTTTACAATCTTTGAAATGTTTAAAAAACATTTAAAATCTGAGGTACTGCTAAAATCTGTTGAAACCGTTTAAAATCTTTGAAATCTGGTGTGGTGTTGAAATCTTTTGGAATGTTTAAAATTCTTGAAATGATTTGAAATCCTGATACATTCTTTTAAATGTTTGTGAAATCTTCTTTATTCGTTTGAAATCATTGAAATCTCTGTGAAGTCTTTGTGAAATCTTTTTAAATATTTGAGAAATCTTTCTTCAAACTTTTTGAAATCTTTTGTATTCGCTGAAATCCTTGTATTATTTTTTCTTTGTGGAACTGAACTATTTTGAATTGAACTATTGAACTATTAATAGATAGCTGAAATAAACAAAAAATCTTACCGATCATAAAATAGCCCAAAGCATTCAGAAGATACCAATAATTTGCGATATTATGAGATAATAAATTTTTCGAACAAATACAAATTATTTGGACGATAAGTAGCTATTGAAAAAACGTTAGATTTAGGCTATATTTTGGAAACTTTTAGAAAATCCTGCAAGAAATAACAATTTTCTAGCTTTCTCTGGTGAAAATTTCGATTTAAACAAAAATAAATTGTCTGTACAGTTAATAAGCAGTTGAAGCCTTAATTGCCAATATTGCTTAAAAAGAAAATTGTTCAAACGAACAAAACTTGTTTAAATGATTAAAAATTAATTAATAAATACGTAAAAACTTGTAATTTATTTATTTAGGGCAACATCAAAGGGGCTCAGGGTAGACAAAATTGAAAATCAATCACGGATTCGTATTCCTTGAAAAGTTTTCATGATTTGAATTTCCAGGAATTACAGAGTAATAGAGGATTCTCGTGAAATTTCAAATATTTCAAGAGATTTCATGGGATTTCAAAAAGCCCATTCGGTTTTAAAGAATTTCCATGAATTTCGAAAGATTTGGAAGGATTTCATATAAAATATAATATTTTAGGATGTTTTAAAGTATTTAAAGGGAGTTAAGAGAATTCACAACATTTCCACATATTTCAATGGATTTTTAGACAATTTCAAGGGACATTATAAGATGTCCAAGGATAATATCTCATAAAATTTCATAGAAATATGAATATTACAAGTGATTTCAAGAAATATCATCAGATTTCACCCAATTTTCACGGGTTTTTAAAATATTTTATTGAATTCCAAAGAAATTATTCACGAGAATCGAGGAATTTCGTAGGATTTTGAAGATTTAAAAAGATTTTTAAATATTTCAAGGTATTTCTAACTATTTATTTTTTTGAGGATATTCGAAACGACTCCAAGGAATTTTCAATAGATTTCAATGATTATATGAGATTTCGAAGGATATTAAAGATTTAAAAAGATTTAAGAATATTTCAAGGTATTTCTAAAAATTGAATTTTTTGTAGGACATTTGAAACGATTCCAAGGAATTTGTAATAGGTTTCAATAATTAAATGGGATTTCAAAGGACTTTAAAGATTCCAATTCAAAGAGATCTCAAACGATATGAAATATGCTAGGGTATTATGAAAATTTTTCAGGGATTTTTAACAAACTCAATTAAATTGAAGGGATTTTTAAGGATTCGAAATATTTCAAGGTATTTAAATATTCCACGGAATGTGTAATAGAATAAAAAATTCTAATGCTATGCAAAGATTCAATGATTTTGAGGGATTTAAAAAAAAATCATGCTGTTTTAAAGAATTTCCTATAATTTTTGGAGACGTGGAACGATTTTATAGGACCTATAAGTTTTCTGGATATTTTAAAAGAAGTAGTTGAGAAGTAAAAATTTTTAATTATAATTTCATCATCCTGCCGAATTTTTCTAGGATCTTTTTTGAGCATCTATATTGGCTTTTTTGCTCGAATGAAGACACATAGGTCTTGAGCTTTCTTTTATTTATAAAGCCATAAATTTGAAAAAGGTAGTCAGGGATACGTTACCTCATGACGTTGAATTTTGATACGGAGTAAAGTAAAATGATTGGCAAAGAGGATATTGTTAGAGAAATAAAAATAATATTTATTATTAATAATGAAATAATAAAATTGATAATGAAACCTAAAGCTTAAAAAAATCCTCTAATTAGGAAAATTATTTCTCCAAAAAAGCGTATAATATGCTAGGAACACGATATTGTCAACTTTTTGATTTTCATCCACATTCATAGAAGTAACGAGAGTTACTAATTTTTTTTTGACATGTGAAAATATTTATGAAGAATTAAAAACGTTTTTGTAAGTTAGGGGCCCTCCATAAACTCCGTTACTAATTTGAGGGGGAGGGGGTCAAGCTAAAAACTACGTTTGGTAACAGGGGTTGGTGGGGGGGGGGGGGTCAGTGATAGTAACGTTACGAACTTAGATAACAGTAAGTACCTTTCCTAATGATAAATTTTTAAAAATGATTTTTTTCTCTTTATTTTTTTGAAATTTACCTTTCTTTTTTTTTCTCGTTATAATAGGAACCAATGAGGAAATTCAACTTTCGGTTGGAAAACCTAATACTATCATATTTTTGGATATTTTATTAATTAGTACCCTAGTCGACACTAAGAACATCTAATTATATTATTGATCTCTTTTGTTGAGAGAGCAACTATTTTGTAAAAAATTCGTCTTTTTTGGTCGAAAATTAATCTTCTTAGTTGAAAATGCATCCTCGTCGATTGAAAATACAACTGTTTGGGCCTAAATTAATCTGTTTTGGTTGAGGATTCAGCAATTTTATATACAATTTAACTATTGGGTTGAAAATAAACTTTTTTGTTGAATATTGAACTATTTTTATGAAGATTCAAGTTTTTCGTTGAAAATCAACTTTTTTGTTAGAAAATCATATTTTTAGGTTGAAAATGCAACCGTTGTGTAGAGAATTCGTGCTTTTAGCTTTCAAATTCAATAATTTGGTTGAAAATTAATCTATTTGTTGAAAACTCGTGTTCTTCGGTAGAACATCAATTTTCTTGCTTGATAATTCATTTTTACGGTCAAAAATTTAACTATTTGATTGAAAATGCATTTTTTCAGTTGGAAATACTACTGCTTGATTGAAAGTTGAGCTAGTTTGTTTACAATTAATATTTTTTCAAGATTTACGTCCTTGGTTCAAAATTCAACAATACCATTTTAGAAAAATAATCTTCCGGAATAAAAAATGATCTTTGGGGTTGCAATCTTGTTTTTAAATTTTTTTTAAAGATTCATCATTTTAAACAGAAATTCGTCCCTTTTGTTAAAAATGTAACTATTTTCTTGAAAATTTGTTTTTTTCTTGTGAAAATTACTTTTTTAACTAACAATGTAACTATTGCATTTTTTGCTGAAATTGATTTTTTTATTGAAAAATTAATTTTTTTCTACTTGAAAATTCATGTATTTTGTTGAAAATTCGTCTTTTTTGGTTAAGAAATACTTTTGCTTAGCTGAAAACTCATTCTTTTTGGATAAAAATGTGACTGGTTCTACATTATTTTGGTTTGGCTGAGGAATCAAAAAATTTTCAGAAAATCCAATTAATCGGTTAAAAGTCCCCTTTTTTGTTAAAAATTCATATTTTTAGTTCAAATTCAATTACTTAGTTGAAAATTAAACTATTTTTATGAAAACTTAACTTTTCAGTGAAAAATTAACTTTTTTGAAAAATTAATTTCTGGGTTGAAAATGCTACCATTTTGTAGATAATTCTTCGTTTTGTCTTTAAAATGTAACAATTTTGTTGAAAATTAATGTGTTTGTTGGAAACTCGTGTTTTTTGGTACAACATTAATTTTCTTGCTGAAAAATTCTTCTTTTCGGTTCAAGATTTAACTATTTGGTTAAAAATTCATCGTTTTTATTTCAAAATTCAACTGCTTGGTTGAAAGTTGAACTAGTTTGATAAAAATTTATATTTTGGGTTGCAATATTTTTTTTGAAGTCATTTTTTTAAGATTCATCACTTTAGTTGAAAGTACATCTCTTTTGTTGAAAATTTAACTATTTGGTTGAAAATACCTTTTTTTTTGGTTGATGATTCAACCATTTGGTAGGAAATTAAGTTATTGGGTTGAAAATTAACTTTTTTGTTGAAAATCAATGTTTTTGCTTTAAATTAACCTATTTGGTTAAAATTTAAACTATTTTCATGAAAATTTAATTATTCGATGCCAAATTAACTTTTTGGGGCAAAAATCATATTCTTCGATTGAAAATTCTACCGTTTTATAGATAATAATTTGTCGCTTTGGCTTTATAATTCAAATTTTTTTTGAAAATTTATGCTTTTCGTTGATAATTCGTGTTTTCTGGTAGAAAATTATTTTTTTTGCTCAAAAATTCTTTTTGTTTTGTTTGCAAATTCGACTGTCTGGTTAAAGATTCATCCTTTCTAGTTGAAAATTCAACAACTTAGAGATTAGATTATTCTGTTGAAAATATACTTTTTTGTTGAAAATTAATATTTTTTGTTTGAATTGAACTATTTCGTCAAAAATCGAACTGATTTACGAACATTTAACATTCAGGTAGAAATCTAACGTTAACAAGAAATCATATTTTCGGTTGAAATTTTGACCGTTTCATAGATAGTTCATTCTTCTGGCTTTAAAATTCAACAATTTTGTTGAAAGTTGATGTATTTTGTTGAATTTTCATATTTGTTTGTCGATAATTAATATTCTCGCTGGATGATTCATCTTTTTGGTTGAAAATTTACCAATTAAGTTGAAAATTCATCCTTTTATTCGAAAATTTCTCTACTTGGTTGAAAGTTGAACTAGTTTCTTGAAAAATGCATATTTTTCGAGATTCACCTCTTTGGCTTAAAATTGATCTTTTTTTTTGAAAATTGGTTTCTTGGTTGCAAAATTAATCTCGCTTGATGAAAATTTGATATATATTTCGACTTGAAATTTTAGGAATTTAAAGTGTTTCAGACTGAATTCAATATGATATTTACATTATTTGATTTGAAGGAATTAATTCCTCCATTATTACCATATTTCCATGAAAAATCACCCTCTCTCCCGACTTTTGATAGAATTTTGAGATATGTTACTTTTATGAGGGGGGGGGGGGGGGGGGGGGTAAGACAAAACTGCGGTTATCAACGAGGCGATGATGACAGTCGAAAATGGCCTAAAATTGGTATTTTAGTTTATGGACGACCCCTCAGGTGATTGCATTGGCTACAAAACAGAAAAGTATTCATGAATCTTACCCCCAAATCACTGACAGCCAGTGACACCAGCAAACAATTTGAAGCGGTTCTTAACCTTTTGTACCTATAAAATGCCACAAGAATAATAGAATTCCCACTGACAATGACTAGTAGCAATACGAAGACAATGGACACTGCCAATGCGATGGAAACAGGACTGACGTCGAATCCAGAGTCGAGTCGAGTGACAGTTGGCATTAATGTACTGGTCGATTCCTCTGCGAAAATTTCAGTTGCTAGACCAGACATTGTCCTGACATGTGGCCGGTAATTCAGGTGAAATCCTCTTCGTACACCAGTCCCTTCCGACAGGATGTGCTGATTGAATTAGTCTCACCATCCACCATCTTTTCTGGGTCTGATGGTCTCAACTTTATCAGCTCGAGTACATTCTGCAATATTGAATGATTATTATTATTATAGTCTTGTAAGGCTGGCCCATTTAAGTCCCGTAGCAATGCGGTTAAAACCTATTGAACTATGCCTTTTTATTCAAAACCCCCCACCGAAAAAACGATATTCTAATTTTAATAATTTCCCACTAAGTTTAAGAATACTTGCAACTTAAATAGGCGCCAAGAATATATTCTTAATGTACGATGAAGGCCCTCTTCCCTTAAGAATATATATTCTTGTCTAATTGTAAGAATTTTCCACTAAGTTTAAGAATATTTGCTACTTAAATAGGCGTCAATATATTCTTATCTATAAGATAATAAGGTACAGTTAATCTTAGACTATAGTAAGATTTGAATACATTTTATTTCAAAAAATTTTTTTTGATAAATAATACAATATAAATTATTATTAAAATTATTACATTGCAATTTTACGTCATACACAACACACAAATGAAAATATATAATGTATATATAGTTATAGATCCATATATATTGTAGCAGTCTTATTTAATTTCATTTTATTTCACTGTAAATAACAGGAAGTTTTAGTTAATTGTTAACTTTAGGTACTGTACAACTTATACGTGACAATTACAAGAAAAGCTTGGAGAAATTGATGTGAGAAATAGCAAAGAAAACTTATATCTTTACAGCCAATGCTTGAAAGTAATATACGTATTGTCATCAGCTCCTGTACAAGGAAAGCATGGATAGAACGACACTAAACAATATGACAATAAACAAACACTTCAAATTCGTAAAATTTCAAACTGAAATATATATAGCATTTTCAAAAAAATAGTTGAATTTTCAATCAGAAAAGATTTTCTACCCAAAGAGATGAATTTTGAACACAAAAAGACGTATTTTCGAAAAAAAATATTAATAATGTTAAACCAAACGATTTCATTAACAATAAAATAGATGAACTTTCCAGTAAAACAGACGAGTATTCTCAAAAATAGGCAAAGATTCAACCAAATAGTAAAATTTTCAAGCCGAAAAGACGAATTATTTCAAAAACAGTTGAATTTTCAACAAAAAAGTTACTTTTCAATCAATGAAGATGAATTTTCAACCAAGAAGGATAACTTTTCTACCACGAAAGATGAATTTTTGAAAGAGAATGATGACTTCAACGAAATAGTTG
>CAKNXH010002198.1:136248-170601 GCA_932178445.1 Andricus quercusramuli | reverse complement strand
AGATGAATTTTCAAGAAGATAGTAGAATTCTCAACGAAAAAGTTGAGCTTTCAACACACATGAATAATTTTGTACCCAAAAAGATGACTTTTTAACCAAATACATACATTTTCTACCAAATGGTTGAATTTTTAACTAAAAGCTTGTATCTTGAACAAATGAGATTAATTTTCTAACAAAAAACACGACTTTCCAACAAAATACATGAATTTCCAAATTTTTTTTTTCAATTTGAACGTCAAAAAGACGAATTATCTACAAAAATTTACACTTTTAACCCAAAAATATGATTTTTCAACCAAAAAGTTTTATTTTCAACCAAATAATTCAACTGTCTACCAAACTGTTGAATTTGTAAGCTAAAAAGATGAATTTTCTACAAAGCAGTAGAATTTTCAACATAAAAGTTAATTTAATATCAAATAGTTGACTTTTCAAATATAAAAAATTATTTTTGTTGTCAAAACAGTTCATGTTTAAGTCAAATAATGGACTTTTCAACCAAAAGAGATGAATTCTCAACGAAGCATGTGGCAGTCAATATTTCAACTAAAAAATTGCTTTTTCAACCAAAAAGGATACATTTTCCACCAAGAAGATTAAAATTCTAGCAAGAAAGACGAATTTTGAACAAAATACATGAATTTTCAACCAAAAAGTTGAACTCTGAACTAAAAAAGATAAAATTTTAACCAAATAGTTGAATCTTTAACTGAAAAAGATAATTTTTCAACCAAAAATGGAATAGTTTTATTATCAGTTGAAAAAAGTTTATTTTCAACCAAACATGAAACGAATTTCCATGAATATAGTTAACTTTTCAACCAAAGAGATGAACAACTTTAACTAAAAAAATAATTTGTTGACAAGATAGTTGAATTCTTGATAAAAATGACTTTTTTAACAGCGCAGTTGCATTTTCAACAAAATAATTACATTTTCCCAAATAATAGAATCTTTAAACAAACAAAAGGGATTCTGAAATAAAAATATAAAATAGTGGCCACTTTTTCTTCTAGGACTACACTACTGGAAAAGAGATTACACAAAAAACAAAGCGGAAAATAACTTTAAAAGAAGTCAATCCACAAAATAACTTTTATAAAAATCATTCTTAATACTTGTATTCAAATAAGTGGACAAGCTCGCCAAGTTGGTGGTCTTCTAGCCACGTTTTCATTTCTTCCATTTTTCATCTGAAATCTGTCGCAGTAATTGGATAATAAGTAACGAGCTCGAAGAAATGCAACCAATTCTGAGGATAAATCGCATGTGTACATCTCTAACTCTATCCCTATCTCTTCGCAGAGAACGTTAATGTGAGAAAAGTTTGATGTCACGTGTCAACAAATAAATAATGTGGAGGTTATGTCTCGGTGTGGTACGCCGGTATTCAACCTCAATGTGACATCAGACATTTCTCACTCTAACGTTTTCTATAAAGAAAAGGAGATGGATGTGCACACGCGATTTATCCTTACAATTTGTTGCCTTTCTTCACGCTTGTTAATAATTACGAATGCGAAAAACTGACCGCACAAAACTGATACGCACAAAACATTGAAAAAACTGATTGAACAGAGCAAGGCGCACTATCCTTTGCACGTTTCTTCTTTCCCCACTCATATTCTCATTTTAAGAATATTTTTTCCCTTTGGCTAGAAGATATTCTTAAAGTAAGGATTTCGCTTACTTCATTAAGAATATTACTAAGAATATGCCTGTAAGAATATGACAATCTTAATATTAGAATATCGCTTTTTCGGTGCCGGTGAAAAAGAGGTCTATAGACGGGTCACCTTTGCTGCTAAAGTATCATTAAAGTCCTTTAGCATGAGTACATATACCGTCAGACGACTCCACTTCACTGGGTGTGGGCCTGTGAAAATTTGTTTTTTCATTAGGAAGGGCTTAGAATCGCTGTATGAATTTATTCACAACCAGTGATAACCCGCGGCTGCATCGGATTTATTAGAAGTAATTGCATTCGCCTGGACATTTTGCCAGGGGAGATGAAAACTACAGAGAACCACCTCTCAAGTTCATTATCAACGGCGTCAAACCTCACGCTCGACATTGTTTAAAACGCAACGAATAGACAACCCGGTCGTACGTTGAGAGATTATAATTTCATTTAATTAAAATTACATTGAATAGAGTTTTAGGAAAATAATCTAAGGCAGCATTCGAAGAAGTAGGTAAAGGAATTCAAGGTAAGCCTCAACCATCTTCAACATAAAAATTGTTGAACTCAATGTTTCTTTGCAGAAAGCATATTTCTGATGATTTAGTAACGTAAAACACCCATCCATGGCTAAAATCCACGTGATCGCCAATTGCCTGACTTTATGAAAAAAATCTAGAAATAACGTTTTCAAATCTTATGAAATAAAAATTTTAAACGATTTTCAACATTGATGAACATTAGAGTGTCCCAAAAAAAAGTTCCGATTTTTTTTGGCGGCACCACCACATTTTGTTAGGTTCCCAAAAATAAAATTAGAAAAATATATTTGTGTAAATTCCGTCCAAAACGTGAAAATATATAATAAAGTTTAGGCAATATTTCCATGATCTAATGAAAATTCTTCAAGGAATGCGAATCGATCATTAATTTTTTATTCCAATCCTTCTGAGCCCCTTCCAATACTGCCCTTAATTATGATTTTTTTCTAATTATTTTCATAGATCTACATGAAAGAATAAAGTACAAGATTTTATATATTTGTTAATTAATATTTAATTCGAAAAATTCATTAGAAACGTTTCTGTTTTCGTTGAATATCGCGAACTAAGGGTATTTTATGAACGCTATGGTATATTTAATGAACTAGAAGAGTGTATATTTTCATTTCAATTGTTTATTTATAGTTTCAACAATTTATTTATGTTTATATCTAATCTATTGACGGAAAAAGCTAGCAAATCGTACTTTTTTGCTATTTTCTTAACGAGTTTCAAAATTTTAGCCTAAATTTTACTTTTTCCAAGTTACTTGTTATTGCTTGAACAATGCATAATTTTTTTAATGAAGCTTTTGTTAGGAGGAAGCTAGAGAAACGTTTTTTATTGTTATTTTTTAATGCGTTCCATTACTTTCTCCCAATTTTTAGATTTTCTAACCTACTGCTAATTGTTGGAACCATTTTTTTACTTTAAAATTATGATGTTATATTATTTGCGAACTAATGGTATTCTTTGAATGCTACGACCTAATTAATGAATGTTAATACCTATTTTTCAACATATTCCTTACTTTTTATTGTTCTTATTTATTTAGAAATTTGAATTTAAAGTAATCGTGACAACGAATATTCTTAGAAATAGATGTCCATATTTAATAATGAGGCCATAGCATTCAGGAAATACCATTAATTTGTGATATAAGATTATAATTCTTTTAAATGATTAAAAATTGTTTCAAAAATTAACAGTAGGTTAAAAAATGTATAAATTATTGGAAAGTAATTCGTCTTCTTTTGATTTTTAATGCTCTTTTTAGGAAAATAAGAAAATACGTATATATTTTTAAGTTTGAAACATTTTTTTCTATTATTTGCGGATCCTGTGTGAACGGATTTTTAGGGATCTTGTGTAAAAATGGTTCACGTTTCAGGATCCGTGAAACTATTTAAAAAATGTTGCTTGAAACTTAAAAATATGCACGTATTTCCCTAGTTCATTAAAAAGAGCATGAAAGAATAAAAAAATGAAAAACATTTTTTTCCAAGTTTCGGTAAAAATTGACAAAAATTTTGACGAGAAAATTTCTTGTTACATTTTTTCGCTCCAAGATTATTTAATTCCATAAACTATTTAAAAAAAATAAAAAATTTTTCTTCAAAACAAAAAAAACTCAACATAATTAGATTTCTTAGTAATAGCACTGGAAAAAAATTCACGATTAGCTAAGTCGATTGAAAATTTAAAAATTTGTTCCTACTTGGAAGAAAGTATATTTTAACAATTTTCTTTGGGTTAAGTTTATAAAAGTAAATAACCTTGGAGCGTAAAAAGGTAAAAAAATGTTTCGTCAACATATAATATTTCAAAAAATGACGAAAATTTCAATTTTGTTAATTTTCACGTATAGTTGCAAAATACAGTTCTTATTTTCTTTTTTAGATGCTCTTTTCATGAAATTAGAGAAATACGTGCATATTTTTAAGTCTGAAATTTTTTGAAAATATTTTCACGCATCCTGAAACATGAATCAGTTTTACGCAAAATCCTTAAAAATTCGTTTACACAGGATCCGCAGAAATATAAAAATTGAAAATATAAAGTGTTTCCTCAATTTATTGAAATAGCATCGAAAAATAAAAGAAAAAATGTTGTTTGGCAAATTAAGGTAAAAATTAAAAAAATTGATTTTTTCGTCATTTTTTGAAATATTGTATTTCGACAAAAAATTTTTTTTACATTTTTTGCTCCAAGGTAATATACTCTAAATTATGTAACCCTACTGTAAATATAATTTTCAGTTTCATTGAAATTTTCAGTTTTTAATAAAATGTACCAAAATATCGTATATAAAAATATTTTTTTCCATACACAAAAAATGTGAAAAACTAAAAATTTGAAAATTTCCAGTCGAGTTGCCCAGTGGTGCAAAATTAAAAAAAAGTTTTGCTTTGGAATTTGTTTCTAATGCCACGAAGCAACTTTTTAGTGCTATTACTAACTTTCTTCTTCGTCAAAATATATTTAAAAAAATCACGAAATATTCAATTTTGTTAATTTTTACCTAAAAAGAATTTTCTCCTTTTTTTATTTTACCGGAAGTGTAAGAGAAGTAAGTTTTGGTTTTATATAAAACTCGAATTTTTTTTAACAGAAAATTTTTAATTTTTAGTTGATAAATATTAGTAGATTATCTGGGCCATTTCTGAATCAAGATTCGTGTGATAAAGATTTTCCATTATCTGTTTGCAGCACATTCAACTATTACGACTCAAGTCCCCGATGACGTCAGATTCAATAAATTTTTTATATAAAAATGGACCTTTGGAAGTTCTGAATAATACGGAATGAGTAAAAAAATAAGTGAATTGATAAGTTAATAAAGAAAATAATGAATAACTAAATAAATTATTCATAATCATTGAAATTAGCAATGAAATATTTGAAACATTTCAATATTAATACAAATCTAATTATAGCTGTAATTCAGTGTAATTATTTTTTTAAATCACAAGACCTTATTCATAAAATATTCCAATTCGATTTAGGCAATTTTCGTGGAGGTCTTAAATTAATTCTTTTCAAAATAGCCATTCATTGTTTTCATTCTATGAATGAGATTTTTAATTCATTTTAATGAAGTGTTTCAAGTATTAGTGCAAGAACTATCACAATTTTTCAAACATTTAAAAAATTTAAAAAAAGTGAAAAGGTGGGGATTTCCTGAAAATTGTAATTTTCATGTTTTCAAAATTCAATGAAAAATTAAAGAAGATTGTCTGGAAAGTCCCGCCCTTTTTATTTTCTCTTAAATGATTTAATTTTGAGAAAAAGCTCGAAGATTGAATTTTTTTCCGTATAGCTACAAAAAAAATGAAAAAAAATTGATTAAAATCGAGAGAGATCCAAAGAGAAATCAGGTGTCATGTTCTAGCGATTTAAAAAGTAATGTTTATTAGATTGACTTGATTTACTTTCTATTAGGCTGAATCCATTTCATTTATTTTCCTTTCTACGAAAATAAGAAGAAGACTTGAGAGTTCCAAGCCAGATAAGGAATTCTGAATAGCTCTTTTAGAAAAAACTTTTTTCCATCCTACCTTTTTTATAAGAAAATTTCAAAAATTAAATATGAAAAAAATTGTGTTGTACACAAAAATATTTTAAACCGCACGGAACTTATATAAACGCCTTCCTTATTCATGTACGAATTGAAAATATCGTGAAAGAAATAAACATCAATTTTTAACAAATTTGACTTTTGCTATTTTTGACAAATTCACCGGCATTATCTTAATTTTAAAGTTTTTACAATTTTTCTGTTAATTTTGATAGACGGCGATAAACTTCTTTAGAATCCAATAGAAAAGTTGAATCTCTCAATTAGCTCAGCTTGATCAAAATGGATTCTTTCATTAATTCAATTTCATGCGGCTAATTTAAATTTCATTACAAAATTAAGCCCGCGATAGAGTGTGGGAAGAAAACTTACGAGTACTTCGAGCTTCATTCGGAGATTAGATTTGCTTCTCCAGACTTAATTTTTACACGGGGTGGATTTAGATGAAGCGGAAGTTGAAGGTTGGGAGTTGACCAAGTGAAAGACTTCGTTCTGGATTCTAGAGCTAGATGATTATTCAATGAACATTTGCGAAAATACGATGTCTGCATACCGCAAAAGGAACACCAGGAGATGTTAATTGGATCGGAAAACAGCCTTGGCTCCCCTCTTCTTCATCAAGCGATTACATAACTTCAAAAGTTAGGTTCCTCCCTTAGAAGCAAATGTCTTCCGCACTTTTATGGCATCTTAGAGGTCATCCTCGTCCCTCTGGACTCACTGAAACAGAGATTAAGATCCGACTCTTGTAATTAACTCACTTTCTACAATTAGAATTCAAGAAAAGGCTCTCGTGAATGATAAGTAACTCTAAAGGAGAAAAAATTCCTCTTTTAAAGTGTAATTTCAGAAAGAAAACCGTAGGAGGATGGTTCAATGCGAGGGGTGAATCACTCGGATTTTTGGGATACACTAGATTGCAAGATTGCAAGATTGCATGGGATTGCAAAATATTGAAAAATATTGCATGAGGTTGTAAAAGATTTCATTGATTAGAAGAAATGTATTATAGAAAATCATTATATAGAAAAAATTGTAGGATAATCGACATTAGAATAAATAATACGACAATATTGAAGGAAATAATGTGAAACGTAGAGAAATTACAAAGAAACGATTTATTTTAGACCATTCATAATGTCACATGAAAGTAAACAAAAATAGCGATTCTGCCCAAATAAATTATACACAGTAAAAATTTGTGAATTTCCTTTATATCTTTAAAATAAATAAAAATCCATATGAAAACCTTTTGGAATCTCTGGAAATACTTTGATACGTTCAAAGATATTTTTAAGTCTATTCAAATCTCTTAAATCTTTTAAAATCTATTAAAATTCATTGATTTGTGAAATCCTTCGAAATCTTTGCAGTAATTGAAGGTTCTATAAATCCTAATCTTCTTTCCTTGAACTGTTAATATCCTGTAGAAATACTTCAAAATAAAACCTAATTTATATCAACAACGTATAAACCATTTGACATCTAATGTATATAACTTGAGTTGAACTTATTCATTAAAGTTTTTTAGAAAAAACGTTGAAAACTCTAGACATTTTTTGAAATCCCTTGAAATCCTCGAAGATTCATTAAAATCCTTTTAATCTTGTAAAATTTCTTGGAATACCTTAAGATTGCTTAAAATCTGTGGAATCGTTGAGAATCCCTTTAAATTTCATGAAATTTAATTTATTTCGCAAAGTTCTCAAGGAATCCCTTGAAAACTTCGAAAATCGTAGAAAATTCTTTGAAATCACTCGACATTTCTGGCATCTCTTGAAATCCTGTATAATCTTTCGGAAACTCTGAAAATATTTGAAAGTGAAAATCCATTTAAAGAGTATAAATAATTTGAAAGCCCTTGAATATAATTGAAATTAAAATTATCCATGAAAGTTCTCTAAAAAGCCCGTTTGAATCCCTTGAAATCTTTTAAAATCCCCTTAAATCCTTGAATCTTTGTGAAATTCCTCAAAATTCCTAAAGAAATTCTTTGAAATCCCTGGACATTTTTCATATTTCTTGAAATCCTGTGTTATCCCTTGGAATGCCTTGAAATCCCTTGAAAGCCTTGGAAATTAAATAGAATCCTTGTATCATTGTGAAATTCCTTAAAATACCTCAAAATCCCTTGAAATTCAATAAAATTTCATTTATTTCCCAAAGTTCTCTCGAAATTTGTCAAGGATCTGACTGGCAGAAGTTTTGAGCAGTTTATTAACGAAAACAAAATGTGTAATTGTGATGAATGATGACAGTGACGACGATTATAGCAATCAATATGAAACTAAGATAAATAAATGAAGCTTCCAAAAAATTTCGAAAAAGATTTATTAATAATTTATAAGTTTATTAATAATTTCCGAATAATCATTGTATATTTTCTTTTACAATGTATATATACATTAGTTATTTATAATGTATTTGATAATATAATAATACACTCATAGAATTGTATTATATAAATATATTCAGGTATCAGTGGGCTTCAGGAGATGGAACATGTGAAAATTACAGTTTTTAATTTTTTACGCTAAGATTCCTCAAATTTTAAAATCCGAAAAAATTTACAATGATAGATCTCTGGGCGACTATACTTTGGTAAAAAACTGAGATCGTACTTGAGTTTTAACACAGAATTTCAGAATTTTGCTAAAGATAAAAACAGAGAAAAAAATAAAAAATAAAATGGAAGCCCCCCCCTCACTCATCCAATATGGCGGCTAACGGTTTGAATTGTTGAGAAAATTTTTTTGATTGCATGCTTTCAAATGGCTGACTTAACAATTGATTTCCTTTGGGGCCATCTTTTCTGTGCGTGCTCGGCTGTATCCTTCCTCTAATAGTAAGCATTTGAACCCTGAGAAATCATTAAAATCCCTATAACTCCTTGGAGATTCAATAAAATCCTTGATTCTTTGTGAAAATTGGACTCTTTGTTCCTTTGGAATAAGATATAATTTATTTTCTTCTTTAAAGTTCACTAAAAATCACTCAGAGAAAATATTGTCTTGTAATAAAAGCATCGTCCTCTTGCCTGTTTTGCTTTGAAGGACTTAAATATATTTTTTACACAAACATAATTATTTGACTGCAAGAATAGGTGAAGTTATTTATTGAAGAGGAAATGCCATTTACGTCAATAAATATACTTTTTTCATAAGAGGACATTTTTCTGAGTGAATCCCTTGAAATCTTTGGAAATTATAAAAAATTCTTTGAAATCTCTTGACATTTTTTTTATCTCTTTAAATCTTTTAGAATCACTTGGAACCGCTTGAAATCTTTGGAAAGATTAAAAATCCAATTTAAAATGTATAAATCATGGGGAAGCCTTATAATATAATTTGAAATTTAAGTTCTCTAAAAAACACGTTCAAATCCCGAGGAATCATTGAAATCCCTTGAAATCCTGGCATATTTCATAAAAATGCATCAACCTTTTTAAAATTCTTTAAAATTCTTTAAAATCTCTTGAAATCTTTCGAATCGCTAGGAATCCCCTGAAATTTCATTTAATTTATTTTCCTAATTTCATTAGAAAACCCTTGACATATTTGATAATCATACAAAATTCTTCCAAGTCCCTTGACATTTTTTATATCTCTTTAAATTCTTTAAAATCCTTTAGAATCCCTAGAAATTTTGAAAAAAGTAAAAATCCAATTTAAAACGAATAAATCATCGGTTAGCCTGAAAATATACTTTGAAGTTATTCATTGAAATTCTCTAAAAAGCACGTTTATATTCCGAGAAATCTTTGAAATCCCTTGAAATCCTTTCAGATTTGATGAAATTCCTCAATCTTTGTGAAATTCTTTGAAATACCTTAAAATCCCTTGAAATCTTTGGAATCACCAGAAATCCCTTGAAATGTCATTTAATTCATTTTCCTCAGTTCAGTAGATCACGTCCATGTATAGTTAGACATTATACTGGGATTACATATTTCAGTAGTGCAAGTACACCATTAGTCAGACGACAATTCAGTGATATTTGGCGACCGATCTTAGAGTTTGAGGCAAAATTAAAGCTTTCTAAATTTCCAAAAAATCTGTCAAAAGTGTTATTTGAAAAAAAGTTTGTTAATTGAGTCACAAAATGACAAAAAACCATAATTTCGTTATATTTCTCCTGAACATGATATTGAAATTTCCATTCAGCGACAATTAATGATTAAATCTGGACGTTTTTGAGAAAAGGTTTATAAATGGGAAGAATTTCCATTTTACATTAAATTACTCCATTTTTCAAATTAATATAAACAAGGTAATAGTTGAAACTAATTTCTGTGGCATTTTCCTTGTTATATTGGGTTAATTTAATTGATTGTTTTTGGTTAAATTATCTCAAATTAATATTAGGTTAGGAACAAAAACTACATGACAATTGCCATTGTTACGCATGATTGCAAAAAACAATTCTCCTCATTTGGCATTTTTTAACGAAATTATTCATTTCCTTCTCAAGAACAATATCTTGAAAACATAGATTTTGTTACTCAAAGAAAATTGTCATTGTTGAAATCAATTTTATAAACAAATTCACCTAATCAGCATTTTTGAAGATATTGAGATTCTTTTTTTCTACAAAATTATTTATTTTCATCTTCAGAATAGCATTATTACATAAAATGTTTATAACAATGACCAATGAAGGATAGCGTTACAAAAGGGTAAAAGTTCTATTTAAAAAAATTTTCAAGAGATACAAATAATATTACCACGAGTCGAATTTTGAATTATGAAAAAACACTTGTTGCCGGAACACTTCAGGGCTAAATTAAAATGTGAAAAGTTTGACCAAAAAGTATTTAAGGTTCCGAAAATCTCCTTTCAAGAATTTTAGAAAAACAGCCGCTATTTTCTTATTTTAAACATATTTTCAATTGTTTTGGGATTAATTGATCGTCAATGGCGATACTACGCTGAAAACACCAGTTCTCGTAAGATCACTGAAGTTAAGCAGTGTTGAGCGCGGTTAGTACTTGAATGGGTGACCGTTCGGGTATAATGCGTGCTGTTGACCCTTCGTGGGTGTGGTGAGCCCACACTAGTAGTACTAGTAATAAATAATCCACCTAGAAACACTACCTGAATCGGGTAATGTCACGCCTACCCCGAAAGGGAAATGGCTTACTGGTATAAAAAAAATTGATAAAGTAAGAATACTCTCGTTGAAAAGGAAGAAAATACCAAATACCCACACTTGTTCTGAAATTAGTGCATTTGGGAAAAAGTCTGTTAGTTTTTGAGAATAAGCGAGTAATCTTCAAATGATTGTAGCAAATTTAATTTAAAAAACTTGATTAAACTGTGAAATACGAGTTCGTTTATTTTCACCATATTGAAGAAAAAAAAAATATATATATATATATATATGTATATATAAATATATATATGTATATATAAATATATATATATATATATATCCAAATACTAAATTATTGTGACACCATGACTTACACTTTTCTCAAAATACGCCTGATTTGAAATGGAACTGGTCATTTAAGAAAAAATAAAAGAAGAAAACTCACGAAAAATTGAGTCAAAAATTTGTTTTTACTTTTTTTGGACAGAATTTGAAATTTTGTCTCGAAATATATCATTTTACCTCTATCATGTCCAAGTTTAATCGAAAACCAATTATCCTTCTCAGAAATATCAATAAATCGAAAAGTGTACCTAGTTTGAAACTAGGTATACTCTTTCATTAAAATCTTATGACCATTTGTAGATCTTAATATTTGAGAAATGTACTGGCTCCTTCGAAAAATTTTGGAATTGTTGAAAATTTTATAAAATGTTTGGAATTTCGGAAATTTATGGTAATTTATAAAAACTTGGGATATTTATGCAAATTTATGGTAATATACCGGTAACTTTTGTCAACTTTGATAACACGTATGATGAACGCATGCGCAATAACTCAGGCAGTAGAAATCAAAGTCATCGCCCATTGAACAATCTCACGAAAGAAGGACTTCAATTCTTTTTCTTCCCTAGGGAGGAAAAGTGGTCGACGTAGCGGGAGGAAAGTAAAGAGTCCTGAAATTGATCACTTTCGGAGTGCTCTATAGGTCTCTAAAGTCAAACTTGCAGACAGGGCATTGTGAAAAATAGATTTGTAACTGTTGAGTTGCCAAAAAATTGCGAAGAGTTTAAGAAAAATGTTCAAAAATCAGAATAGTTGTAAAAAATGGCTTAAAATTACATTATTACAAAAACACTTTTATCTCAATGTGTGTAGGAAAATACAGAGAATTCTCAGTTAAATAAAAAAAACTCTTGTAGGTAAAGTATTAGAATAAAGTATTAAAATAAAGGGTTCAAGGGAGGAAGTAGAGGGAAAGGAGGATTGGCTGAAGGATAGAGTTGAAAGGGTTGGTAGAAATCTTTGTTGGGTAGGGGTTTAGTACTAAAATGTTGGCTTTATGTCAGCGTCGAGCTCTTTTTATAGTGTAGAGAAGTCAGTAATAGGGTATGGAAAAAAAGGTTGGGGGAATAATGAATAAAATGAGTTAGGGAGGAGGAAATAAAAAAAGAAGGTGAAAAAAAACAGAAAACACTTTTGGCTTTGTCTCAAAAATATCCAAATAAATTTTTTGTTGAAAAAAATTACTTCATGTGTTTAATTAATTTTTAATCACCATTACAGCCATATTTTTGAATTCCTTTCTTAGTATAATTCAAATTTTACAAACATGAAATTCTGAATATTATTATGTTTATTTGCTAATTAGACCTTAACATTCATATCCTCAGCTTCAATACGTAATAAATTTTAATACATTTCTCAAATTGGGTTTGGTAAGAAATTATACATTCGATAGTATGTGATATTAGGGTGGTTCTTATTTATACTTGGTGAATTTCTTTCTCGAATTTCTCTACTCTCACCCCCCAGTTTTGTTTGAATGCCCCCCCCCCAAAAAAAATCTGCAAATTTGAGCAAAATTAAAAATTGTTTAAAAAATTGAATATTAGTTAAAAAATGACTGGGTATTTGCAAATTACTGATCAATGATTATTTATTTTTAAAAAAACTTTTTAAAAGCGTCAATAAACCGCAATATTACGTAAAATTCACATTTGTCACTTATGGGGTTTTTTTGGGGACCCATAAGAGTGGTTTGAAATTATTCAACATCAAAATTTATTATTGATTCTTATTCTCTGATGAGTTCTGAACAATATATTAAAACACGGAATTATTTGTAACATATTATCGCGTTTAAATCTTAGATTTACAAGAAGCTGACTTTTTCCCATGTTAAATCAATGGGAAACTTTATGGTCTTTGCGCGACCCCTAAATATTAACCGATTTTGCTCAAATTTGCAGGAGATTTTTTTTTGGCATTCAAACAAAACTGGGGGATGAGAGCAGAGAAATTTGAAAAGTGAAAAATAAGGGCCACGCTAATGTGATATATTATAATATTTTAGGAACTATAGACTTCATTATTCCTCGCTGAATTTTTTTATTAATCATTAAAATATTAAATTTTTGATTTAATATTGAAGTAATCTTTTTTTAAATCTAATATTTAGACGCGATGATATCTTACAAATAATTCCGTATTTTAGTATATTATTCAGAATTCGTCAGAGAGTAAAAATCAATTATAACACGCTAAGGTAAATAATATTAAGCCACTTTTATGGGCCCTCAAAGGAAATCCCATAAGTAACAAATTTGAATTTTACGTAATATTGAGGTTTCATAACGCTTTTTGAAAGTTTTTTTTAAATGTATAATAAATAATCGGTAAATTAAGAATTAATTAAGTTAATCAAGAATTAATTTTCAATTGCCTAAACAATTGGAATTTGTTTAAAAATTTGTCTTTTTCAGATAAGTCGCGGAATGAACGTATTTTCTAGTCGTCAAGAGTTCTCTAATCAATGATAACTGTAAAATATGTTTAAAAAATTCCACAATTATATAAATAATGTGTGTTCATTGAAGCATATACTTAACCTGAAAAAAGCAAGAGAAAAATTTCATCTCAGAAAATTTTTGAACCGTCAAATGTTTGAAGAAAAATTGCAAAAAAATTTGAACAAAATAAAAAGTTGTTTAAACAATTCGAATATGTTTAAAGATTTAGAAGTATTCTTATAAGACAAATTAGTACTTGAAAATATTAAAATCTGTCGAAAATTTGGTGAGATGGAATGTTTCTTCTGCTTTTTTTAGGTGAGCTATATACTTGAACAAACATGCATTATTTGAATAATTGTTAAATCATTTGAACATAATTTTATTTATATTACTGTTTGAAGAACTCATAACGCCGCAAGTACGTTCATTTCTCGACTCACCCGAAAAAACTGCGGCTTAAACAATTTCAAGTTGTTTGAATAATGAAAGATTAGTTGAAGAATGACTGGGTATTCATAAATTTCCGATAATTGATTATTTATGGAAAAAGCTTTCAAAAAGCGTTATTCAACCGTCATATTACGTAAAATTAAATTTGGTCTCTTATGAGGTTTTTCTTTGGGACCCATGAAAGTGGCTTAGTTCGAATAAAAATAGTTATTGATACTTTGACGAATTTTGAATAATATACTGAAATAGGAAATTATTTGTAACATATAACCAGTTTTAAATATTAGATTTAATAAAAGCTGACTTTTTCCCATGTTCAGTCAATGGGAAACTTCATGGTCCTTTTGCGACCCCTAAATATTAACCGATTGAGCTCAAATATGGAAAATATTTTTTTTTTTAACATTTGAACAAAACTAGGGTGAGAGGAAGAGGTGAGGGCGCAGAAATTTTTCAAAAAATCACTAAGTATGGATAAGAACCACCCTATTAGTCATAGATTAAAGAAAAAAATTTTTATTCAATTTCATTTTTCGATCTTCATATATGATCAAATTATTAATCTTATTGGAAAAGAACAAGTTGATTTATTTTCTCTTAAAACCTGCTATCCCGGGTAAAAAAATTTTGGTATGGGATTGATCTAGGAAAACATCTGTGAAATCGTATGGGAGTGATCTCTCAGATAGTATAGTAAGAGTATGCCATTTGAGACGATCCCATACTTCATGTATATTTGAATGAAGTATAGTGGATGTATAGCTCAAATATTGGTAAAGTATAACAATGTATAGTTGAAGTATAGGGGAAGTATTTTTAAAGTATATCTGAGAAGTATAGCTGCAGTATAGATAATGTATAGCTGATGTTCAGTCAAAGTATAGCTGAAGTATATCTTTTAAGTATAGCTCAAGTATGTACTTCATGTCTAAAGTATAGAAAAAGTATGGCTACAGTAGGTACAGCCATATCGTTGCTGATGATAGATAATCAGATATCTGAAATACATGAAAATAGAAATCCAGAATCATGATTTTCATAATTTCAAAGGATATTGTTTAAAAATTCTAAAATAATTAAAATGCTATTAATATTATGTTTATAGGATTCAAAGATTCTGGATCTCTTACCAATATATATGACATAAGAGTCATATAAGTAGTCCGTTATGTATCCGTTGAATATTTTATATCCTCATGAACAATATTCAAAATATAGTTGACTTGCGAAATCAATTTCAATCGCGAACTTTTGAAATTTTTAGACGAGCTGTCATTCATGATACATTGTGTTTTATCACGTTGCTAGGATATCTTGAAGAACAAATGAGTACAATTCTATGTCCGATACTTCTGCCATACTTAAGTATAAATGAAGTATAATCTGTACTTCTGCTATACTTAAGTATAGATGAAGTATATCCTATACTTCAGCTATACTTAAGTATAGAAGAAGTATATCCCATACTTCAGCTATACTTTAGCTATACTTTAGATATACTTCAGCCATACATCAGCTATACTTTAGATATACTTTATCTATACTATTTCAATATACTTGAAGTATGGGATCGTCTCATTTACCATACATTTTTTATACTTTGGGAAGTCAATGATTGATCACTCCCATACTTATGATTTTTACTCGGGATGTTTTTTTTTAAATCTCGTTCGAATTTAAAAAATTGATTAATTGATAAGTTCAGGATCGTTATTTTTGGGATGTCGGCGTTTCTCAAATTTTACAATTACTAAGATTGTCAGTCGGAGTGAATAATAATAAAGGTGAAAATTATGTATATAATTATGTATATAAGCTGAAGATAGGCAGAGGCTGAAGGGAGCTAGAAAAGAGCGACAAAGAGGGAAGATGTGAGGGGGTTGGGGGAAATTTTAGAGGAGAGGGGTGGTGTGAGGTCGCAATAGGACATCTTTTCAAATCAACTAATTTTTTAATTCTTTTTTTTTAATTTTCGATTTAGAGTACAACTTTCAGATAAAAGCAGATACTCAAAAAAAAGCTTGTATAAAGCATGGGGATGTTTTAAGCAACGAAGGATGATTTAGTCTAGTCTCTGGTGAAAATTTCAGCATCATTTGAAATTCATGATCACGATTTGCTTTACCTCGTTTGCAATTCGAATACTAGGGAAATTCTTGTTTACGTACCTTAAAACATGAGGGTTAGGATGATGACGTTAAGGGTTTAAGTAGAAAGATATGCGTTTAGTCAGACTAGGTACTGGAAGAAAAATTATTAATATTGGAATACTCTTCAGTTTCAGGCTTTAAGGGTGTTCTAGCTATAGTCAATTTGAGAAGCATTCCATCTTCAACTTGATTTAGGAAATGAACAAAAAAATCTATTGATTATTGCAACAAATTTTAGTAGAGAAACTCAAACGTAAACAATAAAAAAATAGTTGATATAATTGTCCATCTAAATTTAGTTATTCGCATATTTGTGTTTTTCCTTCCGCTTCAGGCGAAACTCGTAGTTTTCATTCAATTTTAATTTACCAATAATTTAATTTGAATCAACATTATGATCATAACTATTTTTTTGTTCTTTACTCTTGGGTTTCTTTTTTGAAATTTGTTGCAATTCTCAATGGACCTTTTTTTTTGTCAATTTTAGAAATCAAGTAAAATATCCAGTAATTTTAATATGACGGTACACCTAGAACACCCTTCAGGTCCGTAATAAACTATAAAAACTACATAAAATATCTGAGCAATGTTCAAAAATATAATTTATTTTATTACAATTCAAATGATGAGCTGCTTCTTAATATTCAGGAAGGAAAAATTGTATCCCCTGGATGCAAATATGCAAAAACTCAATCTTACTTTTCTTTCTTCTATTTTTTCTCGTATTCTCGTTCAGTTAAATTTATTTAAATTGTTTTTCTTATAAAAAGAAAATTTTTCAGTAAAGAAAATGACAAAATTCTTGTTACTTGAGTGATGTTTTCTTGTATTTTAAGAGGAAAGATGAATGACCAAGGATTGGGTCGAAGGTCTTGATCTCTAAGAATCGACGTTGCCCCAGTTAAGTGCACTACTGGAGAACCTAATACCCCAAGCTTATATGAAGTTTACCGTACCAGTGCAAACATGCTTGAAGCGGCATGGCATCGGTGACATGATGGGGGGAGGCTGATTAGTTACGAGGCGAGATAATACCTTGCTCCACATTTCGCCACTTTTTTCTAGCCAATACATCTCCAATGTGTTAAAGGGGTTTACTGATCAATCTGACGATCCTCCCATCAGAATACATTGCTCTATATTAAAGTATGATCAATCCTTTTTTTGCGGGAAAAAAATCTTGATAAAAATCCAGGGTCTTTGTATTGTAGTCTTGGATGTGAGAGAAAGTCAATTAAACGTTCAAAAGCTTTGAAAAATCGTACTTGCTGAGGATTCGAACCCTACCTAAACTACCTAAACCCGTGTATTCTACCGCGCGCACTAACCAACTGAGCTATCGAACCATTTGGAACCATTTCTGCTATATAAAAACCTCTATAAAATGCGCAGTTTTCAATTTATCTAATTCTTTTATGATACTTCCTTCATGAAAAAACTGGTGGTACGGAGCGTTGAAGTTAATCGTTCAAGCAGGGTTTTAATTAGCTAATTACTCCTGCAATATTATTATTATTTATTATTATATTCATTATTGTATAATATAATGAATTATATATTGCCTGCAACATTTTGTACCCTTAGTTTTTTCTGCGCAACTCAGGTTTTAATGCAAAATAACACTTACTAGACAATAATTTTAAATATGTAAAAAAAAGTTCCTTTTGAATATAATATACTTCGAAATCAATAGAGAAAAGAATTCTGTAAAGTAAATTCGAGTTTGAGTCGAATGTTTGAGTCTCACGGTGGTCGGATTAAAAATATTTATGTGCTTCCATCTTGCATTCTTAAGTTTTTTAATATTGAAACGTGTAATTGTCAATTTTTAAATTATTCTCCTATCAAATAAAATACATTTTCAATAAAGTTTTTGAGATTTTTTCGATCCGTTTTCCTTAAATATCTTGCTTTAAATAGGCATAACATTTCCTTTATTATTTGAAACAAGTAATAATAGTATTTTTGAATCATTTTCAAACCTCGTAACCTAGTTTTATGCTGCCACATATTTATTTTTTGTTTGAATTTTTATTTGCGCAAAAAAGAAAAATTTGTCCTCTGCTGCACGAAAAAAGACCGCTAAAACGTTTTTTGATATTTTCGTGTATGTAATAACTCATAACTCCGACATTTCTGTTCTAAAGTAGAAAAGATACTTTTTTAACAATGGATTGTTTATTTTACGATGGTAAAAAATCACGAAGCTGAAATGAAAAATATTCCAAATTTTCTCATTTATTTCCGATTTGTATGACCTTTAACAACAATTTAAAATTACATTTTTTTTCAATCTAATACTTTTTTGCTATTAATATATTGAAAGTGCTTTTATTGATTAGGATTAATTTACATTTGACTGAGATATCCAGCATTATTTGCATTGGGTTACCGTAGGTTTTTTATTGAAGATTCATCTTTTCAGTTGAAAATCTTTCTGTTTTTCAAAAATTAACTTTTTCAACTAAAAATGTTACTCTTCTATTTTTGGGTAAAAAATGATTTTTAAATGGAAAATTTGATTATTTTTGTAAAATTTGAATCACTTTGTTAAACTTTTATTTTTTTGTTCAATTTTAAACTATTTGGTTCAAAATGTAACCTTTTTGTTAAAAAGTTTTTTTTTTCTAATTAAAACGGAACTTTTTATACGAAAATATGATTTTTCCATTTTTTGTTCAAAATTTATTTTTACTAGTTGCAAATTCGGCTTTATTGGTGAAACAATTTACCTTTTTGGTTCAAATTTCCTCTTTTTGTTAAAACTGAAACTATTTTGTTGAAAATTAATTTTTTTGTAGTGAAAAGTTTTCTTTTTCATTTGAAAATTCAACTGTTCATTCAAAAATTCATGTATTTTGTTTGAAAAAGGCTTTTTTTGGTGAAAAAAATAATCTTCTTGGCTGATAATTTGTCATTTTGTTTGAGAATTACATTGTGTACACTACAAATTCAACTGTTATGTTAAAAATATGTAATTATTTGGTTAAAATTGATTTTGGTTGTATGAAATATCAACTATTACATTTTTTTCGTTGAGAATTCATTTGTTTGTTGAAAATTCAATTTTTCGCGTTGAAGATTCGACTAGTTTTGGTTGAAGCTTAATATTTTTTGTTCCAAAATTCAAGTATTTGGTTGAGAGTGAATATTTTTGTTTGGTGAATTCCAGCGTTTTAAATTAAAATATTTTGTCAAAAAGTCGAGCCTTTTTGGTCAAAAGCTCAGTTTTGTTGAAAATGGAACTATTTTATAAAAAAAAAATATTTTTTAGTGAAAAGGTGTGTTTTTTTTTATTTGAATATCCAACTGTTTATTCGAAAGTTCATGTATTTTGTTGACAATTCATCCATTTTGGTCGGAAACTCAACTGTTTTGATGAAAATTAACTTTTTTGTTAAAAAATTCATCTCTTTGATTGAAAGTTCAACTGCTTTTTTGGAAAAATTTTTTTTAGTGGAAAGTTATCCTTTTTTTCTTGAAAATTCAACTATTAGTTTGAAAATTCAGGTATTTCGTTGAAAAATGGTATTTTGTTGTTAGTAAATTAATTTTCTTGGTTGAAATTTCGTCGTTTTTGATTGGAAATTAATTTTTGTGTGTGAAAAATTCCACTTTTGTGTAAAAAAATCAACTATTTTTTGAAAGTTTAATTCTTTTGTTCAAAAATTATCTCTTGTTTTGTATGGAATATCATTTATGATATTTTTCTTCACAAAGTCATCTTTTTGTTGAAAATTTGATGTTTCGTGTTGAAAGTTCGACTATTTTTGATTGAAATTTAATATTTTTTGTTTTAGAATTTGACTATTTGGTTGAAAATTAATTTTCGCAGGTAGAAAATTCCAGCATTCGGTTAAAAATTGAACTATTTGGTTAAATTTCAAGTATTTTGTTAGAAAGTTACCCTTGTCGGTCAAAACCTTAACTTTTCAAATAAAAATTCGTCTATTTGAGCAAAAAATTCGTCCTTTTGGATTGAAAATTCATTAGTTTTCGTCAAAAATTGAATAATTTGGTTTGATTGAACTTTATTCTTTTTTGTTTATAAATTCAATCAATCAGGTGAAAATTCACCTGTGTAGGTTGAAAATTCAACAGTTTAATGAAAAATTTAATTCTTCTGTTGAAAATTAAACTATTTTGTTAGAAAGATATCTTTTTTTGGTCGAAAGTTGAACTGTTTCGTTAAAAATTCGTCCCTTTTTATTGAAAATTCATCTTTAAAAAAGACCATTTTTTATCGAAGTGAATATATAGATTTTATGATTCAATTGTTTAGAGTTTGAAGCGGTTTTCATAGGATTTCATACTTTTTACTATCAAAACACTATCAGTACTGCTTCAGCAAATAACGAGCGAAAATTTCATATCACATCTAGCTGTAGTTGAGAATTAAGCTGCGAAATTAGCTTAAACGTCGATAACTCACTCTATTTCCAATAGTTATTTGTTTCTACTATACTTTGTGAAAAGTATTTTTTTTTCACTGAAAAAAGAGGTACCTGGAAGTATTTTTTTTTTATCCTGCGAAACCTGAAACATTCTAGAACTTTTCTTTGAATAAACACAAGACTCCCTGATTTACATAATGAAAAAGAAATATATAAGTTTGAGGGTGATTTACAAAGGTTAAACATTTTTAGTCCCAGAAATTTTCTTTAATTCATGAATAATTTCTAAAAATATTCCGCCTTAGCTTAGAAATTATAAATAAAAACCCACAAATTGAAAATTGTTAAATAATATCAATGACATTCAACACTCAATGACGTTGAAGTGGAATTCAAAGTTTGACTCATTTTGAATTTAATTTCGTAAATTTCAATATGTTAGGGTAGAGGGTATCGTGAAGCACTTCAAAGTCTGTCCTGATTCGACAATATTAGTTTTTACAACTGGAAAATATTTGAAATTAGAAGCGCTTGAGCTTTAAATTTTAATTGGAATCACAGCCATGTTAAAGAGTTTCAAAATTATTTAAATCTTGTATTATGCAACATGATATGGAATTTAATTTCCTGTGATTGAACAACTTTTTCTATTAAAATTGAGAAATGAAAAAAAAAATCTCGATCAGAAAGTAAATCTCTATCATTTCCTGATCAAAGAAAATTCCCGACCTAGAAAGTACCCTTCAAGAAAATAAAATCAGAAGCACCGGCACTAGGAAAACAACGCCACAGACGCACAATGGGCAAGACGTGCAACATGCGTGGTACTACGGAAAACGTTCACTGCGCATCTACAGTTTTTTAGGGACTGTTGACGCAATTCTAATTCCGTATTATTAATTCTTCGATTATTAATTTTCTCAATTCTTTTTGACAAATTATGTGAAAAGTTGTTAGTCTCCAAACAAAATCTGAAAGAGTTTTCAATATAATTTATCAACTATTTGTTTGAATCCCTTTTCTTAAAAATTACTCAAATCAAATTCGCTGAAATCTCATCAGAACCGAAGCATCTACAATGTAAAAAAAATCGCATACTGAAAAGTATATCAATACAATCTAAATAGTTTGAGAAATCAAAGTTTGTTAAGCAAGTTTAGAAGATATCTAAAGGTTTTAAATTAGTTCGGAAAAATTGAAGAAGTTTGATAATGTATTAAACAGGGAAAAAATGAAATTTTGATGAGACTATTATTATTAAAAATAGAGAGAAGATCTTGCTAAGATTTTCTTTTTTCCTTTTCAAAACATTCTTGAAGTTTGTGCCATTTTCTCAATTTAAGTAAAAAATTTAAATATCTTGTAGAATTACTTGGGAAACTTTGATTTCATAAACTATGTTGATTGTACCGATAAGTTTTCACTTGACGGAATATTTGCACCGTATAGATGTGCATTTCACTTCTTTTTTAATGAAAAGTTTTGTTAATTTAAATTCTTGTTTTAAAGTAGTAGAAATATGCATTACTCCCCTCAATATAATAATGCAGCAAATATGAAAAATGTACATTTATGCTTGAAAATTAATGTTTATTGGGTTTTTTATTTATTCCAAAAGTTTTGTTGCAAACCAGTGAAGATTTATTTGAGATACTTAACACATGCACTATAACTAGCTTTATTTCGAGAAAAGATATTCGCTTTTTTACTGGGCACGTAGTTTTCATTTAAGAATATATTAGTTACTCAAGCGTAAACAATAAAAAAAACAGCTGACGTCATAATTTGTGTTTTTTCTTCTGCTTTAGGCAAGAATCTTGATTTTTATTCAATTTCAATTTACAAAAAATATTACAATATATATTACAATATATTCCAATATTAAAAAAAAAGGTTCTTTATAATTATATTTGTCACGTTAATATGATTATTATTATTTTTAGAAATAATACGTAAAATAATTGTTTGTTAGTCATTTTTTGAATGTAACAATTCGTAGAATAATATTTAATAAAAACGCGAAGAATATGATTGTAAAGGAATTGAATGAAATTTTGAAAATTGAAATTTAATGAATTTGAATGAACAATTATGACTTAAACGAATATTTTATTATTCATACTCAGGTTTTTCTTTCTAAAATTGTTGCAGTAGGCAATTGCCCTTTTTCAATTTTATAAACCAAGTTAAAATTGTATTTTTTATAATATGATCTTCATATAAATTAATTAAGAAATTTCAGTTTCAAATACGGAAGTTATTTGAAGAAACAGAATGAAACAAATTCACGCTTTCGATTCGCAAACTTTGAGACATGATAAGGACGAAAGCGACAGTTTTGTTCTCTCTCAACTTTTCTCCAATCAGTGAAATTTAGGATTAAAGAGTTGGAAACGAAATTAAATATGTCCATTCAGGAATAGCAATGTGGTAGATGTGACATGTTTAACAGAGGAAAGATTGTTGTTTATACAAAAATGTTATGATACGAATATATTTTATTTCAGAAATTTTATTTTTGGATACAGTTTGGTGATATAGAATTTTTCGCCTGGAAAATAAACTGCCTTTCAGTCATATCGCATAATTTGTTTTAATTTTGTAAGAAGTGAGAAAGAAAAAAATTTCGACAAAAAACAAAATTTGTCAATGAACAGTTTTTTATGTGCTGATTTTTTTTTATAAAACAACAATGATTTGTTTCTTGAGTAAACGATAACATTGTATAGATTTAAGCGTTCAAAATAAGAAATTTATGATTAAAATCGATTTGATTCGTTTCAAAAAACGGGGTAATATAACGAGAAAAACATTTGAAAAAATGTTCAGCTTAGCCGCATCTTACGGTTCTATTGTAAAACATATAAATTTGAAACTATAAAAATTTGAGCCTAGAAAAATGAAGCATTAAAAATAAACTATCATGATGAATGCTCTTGAAAACTTGATACTTTCCAAGTTGAAAACTTGCGACTTAAAGCTTTAAAGATTTAACAATTCCAAACTACGGCCTCAAAAACTTGAAAACTTGCGTTTAAAATCAAATAATTGAAAATTGGAAACATCCACCATTTATCAATTTTTTTATTCTTAAAAAAGCGTCTGCATCCTTTAACTTAAAATATATTTTTATAACACATGCATGATTTCAGCCGGGCTAAAAAGAATGTTTTTTATAACACAGGTATATAAAGGGTCTCTTCTACCTCTGTGAACAGGGATAGAAGTAACAGTTTTCAGACTACCGTGACGTCAGAGGTGAATAATGAGCAACTTATCTCCCTAGAGAGGAAAAAATAATGAAGTATGTTTGTTGCCGTTTTTTACTATAAAGTACTATTTTTGTGTGTGCTCCAGAGTACTCTTTTAAGGTTCACGCTGACTGAGTCGAAAAGTCGACTTGAGATGACGTTGAAGCGGGTCGACAATCGAATTTTCAACCCTAGGGAAGAAAGTGACAGATCAATGCAAATGTCGACGCCATTTACATTGATCTGTTACTTTCTTCTCTAGGGTTGAAAATTCGATTTTCGACCCGCTCCACAGGCGTCGAAAATCGAATTTTCGATTGAGGTATGATAAAAAATAAGTACTATCTTACAATACACTAGCTTCGCAACTAAATTTCTATGAAAAGCAATAATAATTTTGACCTGATGATTATTTATCTAGGAAGATATATGTTCTGCCGGAAATATCTTTTATCTCTACGTCATAGGCATTTTGCGGAGCCCCTGGTCGTTTTAATGAGATTTTACGTTTCCTCAGGGAACTACCATCAAGAAAGTTTCTTTTTTTTACCAGCTTTCTCGAGACATGCTACTATCCCCAAAGCCAACTTCTTTAAGTGCACTATACAGTCTATAGTCTATACAAGTCTGTATGGACACTCGGACGAATATTGGCCGTGTCCATGGAGAGGATCATGCGTTGAGTGCAGGGCCGGCACAAAATCACTAAAATGTAAAAATTCCGTGGGAGCGTTCACATATATCATAACACAAAAAAGGGGGATCTTTTTTCGTGACGGTCCGTTATGGGGGGGGGGGGGTGTACTTTTGACTCAAGTACATAAGATTTTTATTTGCATAAAAAAGCGATGTTTCTAAATATCGCGAAAATATCGAACGCATTGTTATCGAAAACCTGATTGGTTGCGACATTGCGTGAATATAACTCTCAGGGACTATTTTCAGGTTGCTTATCTATTGATAAAGATTCATGCATTCTCTGCACCATCAATTTTGTGTATCGAAATTTCCAAATAAATAATTTTGCTTCGTTATAAAATTAAGTTCTCAATGTTTCCAAAGATTATTGATAGAAGAGAACATTTAAATTATAAATGATTGTTTAATATTGGGAAGTAAGTCTGGTCTTAACATTTCGCTACCACACTATAATTTCTCAACTTTTATACATTTTCAAAGAGATAAAAAAAATTGAATTATGGGAAAAACGTATTTTGAAGGATTCGAAAAAAATTAGAAGCTTTTGAATTATTTTGAAAGATTTTGAGATTAAATTTTTTAGAAGATTTTTGAGAAAATTTTGAATTGCTAAGGTTTAATTTCGAAAGAATAATTTTGAGTTTCGATGATTTCCAAATGTGTAGAAAAAGAATATGGAAGACTTTGTTTATTTCTTAATGAACTCTAAGAGAAAATTGAAAAAGATGGTCAAGCATTATAAATTATTACCTAAAATTTTGAAAAATAATGTAAAGATTTAAAAGCAAAATTTTGACATGATACATAATTTCAGAACAAATTTGAGTAAATTCAAGAGACAGAAGTTTTGAAACGATTCCAAAATAATAAAAAGTTATAAGATGTTTTAGAAATTTTGTAAGGTTTCAAGTAAATGAAAAAAATTCTTTAGGTTCCTAGGAAAAATTAAAATTATTTTTCATTCCAAAAAATTAATTCCAAGAGAATATTCAAAAAATGTTTTAAAAATTTCAAAAGATTTCTAGGATTGTCAAAGAAGAATTTGAAAGATTTTCAAACCATTTTTTTGATTTTACAGAATTTGAAAAAAATCTTGTCTGAAATAAAAAATAAATTTACCGTCATTTTTACCGTTCAAGATGAAAACATTTTCAAAATTGGAAACCTAACAAATTCAAGCTTCATTTGAACCTGAAAAAGATTGAGTCGCAAAAAATTGTGATAATTAACTTTTTTCAACTCGAACTCCTCAAAATTTGAACTTTGTTAAGTGAATTTATATTGTTTGAAAATTAAAAATTTTCAAATTGTTATTTGTACTTTTCGAAGGTTAACCATTTTAATTCTAAATTTGAAACTTATGAAAGGGAGAAAATTCAGCATTCAACACAAAAATGTCGAATGGTGTCATACTTTAATTTTTAAGTATGTTGATTTTAAACGAAACAATTTTTCACTTCTCAATTTCAAATCGTTTAATTTTGAACACTTACTTTAGAATTATTATTCATTTTTGAAATTCCTCAACCAAACATTTTTCAATCTTTAACGTTTTATTTTTTATAATCTTCAACTCCAAATCGGACAACTTCAAGATATAATAGTGAAGATTGGAAATAAAAAAATGTCAAACTACCTTTTATTATTTTTAATAATATTGTGTTTGAATAATGCTAGAAAGTTGCGGTTTTTTCTGTAATAATCAAATTTTTGTCCACTTTCATTTAAAGCGAGGTAATAATTAATTCAGTTCAACAAAGCAACTTTCCTAAACAAATTATTTATGTTTATAATTATCTTCTCCTATTGTAATGCTAGATACTTGCTGTTTTTTCTGAAAATTCTAACTATTCATACACTTTTCACTTAGTGAGGTAATAATTAATTTAGGTCAAGGAACATTATTATTTGAACAATTTATTATTGTTTATAACTATCTTTTTCATATAATTGCTAGAAAATTGCCTTTTCTTGATTTTTTCAACATTGCTTTGGGTTTTTAGTTATGAACAAATAATAAATAAACATCAGGGAGAACCATTATTTTTAAAAATCTTCATTTTTTGATGGATATATTTTTCTGAAATAAGACAGATATTTGTAAAATTTATAGCTGACTTTAATTCCCTTCTTACTAGAGATGAAAGTCAGAAACAATATTTACTACAAGTGGTAATAAAGTACCGGAAGCAATTTCTTGACTGCACTATGTCTACCTTGTCCCGTGAGATGTTATAATCAATTAATTATTTGATTTAGAGTGACAACGTATTTTCTCCAGGGAACGGGTGGGGGGGGGGGGGCTGATAGTAAAATATGTGCAATTTCAAATTTTGTACGCTTTGTAATAAACTTTGTGTTGTAATTCAAAAAGATATTCTTATAAGTTATTTCCAGATCTACATCTTTTACCCACCTAATTCTCTACTATAAGATAGCCTTATTGTTAAAATAAATGTTTTCAAAACATTGGCAAAAGAGGAAAAATAATTCACTTTGAAAAAAAATATGATACTATTTGAAAAATGATTCTTGTTGATGTTCATTTATTGCTTCAAAAATCTGCCCTGGTGAGCCATGGAAGGTTCGTGAATAGGTTATTCGTCGTGTCTCGAAGACGCAAACAAACATGTGAGATACAGTACTGTAGTACGAATAATACAAACAAAGATTTTCTCATATAAACAGAATACACCATTTTTCTTGAAATTTCATGAATCTGTCCTGTTGTTCATAGAAGGTTCGTGAATAGCTTATGCAGTGTTTTTCGAAGACGCGAACTAACATGTCAGATACAGTACTATAGTATTTCATACGAACGAAGTTTTTATAATGTGAACAGAATACACCCATTTTTTTGAAACTTCATAAATCGTTACTTGTAGTTCATAATAGATTCAACAATAGGTCGATCAATGCATCTCGAAGACGCGAACAAACCGTTTTTTTTTAAAGCTTCATACACTAGTACCGGTAAGTCATAACGGTTTCAAAAATAGGTCGATAAATAGATTATTTTGAAAAAAGGTTTTTTTGATACGTCCCTGTCTATAAGTGCAGATAATATCCTGCTCTACTTCTGTCGACCATTTCTGCGATGGTGAATGAGAGCCAGGTACACATCGCACCGGGAATAGACGCTCTGCGCAAAAGGTGAGTCTTTGGCTTTTACTTTTTACGAGAGGTACGTTTGGGAAAGTGACAATTGCAGTTGTGAGACTCAGTTCGTTTTTTTTTTGGTTCCAAGGGGATAATTATCGTTGTCGTGAACATTCTCTTTAAATAAAAATCCATCCAATCAGATTAGATCACTGTGCACCCGGAAGATAATTTTAATCCGGAAGTGGATGAAAATTCTACAAACAGCTGACCCGTTTGTAGCATCGTTGGTATAAATATTATGGTTGAGGATTTTCTGTGAAATATAGATATAATAGAAACCACAATGGAAAATTCTATTAGGTTCGCAAATATAAGATTAGGATTTCCATTCCTCGAAACACACAAGCGGAGATATCATTCAATTAGTGTAGTTCTCTTTCTTTAGTTTCGTTTTGTTCTATAAATATTTGAACAAGTCTATAATTAAAGTTTTTATTAACAGATAATTCATTGAATTATTCGCAATAGTCTAGTAAGTATTTTAAGAAGAAAGTTATCAAGATTTTCAATTTTTTATGATTTATGTAGCACTCCTAATGAAATTGTTGTCAAATGTCCATTGTTGCTCTGAAAATAATGATATTTTTCGACAATTAATTAGATTACATTTATGTGACTTTTTTCTTTCGCAAAAAATTTTAGTAAATTATACGCACGGTAATTTTGTTCATCTAATAATAATTATTCACATAAAATTTTCCATAGAAAAAATGTTCAACTTCCTGTTTAGGGTTTCGTAGCCTCGGGGTTGGGTGTCCATTCGGGTGGTCCAAAAATGCATTGCAAATTTTTTTTTCATCCTAGAGGGCAAGTCCCCCCCACAAAAGTTTCAATTTCCGGAGAAAACAAATCCCTATTTTTTTCGAAATTCGAATATTAACACGTGCCACCGGGCACTTCAAAATCCCATTTAATTAACATGAGGAAATTTTCGAAAAATTGAACTTATACTTCAGGGTTTGATCGAAACGTGCCAAACATTTCAGGGATTGAAGAAGAGTAACTATGAAATAAAAGCATACTGATAACTTTTATTTTCAACTCACCCTTACCACCCCCCCCCCCCCCACAACGCCCCAAATATGACACAAAAATCAAAACAGTACATTTTTACGTATTATTTTTACTTTCTAGCAATTTCCGTCGTCTTTTTCATACAAATAATCACTAATGGACAATTTGAATATTTCCCATGACTTTTTAAACAATTTTTAATTGTTTAAACAAATGTAACTTATTGAAACAATTATTTATTCACAAAAAATGTAAAAAATAATCGTATTTTATAATTGAAATGTAATAGTTTGTCATTGTTTGGAGTAGTGATTTTTTTCAAAAACATTATGTAATTATTTTCTCAAATTGGTATCCTATACTACTTTTTGTTGAATAATTACATAATTTTGATACATCTTTTTTAATGTTTAATAAATTCCTATTTGTTTATACAATTTTGATTTTCTTAAGCAGTTTTTTTCGATAAGTTTAAAAAGATGAAATACTCATAATTATTTTTCTGACTGTACAGTGTATAGAAAGAATATATTAACAATTTTTCAATTGTTTAAACAAATGTAATTTGTTTAAAGATTTATTTTTTCAAAAATATTTTTCAAATCGTATTTTTTGAATTAAACATAATATTGGAGGAATTCGAGGAGTAGTAAATTCTGTTAAAAACGTCGTGTCATTGTTTCATTGTTTAAACAACTTTTATTCGTTGAAGCAGTTTTCTATCATTCACCAATTTTCTATTATATACCAATTTGAGAAAAAACTGGACATCTCTGGGTCGATTTTTAGAAATGTTGAGAATAAACAATAAGTAATTGTTTAAATGATTACATAATGTTTTTTAAAAAAAATTACTACTCCAAACAATGACAAACTATTACATTTTAATAAGAATATACGATTAGTTTTCACATTTTTTGGAAATAAATAATGGTTTAAATAAGTTACATTTGTTTAAAAAATTACAAATTGTTTAGAAAGTCATGGGAAATATTCAAATTGTCCATTAGTAATTATTTGTGTGAAAAAGACGTCGGAAATTGCTAAACAGTAACAATAATACTCAAAAATGTACTTTTTTGATTTTTGGGTCATATTTGGGGCGCTGTGGGGGGGGGGGGGGGGTAAGGGGGGGGTTTTGAAAAAAAAAGTTATAAGTATGCCTTTATTTCATAGGTACTCCTCTTCAATCCCTAGAATGTTTGGCACGTTTCGATCAAACCCTGAAGTATGAGTTCAATTTTTCGAAAATCCCAAATTTCCCCATGTTAATTAAAGGGGATTTTGAAGAGCCCGGTGTTATTATTCGAATTTCGAAAAAAATAGGGATCTGTTTTCTCCGGAAATGGAAACTTTTGTGGGGGGACTTTTCCTGTAGCTCAAAAAGCGTTTTTTGGACCACCCTAGTGTCCATCCATCCGTCCGTCCATCGTACATTTTCCCAAGGAGGGCAAGTATGAGAGGGGGAGGTTGCTTACACTTTTCTTTAAGGAAAATAATTTCAAAAAATAATGCAAAAATTTTGGTTGTTGAATGCTCTAAGAAGAATTTAAGGAATAATTAAAACCAAATTCTTTTTAGAAATTTTTAAAGATAATATTAAAAGTTAATTAATTTTTTATATATAATAAAGGCCTTGACTTGATTTAGGGAGAAATTCGGAAGTAAATAAAAATAAAAATGCAAAACTTATATTAAGTCCTATATAACTTTGCGAATTTTGATTCATCTATGAACTTATGTTGCATTAGTCTATTTCATTCTATTCTCTAGATTCTTGTTACCGGCCTTAAACGACATATATGTAGAACATTCTATAGTTCGTGTCCAATAGGGTGGTCAAAGAATACATTGGAATTTTTTGTTTTCCAATTTTCATGCATATCACCCCCAAATTCATTCGAATCCACATAAAAATGAATTTGTTTTTTAAAGTTGATATTTAGAGGTTCTGAAAGTCCCATAAAGTTTAACACGCATTTCCCATAAGAAAAAAAGTATTTTTTGTGAATTTTGTACAGAATCGTCAATATTAGGTAAATCGAGTTAAAACTCAACATTTCCCTTGAAAATTAGATATACAATATAAATTAAGAATTACTTTTCAAATACCCCCCATGCCAACAAGTCTGTTTTATAGTCTGTTTTATAGTATCAATAAACCTGGAAAACCTAAAAAAAAACTCAAATTGTTTCTAATACATAAAATACTACTTTCTACTGATTAGCTGTTTGGAAAAATTGTTTAAACAATTCATTATTTTTTTATAAATATTCTCTTAGAACAGAGTCAGGAAGGTTTTTCCGAATTTTTCGACTTATTTTTAAATCTTTAGTTAGGTTAATGCAATAATGTAATACATTTAACGAACATAAAGATTTGAACGATTTATTATTAATAATTATAATAATATTCTCTTACAATAATGCTAGAAAGTTGCAATTTTTTTCGAAAGTTTTTCCACTTTTCTCTACTTTTCAATTAGAGCGGGGGGTAATAATTATATAAAATTAACTTATATAATTGTTTAAACAATTTATCATTTACAATAAAATTCTCTTAGAATAATGTTAGAAAGTTTCAGTTTTTGCTAAAAATTACTACTTTTTATCCACTTTTCAATTAGATCGAGGTAATATAATGATTCATGCAATTTAATAAAGTTGATCGCTTGAATAAATTATTATTGTTCATAACTATCTTCTTCTATAGTAATGCTCGATAGCTAAGGTTTTTTCTGAAATTCTTAACTTTTTGTCCTTTTTTTAACTTAGAGCGAGGTGAAAATTATTGCAATCTTACAAATATAATTGTAAAACAAATTACTATTGATTATAATTATTATCTCCTATAGTAATGCTAGATAGTTAGAGCTATTTCTGACATTGTCCAATTTTTGTCTAATTTTCACTTAGTGAGATAATAATTAATGCAAGTTTACAAACATGATTGTTTGAACAATTTATCATTATTTGTAACTATCTTCTGTCAGATAATTGCTGGAAAGTTTGCGGTTTCCTCTTGCTTTTAACTTGGCTTTGCTTTTTTAAGTTATAAAAAAATAATAAATAAATAAAAACAGAATAATTTCTTAAACAATCTCTTTTTTTTTGTGAATACCAGTTCCTGAATTAAAACGGATGTTTGAAGTACTCTTTAAATTTTCCAGATGGATCATATTAAATGTAAGATTCCCTTGAAGTAGGTACTGAGGGCCTTTTCGTTTAATTAATATTAATATTTATTATTTCTTTCTAACTAAAAAATCAAAGCAAAGCTGGAATCATCATAGCTAATGAAGAATTATTTCTAGTCTTACTCTAAGAGAAGGTAGTTATAAACAATAATAAATTGTTGAAAAAATTATGTATGTCAAATTGCAATTATTCTTACCTAGCTGTATGTGAAAAGTGGATAAGAAGTTGAATATTCCAGAAAAAACCAACTTTATGGGATTATTTAAAGATAATATTATTTAAAATGATAATAAATTGTTTAAACGATTATTTGTGTTAACCTGAATTAAATTATTACCTCAATCTTATTGAAAAGCGCACATAAAGGTGAAAATTTCAGGAAAAATTGTAACGTTCTAGCATTATTTAAATATGATTTTATTTAAAATGATAATAATTTGTTCTAACAGTTATGTTTGTTAAGTTTCTTCAATTGTTACCACACTCGGAGTGGAAAGAGGACAAAAAGTTGGATATTTAAAAAATGCCGCAACTTTCTAACATTATGCGACTTCCTAACTGTATTCTAAGAGGAAATTGTTAAAAACTATAATTAATTGTTAAAAAAATGTATGTAAACATCTAATTATCAGCAAAAAGTCGCGTTTTCTGTATTCAATACAATTTGTATTCAAAAAACCGCAACAAAATTATAATATGCGCCAAAAACTCGCAAAAACCCAAATTTTCATTTATAGAGTTTTTTTTGGGCACCTTATAAAACAGACTCATGCGGTTGATGTTTCAAAAATAATTATTCATTTGTATTTTACGTGTTAAACTTCATGGATTTGCGGAACCTCAATATACCTTTTTTTAACGCATTTATTTTTCTGTGGACATGAAAAAATTTGTAGGCAATACGCATGAGAATTCGAAAAAAAATTGGATCACCCTTGTGTCAATGCTAGTTTTCGTAGAGCAAATAAAACAGTAAAGAAACTCAAAAAGTAAATATAAAAATTTCTGCTTGAAAAATTATTTTTCTAATGAAGCATTACTATGATGACTGCATTTTTCCGTTATATTTTCATAAATTATGCACAGAAAAAACTGAGGGATCAGTAATGCTGCGGCTCAAGTGAAACTTGGGATCATTTAGAACTTAGGCTCTAAAGGAACTCTTATTTAGGGTTCCTTTTTAGTTTGTACATATCCGATAGATGGCCATCGGCGGTTGCCGACGTTTTCAACTGCGCATGTGCCGAGAAGCGCGGGCCTATTTGAAATCAATAAATACTATGAACAGACATACAGATAAATGTTCACAAAATTTTTTTATTCTTATTTAAAACAAATTAAATTGAATTATAGAAATACCTAGCTTCTTGAAAAAATTTGATATTAACCTAATATTGCAAGAGTATCTTATGTCATTTTGAATAGTCCCGCGCTTTTTGGGCATGCGCAGTGGAAAACTTCGGATTTCCAAGATAACCTTAAAAACTGTCACATTTCATGTGCGATATCTTCCTTTCAAGAATGATTAATGTCTATGATTTTAGTTTCTTCATTAAATTTTTTCCAGTGCAATATTATTTAATTCCAATTATAAACCATAATGTGCATCCTTAACTTGTGCAATCTTTGAAGTGAGTCAAGGCAGAAGTGAGAAAAAGGCTCTATTAGAACCATTTGAATCCTTATTTGGGTTCATTTAGAAACCATTTATCATTTTGGGTTCCTTTTCAGCAAGAGAGGTTCCTTTTTGTTGCAGCTCCTTTGGAACCAAAAATTGGTTCTAATAGAAACCCCAGTTTTTTCTGTGTGCAGAAAAACCTGCCACTTTTAATGTACTATTGGAAAGTACAATTTATATCGTAATAAAAAATATTTTATTACCATTAGGTAAATGTAAATGTCCGTAAATGTTGGTCATTTTACGTGAAAACTTTGAAAATGTAAAATTAAAATAATCTATTTCTGCTACAAAAAATAAAGTCTTTCAAGCAATAAGTCGTCACTCAATACATTCAGTTTATTACTGTACGTTTTACTGAATGTGAGTTTGCAAATTGATGAAGAGATTACCAATTTGCTAAAAGTGCGGATCCTTGGACGCATTGTCATATGCGATGGATATCCGTCTTCGTAAAAAGTTTGCCAGTATTAACAATTGAAAATTAGGTGACCCAATTCACGATTTTTAAAAGCTTGGCACGTCCTTGACTGTAGAAAATGTCATCAAACCTGTACTATGTATGGTAATACGTGAATTGCGTCTTTTTACCTTAATGAAGTAGTAAAATTCAGAAGAAGTATGAGTAATAAACTTTTCTTGAAACATGTGCGTATTAAAAATTTGAT
>CAKNXH010002198.1:95004-136238 GCA_932178445.1 Andricus quercusramuli | reverse complement strand
TTTGTATGCTCTTACCCACTAAATTTGTTTACATACAGAAAATTAATCAATACGTATATTTTTGTTTCAAAAATATCGATACACTGGAAACTGAATTTATGTACGGTTCTAGTTATTGCCTTAAACACAAATCCAGGGACTCTGAACGTGAAGAGACAGGGCCGCAATCATGATTTCTGTTGCATCTGTAGGTATGACGCAACCTGATGCAACTAACGCGCTGAGTGCGGCCCTCCTGTTATTTGTATGGCTTGACTCAGAAGTGCCTCCCCTCTCGGCCCCGCGGTTCCTCTCATCAACAAGTGCCTAGGACAATCATCTGTAGGAATGCACAAATCCAGTATGCTGAAATACAGGTTCCAGTGTATTTAGAGGTGGCACAAACACTATGCTGTTTAATACGTATTTCCCAGGAGAAAAATAAACGTTTCTGTAATTTTGTTTAACAGAATCGTCGATATTAAACCTATCAAGTTGGCCCTCAAAATTTCTCTTCACAATCAGCAAAAATCAAAAAACTAAAATCGATCATTAGAAAAAATAAAAAATTTTTATAGGATCCTCATAAACCCCCATATATAAATTATTTGTAATACATGAAATATTACTTTATAATGATGATCAGAGGTCTAAAATTTTCAAGAACAATTTGATATTGTTTATAGCTATTCACTCTTAGAATAGAGGTAGGAAGTCAAGATTTTCTCTGATTTATTCAACTTTTCAGTTGGAGCGAGGAAATAATGATATAAATTTAAAAAAATTGTTTGAACACTTTATAACAATATTCCCTCAAAACAATGCTGAAAAGTTGCGTTTTTTTTCTTAAATTTCAATATTTTTCACCAACTATTTACATACTCAATGTATTTAAAGACTAATATTTTTTGTTGAAGAGATCATTAAATTGTTTTTTAAACCATTCACTAATCATTTACTTTTGACTTTACACGGGATAGGTAGAGAAATTTCTAGTTTTTGAAATTCCCTTCGACTAAATCGATTATTATTAATATATTATTCATTTCAAAAGATATATCTCAACTGATCAAACCATTTTTATCAGCTTCAAGAATTTGTTTCATTATATTTTGAACAGTTCCTCTTTCCTTGTGTATTCATAACATAATGAAAAAATTATTTGTTGGGAAAAAGTTCGAACAAATAGAAATTGTTCAAATAATTGCAAACCATCTATAACAAAAAATATTATTCCTAAAATTCATTCAGTGTGTCACTCATTCCAGAAAATATGAAATTTTCATGATTTGAAATTGAGACAAAGTTTAAAACAAATATGAATTATTTGAACAACAGAAAAATTCTTCAAACTAGAAATACTATACTCAACATTATTAATTCTGAAAAGTACGGACTTTTTATATTTGAAAGAGGAAATAAAAATTGGTTAACTTTTGCATTTTCGGGGCATTTTCCGGGCACAATACAAAGGGGTTGGGGCGTCAAATTTAGCCGTCATGACATGAAAACGATTTCTTGAATATTTATCTAAAATAAATCAAATTTAAGTCACGAAATGTTAATAACAAATAGTTGATCCCACATTTTTCCGAAGAATGAGGTCATCCCATTTCAAATCCCATGTTCATTTAAAAAGCTGGTCACGCGGCTTGTTATTAACTGAATTACAAAAAACACGTGGAATTTTTCTTTCCGGGTACGATACAAAATAGTAGGGGGGGGGGGGAGGCTTACACCTCAGAGTCACAAAAAATGTTGCAATGCATTGTTGACCAACCTTCCTCATTCATCAATTCTTAAATGGATATTTTTTTCGAACTCATAAGTCTCATTTTTTTGTTGCAACTTGAGATCCCGAAATTTTTTTTCAAGATTTTCGATCTCCATTAATTAACCAGTTCACCTCTACACTTGTTTCAAGAAAATCTTGCATTTTTTCTAAATCTTTCTGAATGCAACACTAGATAAAAGAGAAAAAAACTTTACTAATTCACACATAAATATTTTAGATGACAGTTTTCATTAAGAAATTCTGTTTTTAATGCACTTAAGTATTTTTGTAATTTTCATCAACTTTTTTTCACTATAACATTATGAAATATCTGATTCACTTATAATATTTATCAACCTTATACAGGATTCATTATTGCTTATTGATAGAAGATAGACTTGAAGGTTGACCTCCTCATACACCTTCCTTCCCTCCTCGTGAATCCTCACTTCATCCCTCTGCAGCCCATTCCTTCTAAAATAACTTTCTCTTTCAAGCACGATCTTCCATCCCCTCTCCTGTTCTCCTTCTCCCGCCAACACTCCATGACCAGCTTACTTTTCCTTTCTTCCAAAAATTTGTTTCCAGAATTACACGCCCGACTACCTGTTCCCTTGACTCGTTCTCTCCGTCAGCCTCCTAACAAAATAATAAGGTGTATTCCTTGCCAATTTCAATGTCCACTTTACATACCTTTCCTGTATCCTATTCACCTTCTTAACTGCCTTTCACCTTCACATCCCCACACCACCACTCCATACAATAGTGCACTCATCACTACCGAGTCGAGCCTCATCACCACATTTGCATTCCTAAATCTCTCTTTCATATGATCATCCACTCTCCCATTCCTCCGAATCAGGAAGCCCACGAACACAAACTCTTTCACCTCATGTGCCGTCTTTCCCTTCCACTTCCACTCCTCTTCCTTATCCCGTCCACATCCTTTTTCGAACACCATATCTTAGGACTTTTCCGCATTTATCTCTAATCCGTTCTTATCCAGGTGTCTTCTCAAACTCTTCATCATCTCCTTTAAAACCTTCTGCTCTAACTCCATCCACCACTTCGGCCTCTAGCTTACTTTTCATGTCCGCGATTGAAATTGCAAAAAGCCTTGGGCTCAGCGGACACCCTTGTCTCGACCCTATCCTGCATAGTCTCACACAACCTCTCCCTATTTACCGTAGGGAACGCGCCCTTGAGGTCTACCAGAACGCGTACACTTTCGACCCCTTCTTCGTTAATTCTCTATCCACCACTTGCTGAAAAATGTAAATGTCGATAGTGCTCCTATCCGTCCCGAATCCCGCCTGCGTCTCCGGCAATGTCTCTTTCCCCCGGCATCTTTCCGCAACCTCTCCGCCAACACCATCACGTATATTTTGTACGCCGTATTCATTAGCGTAATCCTCCTATAATTTTTTTCCCTATCCCTATCTCCTCTCTTATATAGTGGCACTATCAACCCCTCCCTGAACTCCCTGAGAATCCCAGCCTCCTCCATACTTTCTTCAATACCTCCTCAGCCTCTACCTAACCACCTGTGTACTAAACAACCACGCTTCGTTCTGTATCCCCTCCAGACCTGCTGCCTTTGACCTTCTTATCTTCCTTATCTGTTTCTCTATCCCTTCGTCATTCAACTCCACCACTTTGTCCTCCCTCATTCCTCTACTTCCCTCATCCCTTTTCCGTGAATTTGAACCCTGATCCGATTCTTCAAAAAACTCCCCCCCCCCCCACACTCCTCACTCCCTATCTTCTCGCGTGTCCCCACCCTACGCTTCCTTAACTCATTTATTATCTGCCGCACTTCTCCCTCTGTCTCAACACTTCTCAACTCCTCTTCTAGTTCTTTCTTTCTTTTCTGCTCTTTCTTTTTATACATAAATCTATACTCCTTCCTCATCTCTTAGTACGCATCTATCTTCGCAGTCCCCTGTTTCCACTTCTTGTACTTCCTTCCCACCTTTCTTTGCGTATTTTGACATCCCCTATCCCACCACAGTTTGACGATTCCCTTGTTCTTCTTTCTGATTACCTTCTTTTTTGCACACACCCTTTTACTTTCTCTTTCAGATCCTCCTATGTCTCTTCCACCGACTCCCCTTCAAAGGATACCTTTCCTAACTGCTCCTGATACTTCTCTATCACCACCCTCGTCAGGATCACCTTCTCCCCGTCGATACTTCTTCCTCACCTTGCTACATAAATAATAATATCATTATCTCATCACCATGACCCAAACATGATTTTCGGCTTCAGTGGGTCTCAAAACGTGGAGATATCTTAAAAAATTGGGGTGTGATATTTCGTACGATTCTAATGCTTTCTCAATCATAAATGATGAGAATTTAAAAACAATTGACACCTGCGAGGGAAGATAAAAATTATGTTTTAATTTTAAATGTAGTTGTTATGGAATTATCCACTTTTTCTGCACTGGGCAAAGCTTGCATCATTTGGAATGATGAATGACATAGTTAATAAAGCTTCTTGTAAAATATTAATTTGCTTCATTCTTAATTAAATGTTTCAGAAGACAATATCCATCATTCAGAAAATAATTATGAAGGTTTTTATTGAAACACTTTTTTCACCTTAGCGCTTTTCCTCTATTATATTGGCAAATACAATGCGATTACACTTCTGTAACTTTCTAGTGCACTTCAAACTGCAGTATATTATTCGTGTTGGAATAATTGTTGTTATAAATGAAATAAAGAATGCTTATATCAAGTAGGGGAGAGTAGGGTGAAACCGGGTTGCGGGTGAAACCGGGTACCCCCTATATCTCGTGATTCGTGCTTCCCCCTGGGTTTAGTTTGATATATTTTGTTTATGTAGATGCCCTGACCTTGTTTTCGCAAGAAGTGTCTAGCTACATGTGTTTTTTGTCTCAGGAGACAATACCAAATTTTTTGTGGTTGAACGTTACTATTTTTGGTGACAAGTACGTTACCGTGGTTCATGCAGTCGTACAGAAACTGTACAGCTAAGTGAAACACTTAATTCCGTACCTTTTATAGAGTATATAGCAATAGTTATCATAATTTGTTTATGTTCAGAACCACGTGAGCACAACGTTTCGTTATTTATTGCATGTGGAGGCGAAACCGGGTACTGATGGTAGGGGTAAGATAAAGTGGCAAAGAACTATCAAAAAACGTAAAAATAGTTTATAATTTTATATAAGCGTTATCGTACATTATTATATGTGATTATTATGTCATTAACGGTAATAACCCGCTTTAAAAAAACATTGGTTTTTGTCACACAGGAGAAAATAACCATGAAAAATGTTACATAATATCTGAATTTGAGAATTTATTCATACGTTCCCTAATAATTTTTAATAATGAACTTTTTTTAATCTGACAATGCCACTCATGTACAGAAGTAAGTCTGATAGGCAAAGCTGCCCTCAAGCACGGAAGACATCGAAGACAAAGAAGAGAAAGAAGGATGATTTTTTAGCAAAAGAGGAAACGGAAGCAGACACTGATGAAGCTTCAATTTTTTGGAATGAGCTTTAATTTGTATCGACTAAGGGGTGAATTCAGAATTGCACTGTGTGCCCTAAATAGCATGCAGCAATGTCGAAGTACATCTAGGATGCTGAATATCATAGTCTTAATCATATTAAAACCTTCGTGAGTGTACCCAAGATACTCAGCATACCAATGTTTATTATATTTGATTACAATGAATGCAGTTTTTCTTAATGTTAATGAGTTTTAAAATTATTTTCATAGGAACCCGGTTTTACCCTACCCACGGGGCAAAACCGGGAATTCTGCGTTTTTTTAAAACATTTTTTTAAATATGAAGAAAATTTTTCATTGCACATCTGAATTCACTTTATTATAGCTAAAGAGTCACAGAAAACTTCTCACTCAAAATAAAAGCTTTTAAGCTTTTAGTTTTTGCAAAAGATGCCATCAAATACAAAGTACCCGGTTATGGAGAATAACCTGAATTTACGACTACCAAGAAAAACATTTGGGACCATTGCTTTCGGGAATCCACCCCGACACACTGCTACAGCCATAATTAGTACAATCGATTAATTATTCAGGCAATATAAAAATATGAGAATAAAATGGAATATCGATTCATAAAAGCTGGTAGATACAGACCAACGGGAACCTGAGAAATCGATAATCGATAAGTGATAAATTGAATATTTCAAGAGACATTCTTTGTTTGTTTGAAAAACGCGAAACAAGTAACTGGATGAATTAATGGACACTTTCCGTGATTATTTTTTAGGTCATATTCATTTTTCCTTCAAATGTTCTAAGAATATACAATTTTCTAGATTTCATTTTTCAATGTTATGCATTTTTAATTTTAATGCTCGGAGACTCCGAGTTTGAAATGTTCAATTCTTCTTCATTTATAATGTGTCCCCTGAGGGTTTACATGAATTCCTATTTTTACAATATTACAACCCACATATTTTATATTATCTTATCCTGATTAGTACAAATATTGTACTACAATATTATATAACTTCAATACGTAATAAATGATCATTATTGCATAATTAATTAATTAATTATTAATAATAATCAATGAATAATTAATAAATTAAGATATAATAATTTTACTTTCCTCATTATTCCTAACATCTCAAATATTTCTTCCCTTGTTATGTTCTCTTCCTCGTCTCTTCACTTACAAACCTTTACACTTCCGAATGACTTCCGTTTCCTTCTTCTTTCACTTCTTTTCTACCTCAAACTTGTTATTTTTTCTCATTCACCCTTTCATTATTTTTCAATCGCTTCTCTAATCCCCTCTAATTCTTTCATCCACTCATCACCCAACCCATCTTTCAATAAAATCTTTACCACATTCTCTTGCCAGCTTCCTTTATCTTCCATTTCCCTCCTACATTCTTCCCATACATGCTTCCATGGTTTCTATTCCTATTCACAGATTTTACACTTTCATTTCCCATTCTTTTCTCAATACGACCCTTCTCTTACCTCGTTTCCTAATATAAAACCTGCTTTTCTGGTCAATTTTCTCTCCCCACATCCATTTTCTAAATACTTTGACTTTTCCCTGATTCTTTACAGTTTACTCCAGTCCCCTCTCTTATATCTCTAGCACTGAAGAACTCCCTTCTTCTTTCTTCCCAATTCGTTAATTCTATCACCCTCCCACTCTTTTCTTCTACCTCTATCAAATGCTTTTTCGCTGAATCCTCTCCCTTTACCTTCCTTAGCTTTGTCTCAAACCTTCATGCTCTCTTTCCTGTTCTAGTACTTTATTTATCCCTTTCATGTAACCTCTCATTCTCTTTCCTTTCCTTCTCTTTCTATATCTCTGCTCCATATCCTGTTACTGGCATATCAGCGTATAAAATAACCACATTCTTCTTCTCCATTCTTTTTCTTAACTTCTTTTCCAACTTTATATCTGTTTCATCACCGCTGCTGTTTTTTTTATATTTCCTCTTATATATGAACTCTATGGTCTCCATTTATTTGCTAGGTATATCCCAAACATTTAAACTCCTTTATTTCTTCTAAATTTACTCCCTTCCATCTCGCAGTCCATTCTTTTTTTTCCCTCTCCTTTGTTCTCTCTTCTCTCTCTTTGTCTTCTGTAGATTTGAATTAAACTTTTTTCCATCTGTGTGTTTCTTCAATCCTGTAATTAAACCCACCATCCCCTCTTCATTCTCTGCCATCAACACTATATCGTCCGTGTATTGCTATCACTCCTTTTTTCTCCCTTTTGGTTATTTCATTCACCCGATAATTCGGGACATATATGTAGTCCATCACTCCGAATATTTTCCTAAACCCTGACTGATTTGGTGGTTCTACCTTTTTTCTCAACTTTTTTCTCCAACCTCTCCAAAAAAACAGTTACATATATTTTATACAATGTTGGACGTACCGTCACTTCCATACAATCTTTATCCTCAAATCCTCTACCTTTTTCCTCTATGGATACCTCTACCACCTCTTTCCATGACTTTGGCCACCCCTCTCCTCTCCATACTTTACTTCATATTATACATGTGCATTCATGTAGCTCATTTCTCCCACACTGCCAGACTTTAATTGGAATCTTACCAATACTAGTGCCTGTCCATCTTTCATTATTCCCAACGCCTCGACTATTTCTTTTCTTCCTATGTTCTCTTCCTCGTCTCTTTTCCTGCCACCTTTTCCTCCTTTCCTTGCTTTCCTTTTCACACCCCCTAGCAAATCCATACAATAATTTTTCCATTCTGCCATCCTAATATCCTGAAATGTTTGAGTGTTATTATTTTTGAAGTGATAACTTCTTATGGCACGGTGTGAACTCGCTAAACTAACAAGATTTCAGGGGAAATAGGGTAACGCTTCCTCTCCTCTATTTCTTCTTCGCTTCTCCCACTGACTGATTCTTTCAATCCCTCTCCTTCTCTATCTCTCCTTCGCTTCTTCCACTTTGCACTTCTCTCCCTTTCGCCCCATCACTTTTTTCTCTCCCTCTCTCCCCTCACCCCTCTCTCCTCTCTCGCTCTCTCATACAATATGATACAATATCATATGCTATAATACAATACAATATGATGCACTACAATAAATATGATACAACATCACACAATATATTACAGTATTGTACAATATGATACACTATCATACTATATGATACAGTATGATACAATATGATGTAATATGATACAATATCATATGATATGATATGAAGGCTCACGTTTTTTTTATTAACTCTAATACTTGTTTCCTTATTTTTCTCTCTCTATTTAATACCTTCCAAACAAATTTGTTTTTGTTAGATTTTTTCTTCTGCGAATTAGTTTTTTGAACTGGAAATTTAGCTATTCCATTTTTCGTCGAAAAGTGATAGCTCCTGGTTTAAAATTCAACCATTTATCCACAAATTAACTTTTCTGTTGAAAATTCATATTTTTGAATTGGAAATTTTATTATTTCGGTAGAAAATTCAGTTATTTGGTTTAATATTAATCTTCTCATTGAAAATTCATATTTCCGGGTAGAAAATTCAACTATATGGTAGAGAATTTCCCTTTTTGGCTTAAAAATGTAACCATTTGGTTGACCTTTTTCTCCTCCAGAATGAAAAATCTTATTGAGTTAAAAGTTCATCTATTTTGTTCAGAATTCGTCATTTTTGGTCGAATGTATCTGTTTTTCACCAAAAATTGAAATTGTTTTTATTTGAAATATTGAATATCATATGTTTTCTTGATTATCAAACTATTTTGATTAAATTTGACTGGTTTTAATTTTAAATTGAAATTTTTTTTTCGTTGGAACATCAACTATTATGTTTTTTGTTGAGGATACATTTTTTTATTAAAAATTGAAATACATACATGGTCGAAAGTTCAATTTCTTCATTCATAATTCATTTTTTAAGTCATAATTTTGCTGGAAAATTCTACTATTTTATTTGTAAATTTAATTATTTTGTTGGAAATTAAACTATTTTGGTGAAGTGTGACCCTTTTTAGTTGAAAATTGGACTGTTTAGTTCAAAATTCGTTTTTTCGGGTAGAAAATTCGTCCGTCTAAATTAAAAATGCAACTTTTACGGTAGAAACTTCTCGGCTGAAAATTCGTCTTTCTTGGTTGAAAGTTGAACTGTCTTCTATAAAATTCTTTTTTTTTTTTGACTTGAAAATTTAACTATTTATTGGAAAATTCAACTTTTTACAGCTGAAGCTTAATTTTCTTTGTTTAAAAAATTGTCAGTTTGGGCGAGAATTCTTCTTTGTAGGCTGCAAGTTCAACTATATGGTTAACAATTCAACTATTTTGTTGAAAATGTATCTTTCTTGCTTGAAAATTCATTTTTTCTTGCTCAAAAATTCATCTAATTGATTGTAAATGCAACTGTTTGGTTGAAAATTCATTAACGTAGTTGAAGATTCATGATTTCAATTAAAAATGTATCTATTTTGCAGAAAGATCTTCTTTTATTTTGCTTGAACATTAATTTTTTTATCTGAAAATTAAACTTTTCCCTTTTTTTGTTGAAAATTCAACTGTTAGTTAAATTGTTGGGCTCCATATGTATTTATATTTCTTGCAACATTATCATTCAAACAAACCATTTTGTTAAGGTTAAAATTCGTAAATAAAATGGTTCAATTAACTTTTTAATTTATTCCAATTTGAAATAGAACAGTATTCACCATTATCATTCGAAATTTTTTAAGTTTTTAATTTAATATTGTATAAAATACTATACCGACCAGTGAATATAAAGAGATTAACCAAATTTATACACATTTGTATTGCTTAGTTCTAAGAATCTTAAATTCTTAAGGCTTCTATATAGGGGAGACCACCCTTCAGTAGACAATGATCCTACGGTGGATATTCATTAAATATAACCACAAATAAAAGTAAAATAATCAATTATAATTTAAATATATTAACACTTATCGTGCTTGACTATTAATTACATTAAATTAATTATTTTACATGCATAAGTATTTTTAATAAATTCAAAATCTAAAATTGTATGAAAATTCTCAATCTCAAATAAAAAGCTATATATCACGTAAATTTCCTAGCCTCTGGCAGTATATATAAAAACGTAGACATCAGAAAGTTTTTTTTCCACATGAAAAGTCTTTATGAAAGCTTAGCGAATTCCAATCCCTTGAGCAAATCGATTAACTATCTTCCCTTATTCGTATTGTTCACTTGATATTTGCTATCAAAGCGCAATTTATCATTCTTTCTCTTTTTCTCAGTTTTTAAACAACACAAAAATGAGCAAACGAAAGTAAACGGGCACGTGGAAAGTTAAGGAGTGGGTTAAAGTTGGGGGAGGTGGAGGAAGGAAAAAGTACCAAGGCAAAGAGAAAGAAGTAACAGAAGGTTTCGACGTTTACGGCTTAAGGATCTTTATCTGGCTTATGTATATAATTAACTCGCACGAGGATGATAATAAAGTACGATAGTTCAAAAAATGAGGGGGAAAAAATATTGTAACGATAAAAACGAGTTCAATCGATAGTTCGGTAATAAAATTTACTTTCAGTTTCAATTTGAAAATTTGTACCTTTCCAAATATTATTACATGATTTTGTCGAGCTATTAGCTGAAAGGGTTCTCGAGATAATGGTAAGAAACAGAAGAAAAAAGTATATGATTTTACACTGGAACCTCGATTTTAGTAAACTGGTTTTGTGGGTTCCTAAAACTGACGTCCTTCGCAGTTTTGTGATAAGGGCAGCCGCGGGCCCGAGAGACAGGCGATGTTCAGCGAAGCGTGGAAACACGTATGAGGGCCGCACTCTTAGCGCAGGAGTTGCATCATTTGAGTTGAACAAATCGAGGTTCCAGTGTATATTGCGATGGAAAAATGTGGCAAAAAATTTACTTCTTGAATATATAAAAAAATTTGTTATGGGGAAAATCGAAGGCTAGATTTGAATTCAGCGCGAAAAATTACCATGGAATAAGGGATCGTACTTAAATTACGTGACAACTCAAGGGGTGGGGTCGAGATATTTTGTTATGATTCTTACGTAGGGTGGGGGGGCCCGGGATCCTTCATTCATTCATGTGTTTTTTGGAAATTCGCAAATGAAACAAATAACTCGCAGTAATTGTACATAAATGTAATATGAATTTGACTTTACGCGTCAAAGAAACCCGGAGAGTAAATAAACAACCTAGCCAACAACAATTTAAAAAAAAAGTCAGGGAATTTCGTTGGTCAGGAAAAAGTCAAGGATTCAACAGCAAAAGTTTGATGAAAGTCAGGGAATTTCTATAACTTCAAATAACTGTCAAGGAGAATAAATTTGAAAATTTTCAATTTTTAATTGAAATTGTTTTTTCCCGTTTATAAAAGATTCTAGGTTGTAAATGTTACAAGTTTAATATTCTGATATTTCAATTGCCATTTTCTTCAGTTGTTTCCTTCTGAAAATTATCGTCTTAGTTCTCAATTTTATTATTTTGTTTCAGAATTCAACTTTTTTGTTAAAAATTCCTGTTTTTAGGTTGAAAATTCAACTATTTTCTCAGAAAATATGCTTTTCAATTAAAATTCATATTTTGTCAATTGAAATCTTTTTTTGACGAAAATTCTGCTATTCTTATCGTCTTCTTAATTTGAAAATTCATCTATTTTGGTAGAAATTGGATCTTTTTTATATAAAAATGCAACTGCTTGATTGATAATTCAACAAATTTGTTAAAAAGACATGCTTTTTGGTTGGAAATTCAACTGTATTGGTAAAAATTTCTGGTTTCAGGTTGAAATTTCAAGTATCTTTATAGGAAATTTACATTTTCTTTAAAAGTCATGTTTTTATATTGAAAAGTGAAACTAAAATCTTTTTTGGATGAAAATTCAACTATTTTCTTTCAAATTCGTCTTTTTCATTTCAAAAATCATATGTTTTTGGTAGAAATGTCATCTTTCTTGCATAAAAATGCAATTTTTGATTAAAAATTAATTAATCATCAAAAATTCCTATGAAAACTACATTACGAAAAATGAAAGAAACAACAGTTACCAAACAATAACATCACTGGCTACATACTTCGAGGCTAGTTGCAAACACGAATGTCTCCTGCCTTTAAACATCCACAATAGGTATTTGTTGATATAATTTGTTCACGAAATCAATAAAAAATATTGGATAATAATTAAACCTCACTGGCGACATCATTGAAGAAAAATTAGGACAACAATTTCTTTCTGCCTTTAAATTTCCACACTGGGAATTTGTTCATATGAATTGTTTAGAAAATTGATAAAAAGTATTGGATGCCAAATTGAATTCATAGTGTAGACTATTTCTTAAGTTAATTTGTTTATAACAATTAATTCAACAATGTCATATTTTTTTTTTTGCTTTTAACTACGCCCGTGCATGAAGTCTGGCAATGCTGATCATAAAAAAAATTGTTAACAATGATAAACAAAAAAAAAACGAAAAAATCGACTTAAAAAAAAATCGAAAATCAGGCCACATAAATCCCTTCAATATTTAATGCTGAATTAAAAAATAAATAAAAATATCAAAAGATCAAAATGCTGATATTTGAATATTAATGATCAGGGAAAATAGAAAATTGATCGAGGAAAAATCAGGAAATTTTTGAAAATGAAGTCTTTGGCTTCAAATTCAATTAATAATGGACATTCTCATATATGTATGAGCATCAGCCGTCAAGGATGAAATCTACTAATTCTTATACAAATTTACATAAACCTTCTTTATATTATTGCTAAATGCACTCACTTGATGAAATTTCATCATTTAAGAAAGCAAATAAAATTATTCATAAATGAACAATAAAAATCTTATCCAAACTATATTAGGATCGAAATTGGTCCTCGAAGTATACGTACCTTAATTTATTGACTTTAAAAGCTATATACGTCTTACGTGAATATTTATTATATATGTATAAATATTCATATGCATATGTAAATAGTCTTTACATGCAAAGTCTTTACCTGCAAAATCTTAAATACAAACAAATTTTCATTAGTGTCAACTGAATCTTATTATTCCTGCAAACCATGAATTACGTACAGTGAGAAGGGGAAGGGGGTAGAAATATTTTATTCTGGTTCGTTAGGGGGTGAGGGGGATCTTAGAGAGGGCCTATAATCCGTTACGTAATTTAAGTACGGCCCCTTAATCTGTCCCAACTGTCCCATAACGTGAGTAGAAAGGTCTCCCATGAGTAATTTGTATTCTTGAAAAGAAGTGCAAGCTTTACAAACATATAATCAATGATTCATTTTATGCGAATACAAAAATGCACATAAAGTGGTTGCAAACGAAAAAGATGAAGCAAAACTCTTCACAAGATCAACCAAAAGAAGGCGGATCTAAGCCGTTAAGCGTGATACGGCAAACTCTATTTCCGGTATTGATTTTCCGTCGACTTATCTCCAGTTGAGCTAACCTCGTCGTTTATCGAAGCTGTGATATGAGTTATAAGTCTTAGAATGAAGATCGTGAAATTGGCTATCTTAAGATTGATCTTGCTGAGCTTTACTTTTTGGAAAAAAAGTATGAAAAATCATTATCGACCCATGTATAAACCCGTGGATAACTTTATAATAATTACAACTCTAGCGAAAAAATGTTGAAAATTAAGAAAAAAAAATAATATGGAATGAAAAAGGGAAAGTAAGGTTCAAGAAAAAAAGTGTTAAGCTCCTTTCTTTTTCAATATGGGAAAAAAACAACTTTTTTCCAAAAGAAATACCATGAAACGTAGTAAAGTCGCTCATGTAGGGTAAAGTTGCTCAACTCCTGATTTATATTTGAGAATTCAATATCAAATTTCCTGAAGCAGAATTGAAAGATTATCGATTGTTTTAATTAGTAGAGGTGTCAGACTTTATTTTTGAATTTATTTGGTGCGAATTTATTGGTGATCAGCTTTACCCTACATGAGCGACCTTACCCCGTTTTACGGTGAGCTTTATGTACTTAAAATTGTTACGCTAAAATTTTTATTTAAATTTGGTCTTCAGGATTTTTACCATACATTGTGAATATCCACGTTGCACCACATATTTTCTTCCTTTACCTTGCAGGATTGCCAAGTGATATAAATTATGAAAGGAATATCCAAGCTAAGGTGTTCGTGGCTGGAAATATATTTGTATCTTTTGGAAATACATGTGTACCCTACAACTCAAGTCTTTTTAATGTTTCAAGAAAGGTACCTTGTCCTGGTAATGTATTCAGACAAACGATCGGAAGTATTGGAAGAATGTGCAGAAAAGGCACATACATATCTAATTGCTGATCACATCCAGGATAAAAGCAAATTTTCATGTTGCTGAAAGTATCTCGTGTTCTAGGTTTTACAGTTGGTATTATTGATGTCACCACGTTTCGGGTAGAGTGTAATAAAAGATTAACGGAGATTTATTGTCTTTTTACCAATATATCTTACTCAAGTATCAATGTACTGTAAAATAAATAGAGTGATACCTTGCATTTGTTCCGTTATATGTTATTCTTCGGTTTTTATTTTCCAAAAAGACCGTGAATAGTCGTACAGATTTATAATGAAGAAATGCTGCATTAAAAAAAAAAGCAGCCCTGAAGTAGTTTAACATTTACATTATTTTTTCAGCGAATATCACCAAATATTATAAATTCAGTGAAGAGGAATTTCACCATTTTTTAAAACATTATTTTTGTAATAATTCTTGAAAAAGTATTGTAGATTGCAAGCTCTCTCTAAATTTGAATTTCCCTTTTAACTATTTCAAAAGAGAAAAAATATAAACTTCCATTCAGTATTAACACATTATCACTCAACAATTTTTGATCCTACCAAAAACATCTGCGATTCAAAAAAGCTGCCAAGAACAATTCATGAAATTGTGAAATCAAAGTTGGTCAAGTAATTAGGAAACAAATATTCATAATAATATTATATCATATCACAAGGAGATTTAGACAGGTATTATATATATATATATATATATATATAGCAGCTTTAAGCTGTACCTCGCCCTTTGGGTTATTATGTTAATTCTGTCAGCCATGTACATATCCTTCTTGTTACGAGCGCAATAAAGATTTATTATAATAATAATAATTATTATTATTTACGGGCAGATCAATGTTTGCAGGACGAGTTATAAAACCAAGGTCGAAGGCCATTTTTTCAAGTCGTCCTTGCGAACATTGAGCTCCACGTGAGGACCTGTCTAACCCTACGAGTGATGTACGATATTTTATTCGAAATCAGCATTTTCTGAGACTTTAGGGCCCTCTGAAGAGTGAGTCGTGATGTTCATAATATTTTTGGTCGTGAAAACATACGACTGACGTGAAAGTCATCCGCTTCGCTGTGATTGGTAATCTTGTATGGCCTTAAATTGGAAAATGGTTCGGTCCGAGCTAGAGTATCATATAAATGCCAACAGTAAAATTAGAGAATACATTGTACATTATTCAGTGACCATTTGCGGAACTATTAATTTTATAAGTGTCGCAGCATTCGGAACTAATAATGTTACAGCAACTGATACCGTTTGGCAAAGGGTGGTTTCAAATAAAATATATTTAAAAACTTCTTCATAAAAAACACATCAGAAATTTTTAAAATAAATTTTTAATAAGCCATTCCCGACATTAACCATCGATAAAATACATTTAATTCGGCCAAGTTTTAAAATGCATGAAATGAATTTTTAAAATTTATTTTCAACATTTCTCTAGAGTTCTTTGCCGAAAAAGTTTTATGATATTTTTTATTATGAATATATTTTTTCAAATTACTTTCCCAACTTCGATTTAACAAATTCGTGTAGTTGCACTTGGTAGATTTTTTGCATTGCAGATGGTTTTGGTGGGATTCCATGGTTCTTTTAATTTAAAAAAAAGGTAGCCGCGCTCAATAACTGGATGAAATTGTCCGTACATAGTTTTTTAGTGTCGCTGAATCCGAATCTAGTGCCAGATTTTCGAAATTTAAAATGGCGGATCCAATATGGTGACAAAAATTTTGATAAATATTCATTTTTTGCCATATTGGATCCGCCATCTCGAATTTCGAAAATCTGACACTAGATTCGGATCCAGCGACCACAAAAACCTACGTACAAACAATTTCATCAAGTTCCCAACATTTTTCCAAATTTTGGCCGCCATATTGGATCCGCCATATTGAATTTCAAAAATATGGCACTAGATTCGGATTCAGCGTCCCCAAAGACCTGTGTTCGGAAAATTTCATCGAGTTCCAAACATTTTTTATTTTGGCCGCCATATTAGATCCGCGACCCTGAATTTCGAAAATCTGACACTAGATTCGGATCCAGCGACCCCAAAAACCTATGTACAGACAGTTTCATCAAGTTCCAAACATTTTTCAAAATCATGGTCGCCATATTGGATCCGCCATCTGGAATGTCGAAAATATTCGTTAGAATCTGAGTGAAGCGTCCACACACATATATTTTTTCAAAATTTTCAAGTGAAAAATCACCATTTTGAAAAGAATAACGACTTTTATGATGGAAACCAAAAGTACACTGTGAAACCACACGATTTTTGTGCACCGATGGTCGAAGAAAGCGTGAAGTTTTCTTGCGATTTCAATGTGAAAAAAAATGATAAAAAAAATTTGTTCCCAAAATTTTCATGTTTTTTTTACATGAAAGCCGCCATATTTAATTTTATGGTTGAGATATTTCAATTTTGAGCTCAGATTCTGAAAGAGCATACCTGAAAATAGTAGGTAACAGGGTTTTAGTTCAACAAGTCTCACTCTTTAATTTTAATAATGAGGCTTGCAATTAAATAAAAAAATCTGAGTTCTTCGTCGTTGATGGGCAAATATGACATTTTTAATGGAAAATTATTGTAAATAATTTTTGTTATCAAATGAATTTGTTTTTGAAGTGTATTTGATCCTAATATATATAAATAATTACTTAATGTAGATCAAAATTGAGCAAAAAGTTTGCAAATATGCATTATTGCTAAAAGATTGTAAACCAAATTAAGTTTTTCACTTGTGCTCACCTCTACTCGTACATCCTAATCTATACAAGCGAGTTACATAAAATTTTAATGAGAAGTCTATAATAAGTGGTCTTAAAATAAATAGTAAGAATTTAATCACAACCAGTGATAACCTGCGGCTGCACCCAACTTTTCAGTAGTACTCGCATTTGCCTCGACGTTTTGACAGGGGAGAAGAAAACTGCAGAAAACTACCTCACAAGTTCGGACATATGTTCAGAAAAAAATTATCATTAAAATATTTCAACCTATTTGAACGGTGGTTTTTGACGCTTGGATGTAGTATTTTTGGTCCAATCTAGTAATTCCTGAGGCGTCACCATAAAATCACGTGTAAATTTATTTTTCATTTGTTTGTAAGTCATTTACCAAGTTTAATTGAAATCGGTTTAGAATTTCTCCTACTATCCGTAGAAGATCAAAAATGTATGATTATTCTAGATGAGGAGTCTTGATATATTTTTCTCTATTTACTGGCGATTCACCTTATATTTTGAAATCTTCAAAATATAAAAATTTTTATTTGGGAATGTTAGAAAATTAACAATAATTATACCTTTGATGTGAACGGAATGAAACAAATTCAAACTATTTCATCGTTCCGAATTGAATTATTTTCAAATTTTGTAATGTAATGAAATTTCAAATGGTTTTGTTCCAAATTCTATATTTTCCTGTTGAATGCGATAATTAGTTTCAAAGTTGATACCGGTTGGAAAAAATAAATTGAGAGATATTAAAAGAGACGAATTAAACATTGAACACTTTCAAATCAATTTAATTTTATAAGGAATTTTGAAAAAATAATTGAATAAGTCACTTAAAAAATCAAACACTGATAAAACTTCAAATCGTTGAGAATTGAAAAAACATAGAAATCAATTTTGGGAAATTGAAACTTTTCAAGAAATTCAAGCATTCAAATCAAAGTTAGTCATTTTATTAAGAATGAGAATTTTGTAATTTTAAAGTGCAAACTTTCAACAGGGAACATATCCAAAGCGGAAATATTTCAAAGTTTAGAATTATATGTTTGAGAATCACTTTTGATTTTTTCAAATGTAAGGTTTTTTTAAGTATAAAAAAAACTGATAAGCTCTTTGGTGGATGTGAGATAAAATAAAAACATTCTATGAATAGATTTGGAACTTATATTAGATACTTTGGCGACTTGCATTTTGCTTTTATGCTTTATAAATTCACAGACTTGGTTTTTTCGTGAAATGTTGTCGGAGTTTCTGCCACGAAGTTAAAAGCATGTTTCTCATTCTGGGGGAGAATTTACCTCATAAAATGTTTCAATGGGATTGGTTCTATACCCTCTATCGTACAGCCGGATCTCTCTTTCGACCTTGAATAATGTCATACCTAATTTGTTGGTTGATTCTGAACCAATGTATTCATATGATTACTTTTTCCAAATAGGAGAAGAAACAATTTGAAACTTCAAACATTTGTGAAATTGCTCATATTTAAAACATTCGTTTTACAAAAATTTAAATAAAAATATTTCTTTCAAGAAATTAGAACGAATCATAAGTTTAGTAAATCTATCTTAAAATTTCCGTTCAAGATCGAAATGAAATCTACTTTCTGATAAATAATTTAATGCAACGAAATGAGAACATGAAAAAAACTGCAATTCGAAATTGGATTTTGAAACTACAAATTCATTTCTTGTAAAAATATCTATCTTTTTATTTGCTAGTATTGTGTGAATTTTGATTAGCATGGGATTGTATTATTCACACCTGGCAGTTTTCCTATAAATAATCCCCGATACAAAATCATGCAATCCTTTGTGATCCCATGCAATTTAATGAAATATCATGCAATCCCATGCCATCCTTTGCAATCCCATGCAATATTATGCAATCTCGCATGCAATCCTATGCAATCGCATGCAATTCCATGTAATCCTTTGCAATCACATGCAATCTTTTACAATACCTCGTAATCCCCCCTTCAGATTAAAGATCATAGGAAGTTCAGTATCGGTCTATAATAATTTTGCTATAATAAATTTCTTATAATATTCTCGCGATTTTAGAAAAATCATTACAGAAACATCATCATAAGAAAATCTGTATAGAAATAAAACATAATGAAATATTGAAAGAGTTGATACAAAAAATAGAGAAAGCACAAACGAATGATTTATTTATTTACTTAATGCAGGATTTCGGCAAATTTTTACATATTTTAAGAAAATTTAAGGAATTCCACAGAATTTTCGTGCATTTTAAGTGATTTTGTCAAATTTTATAAAAATTTCACGACATTTCAAAGATTTTCAAATATATCAGGAGGTTGATAGTTTTGTAAAAGATTTGAAGATATTTTCAGGGATTTGAAGGAACTCCGAAATATTTCCACGGAGTTTAAAGGATTTTGAATATTGCCAAATATTTCCGGGGATTTTAAGGAATTTCAAAGGATTCCAAGATATTTAAAGAATCTTAAGATATTTCAAAGAATTTTGTAGGATTTCCAAAGATTTTAAGATATTTCCAGAGAAGTTTTGAAAATGAATTGAAAATTAAATTTGAAGTGATTCCTATCAGCTTCAAAGATTTCAAGGGATTTTAAAGTATTTCAAAGAATTTCACATGATTAAAGGATTCACGGAATTTTTTAGACTTCCAAATATGTATATCAGGAGATTTCAAGGGATTCGAAAGGATTGAAACAAATATCGAGAGACTTTCTCGAATTTTGAGGCGTTTAGAAGGATGTTTCGAGATTTCTCAATATTTCTACGAATCTCAAGGAATTTTGAACAATTTTAAGGGATTTTAGAGGATTTTAACGGGTTTCAAAGATGTCAAGGAATTTTGAAGAATTTTGTAAGGTTTCCAACTATTCAACGGATTTTTAATTTATTTTTGAAGAATAAATTAATTGAAACTTCAAATGATTCCCAGCGATCCTGAAGATTTCAAGGGATTTTAAGGATTTTCAAGGAATTTCACCAGAATCAAAGATTTTATTAAATTTGCGAGGATTTCTAGGGATTTAAACTTTTTTCTAGAGAAATTCTATGAATGAGTTTAATTTAAATTATAATCAAGGACTTTTAAATGAATTATACTTTTTATTTGGATTTAATTGGGGATATTTCTTCTAAAGATTTCAAGGGTACTGAAGGAATTTTATAGGATTTCAAGAGATATTAAAAATGTCAAGGGGTTTCGCAGAATTTTGTAAGAACTTCAAAGATTTCAATGGATTCCTAGTGAGTTTTGGAAAATAAATAAAATAGAATTAAATTTTGACGTATTTTGAGGTATTTCAAGGAATTTCATGAATATTCAAGGATTTTACTAAATTTCAAGGATTTCAAGAAATCTCAAAGATTTCTCGGATTTTAACAAATTTATTTTTAAAAAATTTAACAAATGATTTATAATTTTTCAAATGGATTTTCACGTTTTCCAAATATTTCAAGGAATCCCAAAGGATTATACAAGATTTGAGGAAATATAAAAAATATCAAGAGTTTTCAAAAAATGTTGTCGGATTTTCAAAGGTTTCAAGCAATTTTTATAGAGCTTTGGAAAATGAATAAAATGAATTGAAAATCGAGGTATTCTTAACGATTCCACAAATATCAAGCGATTTGATGGTATTTCAAGGAATTTCATCAGATTTAAAGGATTCTGTTGCATCTCCAAGGATTTGAAGGGATTTTGAAGATTTTCGGAATTTAAAAGGGGGGTTTCAGAGAATTTTTATAAATAACTTTAGTTTTAATTAAAATCAAGGGCTTTCAATTAAATAATAAATTTTTAAAAATATCTTCACGTAATATTTCAAGGGATTCCAAGGGATTATACAGCATTTCAAGAAATATGAAAAATTGCAAGGGATTTCAGAGAAGTTTTTAGGATTTCCGAAGATTTCCAGGGATTTCTAACGAACTTTGGAAAGTAAACTTAATTCAATATAATTTAATTTTATTTAAAGGATTTAAAGAGATTTTTAGGAATTTCACAAGGATTCACGAATTTTATGAAATCTCCAAGAATTTCAAAGTATTTCTAAAGTTTTCCAGGAATTTGAACGGGGTTTTTTTTAGAGAACTTCAAATGTTGAAAACTTTGAAAAATAAGCGAATTTTCATTGAATTTCAAGGGATTCCTAACGATTCCACAGATTTAGAGAAATTTCAAGGTATTTCGAAGACTTTTACTAGATTGAAAGAATTCTATTAAATCTTGAAGGACTTCTAGGGATTGCAAAAGATTTCCAGGGATTTTAACTTTTTTTCTAGCGATCTTCAATGAAAAAGTTTAATTCAATTTCTGTGGCTGCTAACAATTCAAGGAGAGAAGATTGAGATTTCTAGGAACTACAATTACTGCGAAGAGTCCATGGGATTTCACAAATTTCAATGAATTTCAAAAGATTTCAAAAGATTTAAAAGATTTTATGGACTTAAAAATATTTTTAAAGGTATCCAGATAATTCAAGAGATTCAAAAAGATTTCCATATGGGTTCAAATTTAATTTTGAGAGATCGTAATGATCTCAAGGGTATTCACAAATTTTACTGTGTAAAGTTTTTTTGGGCAGAATCGCTATTATTGTGTACTTTCTTGTGAGATTATGAATGGTTCAAAATAAATAGATCCTTGGTAGTTTCTCTATACGTTTTACATCATCTCCTTCAATATGTTTGTATTATGTATTCTAATGTTGATCATCCTATAATTTTTTCTATATAATGATTTTCTATAATAAATTTCCTATAAAAAATCCTGTTCTCGAAATGAAAGATTCGTTTTCGTTGAATTTTTCCCGTTTCTCCCCCTTTTTTCCTTTTTTATGTATTTCGCTCTAATGAGGTGAGAAGGAGGTAGCTTGGAAATCTAATTTTGAATTGCGAATTTTCTTCATGCTCTGATTTCATTGCATAAAGTTATGCATCAGAAAGTAGATTTTATTATGACCTTAAATACAAAATTTTTAACAGCCACTAAACTTATGATTCGTTCCAATCTTTTGGGTTTGCTTTACAAAATTTTAAGAATTCTTTCAACTGATGCCAAATAATTCTTCCCTGAATTTCTTAAAACAAATTTTTTTATGCAAATTTTTCTATGGAGAATGTTTTAGATATTAGCAATTTCAAAAAAGTTCAAATTTATGGATTGTTTCTTTCCCTATTTGGAAAATATAATAATCCAAACAGATTGGTTCAGAATTAACCACAAATTTTAGACCTGGGTACTATAATCTATATTTTCATCAACCTTCATCATTTATATAATTTTAGGTATTTAGATATTTTACATTACGTATGTTATATCTTTTAATATATTTGTAATGTCATTCTGGTACTTATTTTTTTTTAAAAAGGTTGCCAATCGGATGTGCATACTTTTCAATTTTATAAATAATTTTATTAAAATATCAACCGGATACTTATCAAAAATAAGATTGTCATATGGTTGTACATAACATAGGTTATATAAAAGGACTCTCTCGTTATCTATACAAAAAATGTATTCTGAGAAAGATACCTATCTTTTTCTGAATATTATATACATCGTAAGATATCTATTTACCGACTACTTCGTTTTGACCCATTTTTAAAAATGAATTTAAACATTTTTTGAAAGGTCTAGAAATTCAAAAATGTATTATCAACTACAGAATAGGGTTAATAGAAATCATGGTTGAAACTCATAATATCAAATATAGACAAATAAAACTCAATTCATAATTGAAAGTTGTGAGGAATATGAATTATGAACAGTTAAGTCTGAATTCCGAGCTGCATTCCGCTCATCATGTTTTGGGACCAAAAATACTTCAGCGGAAAATATTTCTATTTTACGATCGAAAATGAAAAGAACATGGCAAGCCCAGAGCGTACAAGGAAACGATGCCTTTCTGGTCGGGAATCGTTAAAAGGTTGTAAAAAAAAATTCAAACTGCAATACCAACGTTTTTGAAAATACAAAATCTTTTCATTTGATGAGAAAATTGAATTCTTCAACGCCCATGCAATCTTTTTCTCTCAATATTTGAAAAGAAAACTGAAAATACAAAAATTGTTATTTTTCTGTTGCCTTACATAGATGTTCTATTTCAAGATCAAAGAAAGAAATTTATGAAAATTTCTTTATGAAAATTGCAGTTTAACTTCATTTCAATATTAGGATAAAAAGTATCGTTGGAATTTATTGTTTTCTCACTAATATTCTTTTAATTTGTCTATATAGACACTGAAATAACGGATGGTACATCCTGACCAATGTGGTTCTCTTCATTTCTCTTGTGGAATAACCGGACACTGGAGCTTGCATACGTAAAATAATCTGCTCAAGCCACTTCTGGTAGATGAAGTGGGCTGGAATACAGATTATGTCCGGCAGCGGTTGCATAAAAAATGGTTGTACGAATTCGTCTGATTTATTTTAATGAGGAAATGCTCTGAATTCATACTAGATATCTGAAAAAATAAGAAAACTTATTTTTTGTCCAACAAAGGAATTTTATGTAAATGATCGTCCATAAACTACGTTACCAATTTGGTTGCAAATTTGCTTATTTTTTGAAAATGTATTTATTTCGTTGAAAAATCATCCTCTTTGGTCAAAAATTCAACAGATTGGTTGAAATTTGAACTACTTTGTTAAAAATTTATCTTTGCGGTTGAAGATTCATCTTTTTGGTAGGAACTTTAACTATTTTGTTGAAAATTCGTTTCTTTTGTGGCTGAAAATAAACTTTTTTTGGACTTAAAATTTCAACTATCACATTTCTAGGTCAAAATTGATCTTTTTAGTTGAAAATTTTAATATTTGGCGAAGAAAGTTTTCTATTTTAGTTGAAAATTCATGTATTCTGTTGAATTTTTTTTTTTTTTTTTGTAGAAACTCAATCTTCTCAGTTGAAAATTCATCTCTGGTTCGAAATTTAACTTTTTTGTTGAAAATTCATATTTTTCGATTCAAAACTAAACTACTCGATCAGAGAAAAAACAGGAGTGAATTTTTGTTGCAAGTAATTTTCAAGTAGATAAAGTTGAATTATTTCGCATCGAAACAAGACAAGATTTAATAGAGTTGACATGGTAACCATTTCCCATGTGGTGGGTAAATCGCATCACGTGAAGTTAATTTTTGTTGCTGGTAAAGATGAAAGCGCTGTACAAATTACATTTCGTTTTTTCTGTGATTGAAAGTTAAATTGCGTCGTTAAAAATAAAGATTTTTTGTAAAGATTCATAATTTTAGTTGAAAATTCAATTTCAGAGTGGAAAATTTAACTAGTTTTTTTAACTGAAAATATAACTATTCCATTTTCTGTTGAAATTTTATATTTCTCATTAAGAATTGATCTTTTCTATTTGAAAATTTAACTATTTAGTTGAAAATTTATGTATTTTGTTGAGAATTCCACTATTTTGCTAAAAATTCGTCTCCTTTGGCTGAATTAAACTATGTTTTATTTTAAATTAAAATAATTTCTGGTTGAAATATCAAGTACATATTACATGTTTTGTTGAGAATTCATCTTTTCGGGTTGAGCATTCAACTGCTTTGTAGAAAATTTCATCGCTTTGGTTTATTAATTCTGTAGCTCAGTAGAAAATCAAACTATATAGTTGAAAATTAACTGTTTTGTTGGAAATTCTTATTTTTGGGTTGAAGATTCAATTGTTTCTTGTATGAAATACTTCTTTTTTGTTCGAAAATTCATCTCTTCATAGATACCATATTTTTGGTGAAAAGTGCAACTGTTCGGTTGAAAATTCACCTTTTTGTTTGAAAATTAAACTATTTTAAAAAAAATTGACTACTTGGAAGTAGAACATTTACTTGCCAGTTGAATATTTCTATTTTTTATTGGAAATTGATCTTTTCTTGTTAGAAATTCAACTACATATTTTGTTAAAAATTCGTCTGCCTTGGTTGAATTTAACGGTTTTTTATTTCTTCTTTATTCATAATGTGTCCCCTAAGGGTTTACATGACTTCCCTTTCTTACAACACTTCCTTCTACATGTTTTATAAAAGCTTATCCTTACTATTTACAATTATTTACACCTATTTACATAAAATCTTATATCTAACGACTTAAATCTATTGTTAATGATAGCGCAATTTGGGACGTGTTAGCGAACGAGTGAGCGAGTGATCGAAAGCGAGAGTGCAAGCGAGAGAGAGAGAGAGAGAGAGAGAGAGAGCGGTAACGCAAACGCATCTTAGTTTACTTATGCTATTACATAATCATTACTTACAATTCTTTACGCTTATAATTTAATTTGGGCAACTTCCGTTTCCTTTTTCTTTCACTTCTCTTGTACCTCCATTTTGCCATTTTTTGCATCCATTCTTTCATTCTTTTTCAGTTGCTCCCCTAGCATCCTCTAACTCCTTCATCCACTCTTCCCCCAAACCATCCTCCCCTAAAATCCTTACCACATTCTCTTGCCAGCTTCCTTTATCTTCCATTCCTCTCCTACATCCTTCCCATACATGTTCCCATGTTTCCTCTTCCCATTCACATATTCTGCACTTCCTGTTATCTTTCTTTTCCCAATACATACTTGCCCTTACCTCATTTCCCAATCTAAATCTTGCTATTCTTGTCCATCTTTTCTCTCCCCATCCCTTTTCTAAATACTTTGGTACTCCTTCCTTTTTTATCATCTTATACCATATATTATATTTTGATTCCTCAATCATCCCCCATCTTTCTATTAATTGTCTTTCTCTCTCCCTTTCTTCCACTTCTTCATAGTTGACTCCAGTCCCGTCTTCTATATCTCTAGCCTGAAAGAACTCCCTCCTTTCCTCCTCCCATCTCGTTAATTCAATCGCCCTCCCTCTCCTTTCTTCCACCTCCATCAAACACTTTCTCGCTCACTCCCCTCCCTTTCCCTCCCTCAGCTTCGTCTCAAAATTCCATGCCCTCTTTCCCGCTCTAGTACTTAATTTATCCCTTTGCGCTTCTTCTCTCACCATATATCCCGGCGTCCTCCAGTCTACCCCTAATGTCCATCTTATATACCTTTCTTGTAAACTTTCAATTTCTTTCCTTTCTTTCCATCCCCATATCTCTGCTCCATAACCTAATACCGGCCATATCAGCGTATCAAATAACCACATTCTCCTTTTCCAATTTTTTTTAAATCTTCTTTTTCCTATTCCCCATATCTGTTTCATTACCCCTGCTGCTTGTTTTATCCTTTCTCTTATATGAGCTCTATGATCTCCATTTGCTTGCAAGGTATATCCCAAATACTTAAACTCTTTTACTTCTTCTAATTTTTTCCCCTTCTATCTCCCCATCCATTCTTTCTTTCTTCCCCCTCCTTTTCTAAACCTCATTATCTTTGTCTTTTCTACATTTAAATTCAACTTTTTTCCATCTAAGTATTTCTCTAATCCGGTAATTAAGCCCGCCATCCCTTCTTCATCCTCTGCCATCAACACTATATCGTCTGCGTATGCCAGTGTATATATCTTTTCGTTCCCTATCCTAACTCCTCCCCACCCTTTTCTCTTAATTTCTTCTTCCAAGTCTGATATTAATATATTAAATAAAAGCGGGCTCAGAGGACATCCTTGCCTTACCCCTCTCACCAACCAGAAACTATCTCCCACTTGCTCTCCTACCTTTACCTTGCTTTTTGTCTCTCTAAAAATTTCCGATACTCTCTTTATTAATCCCTCTCTTATCCCCTTTTTCACCATAACTTTTTCTATCTCGCCTCGGTCTAATGAGTCAAACGCCGCCTTCAAGTCCACGAACACTGCTATCATTGCCCCTTTCTCCCTTTTAATCCTCTTATTTACTAAGTAGTTCAGAACATATATATTGTCCATTACCCCCATCCCTTTTCTAAACCCTGTCTGATTCGCTGGCTCTATCTTTTTCTCCACAACTTCTTTTTTTAACCTCTCCGATAAAACAGTCACATATACTTTATACAGTGTTGGCATTAGTGTCACTCCTCTATAATCTTTAACCTCCTCCCCTTTGCCTTTCTTCACTATTGGTATCACTACTCCTTCTTTCCATAACTCTGGCCACCCCTCTCCTCTCCATACTCTATTGCACATTATCCATGCCCATTCCTTTAATTCTGTTCCCCCGTATTTCCATACTTCATTTGGGATCTCATCTATACCAGGTGCCTTTTCATCTTTCATCATCCCTAATACCTTGACTATTTCCTCTCTTCAAATGTCCTCCTCCTCATCTGTTTCCCTACCATCTCTTCCTCCTTTCCTAACTTTCCTCTCTACCCCTCCTAGTGATTCCATGAAATATTTTTTCCATTCTATCATCTCAATATCCTGATTTACTCTTTTTCTTCTTCTTCTCTCTCTATTTACCACCTTCCAAACCTCTTCTTCAGTCCTAGCCTTCTCCGCTTCTTCTTCAAACCTTTTATTTTCCCCCTCTTTTTTTTATCACACAACTCAGTATACTCCTTCTTTTTTCTCCTATATTCTTCTCCACTACTTGTCCCTTTTCTCCATTTTCTTAATACCCTTCTCACTTCCTTCTTCTTCTGTTTACAATCCTCATCCCATCCACTTCTATCCCCTCCTTCACTAACTTCTTTTTTGCTTGTGCACTCTAATGCTCCTTTTATTTCTCCTATCATTATTTCCATTTCCTCGTTTACATTTCCTTCCCCCATTTTGATATTCCTGACTTTTTCTTTGAACTGTTCTTTACCTTCCATTGACCAATCCCCTCTTCCTGCTCTTTTTACTTTTGATTCCTTTTTAGCCTTTTTGTTATTACTCATTTCTCCCTCTACCGTCACTATTATGGGAAAGTGATCCGAATCTATATAGTTCCCCACCTCTAGTTTCTTAACCTTCTCTCTTACTTCGTCGTCCACTACCACATAATCAATTACCGTTCCCCTCTTTCCTCCTGAACGTGTATATTCCCCTTCCTCATCCCCCTCTATACTACCGTTTAGGATAAACCATCCCATCTCCCCTAGGCTCTTTAACAACTTCTTTCCCTCCCCATTTAGTATCTTGTCTTTGGATTTTCTTCCTCGCTCTCCATCCCATTCCCTTCCTCCTCTATCTCCTGTTCTCGCATTAAAATCACCTCCTATTATCAGCCTACTCTCTTGCTTATTTTCTTCCATCAGTTCTCTTATCTCCTCTGATTTCTCCTGCATATCGCCGTTCACATAAACCCCCACTATCTTCCACCTCTCTCCTCCCACATTTATCTCTTCTACTATTAATCCTTCTCTATGCTCTTTCAACTGTTTTTTATCATTCTCTGTTATACATTCGTTCCTTACTCCCATCACCATTCCACCCATTGCTCTGCCCTTTTTATTCTTCCTCTTTGCATTTTGAACCTGCCATTTGTAACCTCTTGGTAATCTTCCCCTTACTCTTTCCCATCCCTTTTCATCTAGCCACGTCTCCATCATTACTACTACATCCCATTGTGTCAAATTTCTCATAAAATCCCTATCCTTTCTTTCTAAGCCTGCTATATTCCAGTAGCATATCCTCCAATCTTCCCTACTTTCGTTTCTCGTCTCTTTTTGTTTCTCACTATTTCTTATTTCTTTACCTCCCGTTCCTTTCTCTTCTAGTTTCCCGATACCTCATTTCTTACTAACTTTTCCCTGTCCTCGTCCCAATTCCACCATACACCTTCTATCTGTATTCTCCCATACTTAACCCATGTTCTTTTTCCCTTTTTTCTTTCCTCTTCCGCTATTTTCCTTGATTTATACTGCATGTTCCTTTCTACCCATGTCAAATCATCCTCTATTCTCTCCGAGCTACCATATAAGACCCTCTTCTTCGTCATCACTTCCCTCTTATGTTCCCATTTCTTTAGTTTTACTAATACCATTCTCTCAACTCTTCGCTCTTCCCTTCCTATACTTCGCACTTCCTCTATCTCTACCTTAGCATCAATCCTTTTTAGTACTTCTTCCACTCCTTCCCTCAGCTCCTTCCCCTCTAATCTTAGACCCTTTATCACTATGTTTCTTTTTCCTTCTTCTCTCTCTTTCTTTTCTATTCTTTGTTCTATTTTTCTCAGCCTTTCCTTCTCCTTATTCCTACTCTCCCCACCTCCAAACTCACGGTTTGGACTTTCAATTTTTTTTATTCTACCTTCCAACACATTTACCTTTTTATTAGGCTCTTCCTTCTTTTCTAGCTTTTGCTCCAATATCTGCATCCTTTTCTCTAGCTTTTCCCTAACTTCTTCCCATTTCCTCATTTCTTTCCTAAGTTCGGCCATTTCCTGTCTAATTTCTTTCCTAATTTCCTCCACCCTTTTCTCCTGCCTTTCTTCATACATCCCCATCACTTCTATCATCATTTCGCGCGTTTCTTTTAATCTTTCAATTTCCATCGGATCTTTAGCCTCAGCTCTATCTCTTTCTTTCTCCTTATTTTTCTCATCCTTCTCTACCAAACTATGTTTTCCCGGCGGCGTTCCGTACATTTTTGGATTTTTCAAGCTTGACCCTATATCTTCCTTGTCCTCACTACTTCCCCTATCCCCTCTCTTCCTTTTGATAAATACCTCAATCAACCCCACGCTCTTCGCCCTCAATCTGTCCTTTTCTACCGTTTTCCTGTACTTTCCCCTTGTCCTCCTTTCTTTGCTCTCCCCTTTCGGTGTACTGAAAACTTCCTGATCTGAGTCCCTGCTTTCCTTGACAGTATTCGCTCCGCTAGCCATGAATCCAATTCAAACGATCCCGCCTTCTATCTTTCTCTGTGTCCATCTATCGTCACGTCGTCGCGTCTACCTGCCTTGCCTTTCTCCTTCTCCACCCTGCCCTGCTACGACCAACGTGGTCCTCCCACCCTGTCACAAACCTCAAACCCACCTAACCTCAACTTCCACCCAAATCTGTCCTAATCCTCAAATATATCCTCACCCCCTCGCTAATCTTTCAATCTCTCAAACAATCCCTCACAAACGAACCCCTCTACATACATCCACAAGCCACTCACCTCAAATTTCACCACAATTTTCAGAAAAACTCAGCACCAAATTTCAACTAATATTAAGTACTACAGGTTTCGGTTTAAAAATTAATCTGCTCTGTAGAAAATTCGTCTTTTTGACTTGACAATTCAACAATCTGGTAGAAAATTAAAGTTAGTTGAAAATTAACATTTTGTTAGAAATTATTATTTCTGGATTGAAAATTCAATCCATTCGTAGAAAATACGTATATTTTGTTTTAAAATTTATATCTTCGTATATAGCATCTTTTTGGTAAAAAATGCAACTATTTGTTTCAAAATTCGTATTTTTGAGGAGAAAATTAATCTTATTTTTTGAAAAATTATGTTTTTGGCTCTAGATTCAACAACTTTTTTTTAAAGTTATCTTTTTATTTCAATTGAGCTGGAAAAAGATTCATTTTTTGTTCAAAATTAAATTTTTTTTAACTGAAAATGTAAGTATTACATTTTCGGTTGAAAACTCATGTTTTCTGGTTGAATATTCAACTATTCATTTAAAAAACATACTACTTGGTGAAGAATTAAATTTTTTGTTGAAAATCCATAGTTTTCGGTGGAAACTTCAATATTTTTTTGTAAAATTCATGTATCTTGTTGAAAATTTGTCTTTTTGAGGTAGAAAATTATCCATCTTTTTTGAAAATTCACCTTGTTGGCTGCGAATTCAACTATTTTGTCAGAAATTCGTTTTTGTGGTTCAACTTAACTGGTAAAAAATACGTTCTTTTTGTTGGGAATGTAGCTATTCCATTTTTGGTTGAAAATTTTTTTTCTAGTTGAACTATTTAGTTGCGAGTCAGTATGCCCATGATCTCGGGCAAGTAAACATGGCGATGGCCCAAAACTGAAAAATAGTTTTTTGTTAACAAAATTACAAACCCAAGACCATGGGCAAGAAACTCAAAAGTTTTCATAATAACTTCAATTTAAAAAAACTTTTTAACCATTTAAAAAATATTATCAAAAATTGATTCGGATACTCCGACTTAAATACGAAACTAATACGAAATGTTACACTCTATTTAATCTAAGGTAAGATTACATGTTGAAAATGTTTGTACATTACTATGTTATAATTTACTTATAAAATATTAATTTACCTACAGCCTGTTAACTGATGAGGTCCGGCGTCGCCGGACGAAACTTTATTTATTATTTTTAACATCGATTTTTAATAAACGGGCCAGTAGACAAAAACAATTTTACCATCCTACCAATTTAGTTGCGAATTCAACTATTTTGGTAGAGAATTATATTATTTTCTGTTGAATGGAAAATACAACTATTTTGTAGACAATTCATTATTTTGTGGAAAATTCGTCTTCTTGGGTAGAAAATTAATCTTCTTCATTGAAAATTGATCTTATTGGATGTGGATTCAACTATTTAGTTAATAATTCGTTTTTTTTTTCATTTGTCTTTTTGAACAGAATATTAATTTTCTGTTTTGAGGAATCATCAATTTGGTTGAGCATCCAATTATTTTGTTGAAAATCCGTGTTTTTAGTTGTATTTAACCAGTTGAAAAATCGTTCTTTCTTATTGTTGAAATTTTTTTTTCTTGTTGAAAATTCATAAAATTGTACAGGAAATACGAAATATTAAATCTTCTGCTGAGAATTCATCTTTTTGCTGGAAATTGAATAATGCTTGGTTAACAATTCAAGTATTTTGTTGAAAATTGTATTATTTATTTGAAAATTTAACAATTTTTTAAAAGTCTCCTTTGTGGTCGAAAATTGTACTCAATCTAGAATAACTCATTAGAAACGCGAGAAAAAGCAAAATAAACGTCTATATCCAACGGCTTCGGAACGGGGGGTCAAATATATCCCATATTATTAACATAGTTTATGGGTGACTCCAATTCGACAAATTTCCCCCACAAAACAGTATAGGATGAAACATAAGTTCAAAATAAAAGCAGAAATGGTAAAATGATGTGCCAAGAAATATCCGAATATAGTTATTCGCTGAGTCTACAAATAATAAATAAGAATATAGAATTTCCCAATCTCGATCATAATAAATTATCTTCAAGTGTGGATCAATAATTGATCATTAGAACACTGTCAAATAGAATTGGTTCCTAATCGAATACATTATCTCTTATGTTCAGTTCAAGATATGCCATAGTAATTTAGGTTTTGTTTTTTGAAAATCATGTGTCTTATGCTTTTGAATAAAAAAAAAATAGTTTCAGTTTTTTGACAGACAAATTTCTCATTGTGAGAATGTGAATCAACATTACGCCTGAAACTTGCATGTTATGTTCGTATTTTTTTTAAACATGATTTCAAAAAGCAGGAAAACAAATTTTCACTAGTTTGCTTTTTCTTCTTATTTCCTCTATGACATTTACAACGCGTGGACTGCTTTTTTTTCAAAAGGCGAGAGGTCATTTCCTTTTTTTAATAAGTAAAACTATAAATATGAATATTTTTAGAATCAAAACTTTTTTGTGTTATCGGATGTAAGAAGATAGAAAGAGTTGGGAATTTGTTTAAGGTTTACTATTGAATATAAATATAAAATTCAATGTAAATTGTCATTATTTTAATTTTTTTGATAAGATCTAATCCTTCAGGTAATAGAGATGTTTTATTACTCAAATATGGCTGATTCATTACACAGAAAAACCTCAATTTTGTCGAACTTTTCAAAATGAAAAAACTGTAAAAGAAAACAGCAAACAATTGACAACTATTAAACAATAATCAGCATCAATCAAAACAATTTCCGGTCAATATGTGTTTTTTCGGGTTTTAAAATTACAAAAAAAAATATATATATTTTTTTTTAATTTTTAAAGAAAGCAAAAACAATCAATGTCATAAACGTTCTTCTACTTGAGGTTCATAGGATAATGACTTCTTACATGCACTTTAGGAGTCAGAAAGGAAAATGACTATGTTTGGGGAAAGATCCACATTTTTGAAAATATTGAAAAAACAAAGAACAGATAATTATACCAAGTTTATACCTAGCCTTTTTCATAATTTGGCAAGGGCAGACCGACAATTGTCAATTTTGGTTTCGGTTTATAATTTTTGTAATGAAAGCTCATCACTTGAGTATTAATCTGCCAAAGTAGTAATAAGCAATTTTTTGCCGTTTTAGGGAAAGTCGACTTTGAAAACCCGTCGCAAACCATATAGAGTTTAGCGAAGCATACTTCAATTTGAATAAATTTGTTTCATAATTTAAAAAAAAATTAATTATAAACTACTGCTCACGCAGTAGCGCTTCGCCTTCATAGCCGAAAGGTTGCGTGTTCAATTCTCGCTGCCTCAACTTTTTTATTTTATTTTTAATATTAAAATGTTTATAAATAAAATTTTCCTTATTCCTATTTTTAAATCATGTTAATAACAATTTTTATAATGATTTCTTTCACGGAAAAATGGAACTTTTTAATTTATCATTTGTTTTGCAAACAAATTTATTTTCTATAAATGTTATATAATTATTTTAAATTATAATAAACGTTTTCATAATTTCCATCAATTATGTTTCAAAGTAGAAGTATGAACAAGGTTTTTTTAAACCTCGCATTTTATCAGATAAACGATGAGTTTTTACAAGTAAAAGACTGATTGAAGTGTCTATTTCTCGTTTAAAAAACATTTATTATTCTTCGAATTTTAAATAAAATTGATAAAAATCGCGAGAGCGAATAATAACAATTAGAGGAAATAAATTTGTTCGCAAAAAAACATATGTTAGAGTTAAAGAATTTCAGTTTTTGAGTGAAAGAAGGCAGTATAAAAATTATTATTAGCATGATTCAAGAAGATTATTTAAGGAAAAAAAAATTTTGAAGATTTTGGTAAATGAAAAGTAAAATAAAGGAATGTGCAAGGCAGGGAGAATCGAACACGCAACCTTTCAGCTATGAAGTCGAAGCACTACTTCCTGAGCTACCGGCTGAGACAAATATGTTTCGCTAAACTCTGCATATTATGCCTTGTTGCGGATATTTCAAAGTCAATTTTTTTGGAATTGGCGAACAGTTTAATCTCACTGCTTTGGCAAATTAATACTTGAGTAATGAGCTTTCATTACAACAATTATGAACCGAAACTAAAATTGAGAATTGCCGGCCTTTCAATTATTATTCAAAAATCCGTTCATTCCATTGAAAATTGTATACATAAGTGTATTCAAATGCCATATTTATGTAGATATGTATTGTAAGACAATATTATAATAATAATATAATAATATATATATATATATATATATATATTATTCGTTTGCAAATGACTTACAATTAGATACAGATAAGAATGTACTATACGTATTATTTGATTGTTTTATCATGAAAAATGGTCTACAAACCAAATCAACACTATAAGATTTAGTTCAATTTTTTTCATTTTATACGATTTAATTGTTTACCCATGTTATAAAAGCACGTGTAAAAAAGAGCATGGAACCGAAAGTTCACTTTACAATCTGCTAATTCAAACGCTAATTATTCATTTCCATTCCAATATAATGTAATTCCTAATAATATTGAAAAATATATATTATCAAGAGAAATGACAATGCTTTCATGAAGATCTAACACAAATTAGATGATAAATTATTGTCATTACAAGGTGATTAAATTTCTTTTTGATCTTCGGCGATGTTTTCATCGAAAATTTGCGTATGCCAATAAATCATATTTTGTTTATTGTTCAGGATTTTCGAAAGAATAGAAGAATTAACGAGAATTCCGCATGCAGTGTGAGTAATTGCGCTATCGGGCACTGATTGGGAGCATGAATATTCAGCTTCGAACAACTCATGCATCAATAATTAATTCACCCTCACCCCGTCAATACAAGGCGGAACGAATCTGAAACTCATTTCACACGAGAAGTTCACCCCCAGGTATTTCCGACGTGTTCAAACAGGGGATAAATTGACCAACTTTGAACTTTTCTTCCATTATAGCCTCGAAGATTTTTTGTTTGTCATCTGTTATAAAATCTGGTATAAAAAGCTAACCTTAAGCACAGTTCTTTCAGCTAATAAAAGTTAAATAATTATTTAACATTACAAGTTTTCAAGAAATCGACTTAGCAATAGTTTATGTGCTCTCTTTGTTTCTGTGAACGAAATGCTTTTCAAGAGCTATTAGGTTTTCATAAGCGTGTCTCATCTAATAGCCAAGATTTCCGCAAGAAAGTCGCAAACGATGAGATGATCATAATGTGCGCAATAAGGCAATAAATACACCCACACGCTCATGGCAGCAATTATTATGCGTCACTGGCATAATCATTAATAACTATCCTGCGGACCTTGACGCCCTCTGTACATTAACGTTCACCTATATGTTCTCCATCATGGTGAATAATTTCAGAAATAATACATTGCACTGCTTCAATATACATCCATATGAATTATATAGTGGTCGCAGGATTAGTTGCTCTTTGCATCTCGACCAGAAAATTATCCCCCGGTCGAAGTCACAAGAGTCACAAGCTCCGGACATGAATAATCCCTTTGGTCTCTACCTACGAAAATCAGTCAGGATATCAGAAGCTTCCTCTGTGCGGCATCAAAGGAAGTGTAAATTTTGTTAGGCAATTTTCCCGTTTATGCTCTTAGTGTTTCTCTCTAAAATTAATACACAGATCTGATATGATATAATATATGATACTGACATAAGCTTTAGCTTTATTCCTTTAGGTTTAATATAATATTATATAATAATATATTATATAATTATATTTGATACCCTTTTTTAGGTATAGGTTCGATTGGAATGAGATATAAAAAAGTGACTTGCAGAAAAGTTTTTAATAATTATCGTCTCCCCTAGAACACATATTAACCACTTTCATCAGCCAGGTCGATTCTACATGACGCCTAGCTTTAACTTCTACTAGTCACGCCCATTCAAAAATTGCTAGGAACGCCCAATTGACTTTTTCTATCATAAGTCTCTGTTAAGCACGCCCATCAATATTATCCAAGTAATCCTTAAGAGCATCTATAACCACGCCTACTAAAGAAAGTATCTATCATCTTGTATCAGCTGCTCCCCTGGAACCCCTGTTGGTCATCTTCACCATCTAGCTTACTTGTCGACGCAATAGCGAGCTTAGTAGGTGTGTTCCCTATCCATTTATTAGAACCTCCCCTGAACCCGTTTCGCTAATAATATCACTTTCTGACATAACAATTCATGTCAGATACTCCTTAAGAGCAAATACGAAGTCAAGCTTATTAGAAAAAGTGGTCAACTCTTCTGCATACTCTTGACCACTCCCATGAGCAACGTCAATTCTATATTCAGTACCACGCCCACCAGCCACCTGATACTAGCCACGCCCAGAGAACGTTTTCTGATTCATCCCAATGATATTCTCTATTGAACATACCTTGATACATATTTATTCTATGATTATCTTCACCAGCTAGATCAATTTATCATAAAACGCCACGCCCAGTAGTCACGTTTACTAGGAACGCCAAAATAATATGTCACATAGTCATTGGTTGGTAACTATCTCTAACCACGCCCATTTTTTACATTAAAGGTATATTTAATATTATTAGCTGCTTTCCTGGAACTCCTCTTCGGCACTATCAACAGGCATGTCAATTAATAAAACCCACATTTTCAACAACTTCAAAAAGCCACGAACCCCTCCTACAATCAATTTCCAATTAATTAGCCCATTTTCCTTGTCACTTACAAGAAAACCCCCAAGGTGTACTTTTTCGATTTTAATGAAACTCAAGTTTACTACAGAGATTCAAAAGCTAAACGACGCTTTTTTCTTATCTCTCAAAAAACTTTTTCATTTGGTAAAATGTAATTACATCTCGACCAGTAACTCTGAACGTGAACTCAGTTTAACTCTGGGGGTTTGCTTGTTAGTAAGTTATTTCCTGGGGGTGACTATCGACCACGTGTCTTGTCCACGCCCAAAAACCAATATTCATCAACATTTGAAACATCTTATCATGATTTTTTGATGATCTTTCTAAATTCAATAAGGAGCTGTTTAAATGATATAAGAAAGTATTTCCTCACGGAACAATGAAGAAATAGTCGAATAGTTGTCTATGCAAATATGTAATGAAATAAGAAATTTAATACTCAGTTTACGTTCCTTGAAAGATTAAAAATCATAAAGTAATGCTACTGGGCATTTTAAGTGTTTCAAAATATGAGAAATGATAAGCGGTTTTCAAAATGGGTCTTCGATTTACGTAACAATTACAGTATAATTGTTACCATTAAAAATTATTGATTACTTGTTACGCGGAAATTGCTCGACTCACTGCTTCCTACCCAGTGTTCAGCAAATATCGCTTATGAGAAAATTATTTATATTCGTTTATTTATGCATTTCCAAACATTTTATGTCATTGGTTGTCTTGGTTGAGGCCTTTAACTATATATTATTCTCAGGCAAACATACTTTTAAAGCCGCCTATTTCTGCACAAGTACTTAGTAAAGTCGAAATTAATTTTGTCAGTATCATCTCAAAAAAAGTTTTTTCATTCATCCCTAAAGTTTTAAACAAATTTCTTCATTGTTTTTTTTTCAACTGAAAATACTCACTGTGTACAGCGACCCAGTGATGGCCACTCTCTCCTAGATGAAATTTGTTATCAGCTGCGACGTTTATTTATCATTGTCGATTTTAATATCACTTTTCCATCAAAACTTGGGAAAAATGGCAAAAGAGGTAGCAAGATACAATGAAAATCGCGTTAAATTATGCTTTAGTTTGGACAAATCTTCGTAGTTTGTTTTTACATTTAGACTTGCCTATTTGAAACATAATAAGCACAATTTTTCACGATTTTCGTCATAATTCATACAAAGAATACTAAATTAATATCGTAGCTTTTAATAAATATTGTTTAGTTTATCAACTGTTGAATGAAAAAAAAACTTTCTGATTCAACTTAAACAGTTTCCTCTTGAATTTAAAACGTTCAAGAAAATCGTACTCCTTTTATCTTTTTTTATTCTATTAGAATATATTTTTATAGTTATAAACATTTTGAACATACAAGTTCTTTGATCAGGAGTTCTTTCGATCATCTGTAAGCTTCAATTTCAGGGAAATTATAGGCAAACATAGTGAAACAAGCATACATAGCAAGGGGTCGTTTATGTATAACGTAACGCTTTTAAGGGGCTGAGAGAGTTCAAGAGGAGCTGTCACGGCCCTGTTACAATGGGGCATTGTTAAATTTTGAAAAATATAGACTTCTTAAAAATGCAAACAAAAATGACTCTATCTTGTAATTTGTTAATGATATATTTATTCACCAAATTTTTTCAAAATATTTTTCATATAATTAGCTCTCTTCGAACGGAAGAAACACGACATTGTTTTAGTGAACGTATAGACATTTTTCTTAGCTTAGTTCTTAGGACACATTAAAATAGTAAAAAAAATTCTAAATAAGTATAATTAAAAGTTATACATTTTATTTATATGAAACGAAAAAAGATTTATGGAATAATTTTTTTTAATTTGAAATAAATATTTCTTTAACCAAATACAGACAAAAGTGTAATATTTTTCTTGACATTTCGCAAAATTTCATCTTAGTATTGGCACTGAATTGAATTGAATTATATTATGATATTATTTATGACTGAAAAATGTACAAATAGAAAACTGACAATTATTTTCGCAAACATATAAATCATTATATTTATAGTAACAAAATCAAATTACTGAACGTTACGTAGCAATTTACTTAACAATCTTCCGAACAAGCGTTACATAATATACGGACGATATAGTAAAAATCACAATTTTGAACCATTTTCATGAATCATACAGTAAATTTGTATCCACTCTTGTAATCTGAATTGGCTTGACAATTTTCACTGTTAATTTTAATTAATTACAAATTTTTTTTGATGAAAATAAATTTTAATCATGATTTAGAAAGGAATTTGTTACTTTCAGTAAAATTATTTGTTTGTTTCAATATCGAAAATTCTGTTAAAGCAGATATTCCGAAAATGTGTGTTTCATTATCGTTCATAATGCATTTATATATAATTAAAAAAAAGTTAAACAACCACCGCAGGGTACCACTAAGAGCAACTGCCATCTGGAAAAAATGTCAATGGCCCCCAGTAGAACCGCGGTAAAATACACCTATGGCCACGTCTCACATCCGTGAGATGGGTGGTCACAGGGCACGACGAAATCACAACGACAGGCCGGCGAAACCCTCGTGTGTCTTGAGGACACGAAGCGACCCAAGGATGACAGCTTTCTGCATCCATCTCGCAAGAGCCTTGGCATATTTTTGGCACGCGGGTATGGCTTTAAGGTTACGAACCAGCGATAATTTCACACCTCCGAGAGCACCTATCACAAGAACAATTACTCGTACCGAATATTTTGGGTACAGTCGACGCAGCTCTCTTTTAAGGTCTTGATATCTCTCCTCTTTTTCTTTCTCCTTTGCAGTGATGTTGTATTCGGATGGAGCCGAGAATTCGATCACGAATATAGTTCGTTTCTCGAAGTCTTGGAGAACAATGTCAGGCCTCGAGTGCGCAACGGAGACTGCTGCCCGAAAATCGTAGTTCCAGAAAATCTGGCACTTCTCGTTTCGGACAATTGACTCTATATCCCTTGGAGCGTTCGGCAGGGCAGGGTCGCGACCAACACCGTAAGAGCGACAAAGGTGGTAATAAAGTACTCTTAGGGCCGCATTATGTCTATAGATATACGTTGTTCCTGCGTGGGTCGGACACCCCGATAGTATATGTTCTAGGTACTCAGCGTGTGCATGACACGCTCTGCACCTATCACTGGGAACTTCTTGACATAAAATGCGGGCGCGGTATGCTAAGGTGGAGATTACACCGTCCTGGCATGCGAAAATAAAGCCCTCTGTACCTGAATTGAGCCCTGATGATTTGAGGAAAGCAAAAGTTTGCTCCTTCGACAAGGACTGTTTTTCTACATTTCTGTGAAAGTTTCCGTGCATTTGCTTGTCGAGTAGCTCTTGGTGAAATTTTCCAACCTCTGCTTTCTTTACTTCGGCTTTTAGACGTGAAGCATCTAGATGGAGTAATGCACTTTCCTCACTTCTGATGTTAAAATTCAGGCCAAGGGTCTCGGCAGCTTGCTCCGCGGCTTTGTAAAGGAACGCCCCTTCGCCAATCATCTCGTGGTTTCTGACCATCTTTAGGAGAGGATCTCTGCCATTCGCAACGATGTAAGCTGTACTCAAAACAATTCGGTTATGAAGACACTGGAGATTCAGAAGTCCGCGTCCGCCTTGCTGGCGTGAAATGTATAATCGCGGAACTGACGAATTGATATGCAAGCTTTTATGCATATGCATGATCTTACGCGTGGTGACATCAAGGGCCTTAAGCTCGTTCTTCGTCCATTGAACCACCCCAAACGAGTAGAGTAGAACCGGGACGGCAAGCATGTTAGTCGCAGATACCTTGTTCAACGCCGACAGATTGGAAGACCAAATCTGTCGAAGAAGATGCTTGTATCTGCTTCGGAGAGACTCCTTCACTGATGTTACGTCCTGAATGCGGCTTTGAGGCACGCCCAGGTATGTATAGGTCTCTCCAGTGTTAAGATGTCTAATAACACTTATATCCACAAGCTCAGGGTCCTTGGGAACGCCAGTAATCTTTCCTTTCTTCAAATGAATTTTGGCACACTTGTCCAAACCAAAGTCCATCCCAATCTCTCCTGTGTAGTTCTTGACGATATTTAAAGCAGTTTGAAGTTTGCTTTTACCAGCGGCATAGATCTTCAGGTCATCCATATAGAATACATGAGTGACCTTATGCTCACGCTGATTAGTGTCGCCACAGAGGTATCCAGGAGAATTTCGTAGTGCAAGAGATAGAGGCAAAAGTGTGATGCAAAAAAAGCAAAGGGCTCATACTATCCCCTTGAAAGACGCCCCTCT
>CAKNXH010002198.1:38145-90004 GCA_932178445.1 Andricus quercusramuli | reverse complement strand
ACGCGTTCAAAAAAATTTCAGAACAATAGTTAATAAGATTTTATTGTACAGTCAAAATTTTATCAGGACTTTATGAACTTTTTAAAAAGTGTGCTTTAGGAATCAAACATTTTTTAGTCTATAAATTATAAAAATCCCTACCTAATTATCGCATGCTTTAGTCTTTTCGCCTCTCCTCGTTTTTCCGATCAAATTCAAACTGAATTATTAGAACTCAATAAGAAATCAAACTATTTTTTGTCCATGGTTCATTCGGTTCGGCTGAAAAGTATACCCTTTTTGTAGAAATTTAATCTCTTTTGCTTAAAAATGCAACTATCTGGATGAAAATTAACCTCTATCACTTGCAAATTATCCATTTTTGTTGAAAATCAGTATTTTGTTTGAAAATTCAACAATTTGGTAGAAAATGCGACAATCTAGTACAAAAATCAACTATTTGGTCCAAGTTGAAGTACTTTCTTAAAAATTAAGTTTTTAGTTGAAGATTAATTATTTTACTTAAAAATTAATTTCTTTTGTTGAAAATTTGAGTATTTTTATGAAAATTCTTTTTTTTTCGTTTGAAAAATAATTTTTGAACCAAAAATTTAATTGTTCCATTTTTGATTGAAAAATTAGAAAATTAATCTTCTTGATGTAAAATTGAACTATTTGGTTGAAAATACCTGTATTTGGTTTTAAATTGGTCCTTTTTGGTTATATTCAACGGTTTTGTATTTAAAATTAAAATTGTTTCTGGTTTAAATATCAACTGTTGCATTTGTTGTTCGAAATAAGTTTTTTCGGGTTGAAAATTCAACACTTTGGTAGAAAATTAAATTATTTGGTGAAACATTCAACTTTCAAACAGAAAATTCGTTTTTTTTTATATTTATTTCGAGTTAATTTGCTAGATTAAAAATTAACCTGTTCTATTTTTCGTTCAAAACTGTAAAAATTTATTCTTTTCAATTTAAACTTGAACTACTTTGTTAAAAATGTATGCATCTTTGAAAATTCATCCTTTTTAGTAAAAAATTAATCGTCTTGGTGGAAAATTAAACTATTTGGTTAAAAATGTATTATTAGGTCCATCGACATTTACAATAGATTATCACATGCGCGTGTAGCGCCATATTTTTTTTGCACACAATGTTTATTAAATCGATCCATCCATCTACACACACAAAATTTACCTAATTGGTTGTGAATTGTTTCGTATAGAAAGGTTTTCTGCTTCTCCTATAAAATTATGATTTTTATTTTTGAAATACTAATGGGTGAGCTTATTTGAATTATGTATGCATATATGAAACTGAATGTAAAGATAAAGCTGATCGTATAGCTATCATTTTTATTCTTTGCTTAAAATTTAAAAAACGTAGGGATTCTTTCCCTCTTTAATCTTGACGAAAACGTTCTATAGAAAAAAATATTTTATGAGCGCAGAAAAGTAATGGAAAATAACATAGTCTTATCATTTTAAGTTCATTGAGATAAAAATATCTGATGGGAGGAAAATTCAGTTATGAAATATGCATGGTGAAGTATCATAAAGTTTATATCGGGACCAATACGGAAGGACACAACATTTTCATCATGCAAGAAAATTCTTCTTGCGTCAAGAAAATGTAGGTACTTAAATGAAGAATATTTTCTTAGATCAAGAAAATATTGTATCGTCCAGATTCGTAACGATATTTTCTTGATTTAATATTATTTTTTTCCGTGCATCTATATCTTTCACACAAAAAAAAGACTTTGAAAAAAATGTTTCAAATTGAACTTTGAAATCCAATTTTTAAGCAAATTTCATGACCATCAGTATGACTTGTGAGATAACTACCCTGAAAATTGAAAATACTGAAACCGAGTGTAGCTAGTCTCTCTCATGAATTTAGATCTAAAAATAATAGTTGCTTCGCTTTCCGGACGAAAAGAGACAACTAACTGTCGCAAAACGGAGACTAATGTTCTCTCTGATGATGCTGATTAGGGTGGGTCGAAAAAACAAAAATTTGTAATTCGGAATTGAAACTCTGTGGAAAAGTAGAATATCAGGACCCTGAAAAAGTATAAGTAATTTGGATTCGATCGATAAACGCTTTGGTTTTGCACGTTAACGAAATATGTTTGAAAAAATTCCTATTTCCTTAGTTTTGATATTTTCGTAGATGTCAATTTTTTTACATTTCAGGAGGCCTCCAACGGTTTTAAAATTCTCACAGATTTTTATTTGCAGTCTCATAAGAGATTATTGATATTTAGTAGACCCCTATTTTTAAAAAATAATTTTAAGACCTACAGAAACGTAGAAAGAATTTTCTCAGGTATCTAGAACGTTTTTACTTGTGAAAATACGCTAGGAAAAAATTGATTAGTCTAGGAAATCATAAGTATAAATATATTGAATTTTTTTGAATTTAGCTTTGGATTTTTTAAAATTATTCTTTTCCAACTGACTTCAAATATTATTTTCAAGTAATCAATTTTTTTGTAAAATATTTTAATCTTCAAATAACCCTGAAATGTTCAGAATGATATTTAAAGTCAGTGAAAGAGAATTATTAAAAAAAAATCAGAAAAGAAGTTTTAAAAATGTTCACTTAATTTACACTTATGATTTTCTAGACTGACAAAAAATTTTCTAGCATATTTTCACAAGTAAAAACGTTCTAGGCAGCTGAAAAATTTCTCTCTACATTTTCGCAGATTTTGAAATTATTTTTCTGAAACAGAAGTTTGATAAACATTAATAATTTCTGATGCGGCTTCCAGCAATATAAAAAAATTGAAATCCAGGGAAATATCAAGATTACGAAAATGAGACTTTTTTCAAACTTATTTTGTTAGCGCGGAAAACCATGGCGTTTGTAGATCGAATCCAAATTAATCATACCTTTTCAGCGTTCTATTATGCTGCTTTTCTACATTGTCCAATTTCCGATTTACGAACTTTTTTTTCCATCCCACCCAAATGCTCATTATGTTGTGTAATCTTGTTTTCCTGCCGTAAGGGTGGTGAGAATTCATAACGATATCCCTGAAAAATTGGCAGACGGGATTTCCGAATAAAAGCACTCCGAATCAATTACCCTTGACTTTCTTATAAATACATGAATATTCGGCCTTGTAACCAAGTTCTCTACTATGAATGACATTACGTTTTGTGCATGTCATGACAGAAAAAGTTCATGCTCAAGATTAATCAAAATTATTATAAGGAAACACATATTTTCTGTCTCAACTACGCATGAGAATCAAATAAATTCCAGGCTTCAACTTAAATTTTGATATAAATGGAATATTTTATGTTTAATTCAAACTTACAAAATCAGGTGTTTCATTTTTATTGAAAAAATTGTAGACTTATTCAAACGATGATTTCTTCCAAAATCATTATTTATATTTATTTTAAATTGATTTATATATAATTACAAAAAAAACTTCTTTTCAATTTACGTAATTATTTACTTGCAATAATCGTGTCAACTCTTAGCGTCCAATAATTATTTTTCTCAATTCGATGAATGATTATTAGAGTTGGTCGAAAAAATGAAATTTTGGGAATCGAAAGTAGAACTTTGTAGAAAAGTGACGCATGAGGATCCTGAACAAGTATAATTAATTTGGAGTCGACCAATGAACGCATTATTTTTGCACGTTAACAAAATATGTTTAAAAAATTATTATTTTTGTAATTTTTATATGTTCGTAGATGTCATTTTTTTACATTTCTAGAGTCCTTAATTGACTCGTCAAATTTCCACAGATTTTTATTTGATTCCCTCTTTTAGAGATCATTAATAATTAGTAGACTTCGGTTTTCAAAAAATAGTTTTAAAACCTTCAGAAATCAAGAGAGAATTCTCACAGGTATATACAATTTTTCAACTGGTAAATATATGCTAACAAAATTTTACTATTCTAGGAAATTATAATTTAAAAAATCAAAGGCTCAGTTCTTACAAAATCCAGCATATTCACACTCATGATTTTCTAGGTTAATTGGATTGTTTTCTGACGCATTTTTACCAGTAGAAACGTTCGAGATGCTTGAAAAAATTCTCTATACATTTCTGTAGGTTTTAAAATTATTGTTTGAAAACACGTTAACGCGTAAAATCAAGGCGTTTATCGATCGAATCCAAATTAATTATACTTTTGCAGGGTCCTCATATACGTTACTTTTCTACACAGTTCTATTTCCTATGTCCAACATTTTTTTTTTGACTCACCTGACCCTAATAATGATCTATTTAGCGGAAATATTCCTTTCACTCGAATACATACTTCAAAGAACAGATTTAGTTGAAAGTGAAATAAAAACTCAAAGAAATTAGGTCTTGGCTTCCAAGGAATCATTTCTTTGACTCAATAATTTTCACATTTATAGCAAAAATATAGCTTGCATGTTGGTGGCGGAAGTGAGAACGTGTTTGGTGACAGGTGGTGAGAGGATTTTACTGAATTTGTGTGGGAGGTGTGAGTGGAGTGTGAGGGTGGAAGCCGAGGAGGTGAGTAGAGTTGTGTGGGGTGGATTGGGGAGATAAAAAGTGGTTTTTGGCGAGGGAGTGAGGTGGGATTCAGGTAGATAGAGAAAGTGAGATTAGGTTGGCAAGGAGTCGGAGGAGTTTGCGGACGGGAGTCTTGGGACTTTGAGGGGTCAAGAGTTGTTATAGCAGAGTGAGGGGATGTTAAGGTGGAGAAAGGGGTGTCTGCAGGGGCTGTGAGTGATAAAAGAGGACAAAAAACAAGGGGAATAAAGGGAATGTTTGGCAGCGAATCTGCAGAGACATCTGTCGGCCGCCGTGGGTATTGTATGGAGTGGTCCCAGTTACCGGTGGCAGAGCGGGAGGTAAGCAGTGAGAGTGCTGTCAGTGCTGCTAGGGAAGTTGATGGGGAGGAAATTTTCCACGTGCTACGACGGACAACAACGCGTGGCTCGGGGTCGAGTAGCGCATCGGGGAGAGGGAGAAGGCGGAACGAAGGAAGCTAGAAGGTAAGGGAGAGAGAGTCGAGTACAAGTGACGGGGAGGATCTCTTGAAGAGGAAGAGAGACAGCCGAGAGAGTCCGGACAAAAGCAAATTGGAGAGTCCTTTTAAAAAAAGCGTGAGAGGACGTAGGTCACCCCCCCCCCCCCAATGGAGGGGTTGTCAGAGAAGGAGGCTATCGGGATGCTGGTAGGCGAGATCAGGGGGCTAAGGAAGGACGTGAGGGGGACTAAAGAGCAAATGGAAGGCATGAGGGAGGTTTTGAGAATCAGAGATCAGAGGTGGGAAAAGGAAATAAATGAACTGAGAGAGAGATTAGAAGGGTTAGAGAGGGAAAGGAAAGAGAAGGAAGTTAAAATAAAGCAGATGGAGGAGGAGATCAGGCTGTGGAAGGAAAGGACGGAAAAGAGATTTGAGAAGTTGGAGGGCAGGACGGAAATGGGTGTAGGTGACGGAGGTGGGGGAGGTGAGATTAAAGGTATTTGGCAGAGGGTAGAGAATATGATAAAAGATAAAGTAGGAGAGCGTAGGAATGAAAAGGAGGAGAGGGCGGATAGGGAAAGGATAAGGGCAATGGAGTCGAGAATGAAAAGAAAAGGCAGACAGGAGAAGTAATATTGTAATAAGAGGGTTAAAGCTAAAGAGTGGAGAAGGAAGGGAGGGCGTGGAAGAGCTGCTACAGAGCATATGGTGGGTTAAAGGCAGGGTAAGGAAAATTAAGTTGGAGGGGAGGAAAGAGAAGGAAGTGGCGGTTGTGGAGTTGGAGAGCTGGGAAGACAAGTTGGGGGTAATGTGGAATAAGAGTAGGATACAGGATGAGGGAGTTTTTATAGATCGCGATTTGAAGAGAAAGGAAAGGGATGTACAGAGAATGCTGTATGACAGGTCTAGGAGGGAGAGGAGAGAAGGGAGATCGGCGAAGGTAGGATATCGGAGAATAAGAGTAGACGGGAAGATGTGGGTGTGGGATGAGGAGAAAGAGGTGCTGAAGGAAGTGCAGGGGGATTTGTTTCGTAGGAAGTAGGGGTGGGGGTAACGCAGGGTAGAGAAGTAGTAAAGGTGCTGTACTGGAACGTAGCAGGGGTAAAGAAGAAGGACGAGGAGTTCTGGCGGTATATCCAGGAATTTGATGTTGTTGGACTGGTAGAGACGTGGGTAGAAAGAAAGGAATGGGATAGAGTAGAGCCAAAGCTGCCAAGGGGGTATAGGTGGATACTTCAGGAGGCGGTCAGAGTGAAGAAGAAAGGAAGGTCCAGTGGGGGAATTATAACCAGGGTTAGAGATGGATTAGAGAAAAAAGTTCATGGGGAGGAAGAGGGGGAGGGAGTGCAAATGAGGGAAATAAAAATAGGAGGGATAAAGTGTAAGTTTGTGACAGTGTACAATAAGTATGGGATGGAAAAAATTAAAGAAAGGGTGGAACACCTGCTGGGCGAAAGAGAAGAGGGTATGGTGGTACTAGGTGGGGATTTTAATGCGAGGATGGGGAGCGAAGGAGGACTTTACAGGGAAGGGGAGAGCTTCGAAAGGAAATCGAATGATAAGGTAATAAATAAGGAGGGGGAGATTCGAATGGTATAGCGGCGAATGGTATGGCAACTAGGGACGAAGAGGGAGAATACACATATGTAAGTAAGGTGGGGGTATCGGTGATAGATTATGTGGTCATGAATATGCAAGGATGGGAGGAGACGGAAAAATTCGCAGTAGAGGGGAGGGTGGAATCAGACCATCAGCCATTGAGTCTGTGGATAAGAGGTGAGTGTGGCGGAAGGCAAGGCAGGGAAGAAGTCTCGATAGGGGAGATGGTGACCTGGACGAAAGCGGCGGTAGAGAAGTATCAGGAGCAGCTAGGAGAGATACGCTTTGAAGGGGAGTCGGTGGAAGAGATATGGGAGGATCTGAAAGAGAAGGTGAAAGGTTGTGTGCAAAATAAGGTATTTAGAAAGAAGAAGAAAGGAATGGTGAAGCCGTGGTGGGATAGGAAATGTAAAAAAATGAAGAGGAAGGTGAAGAGGAAGTACAAGAAGTGGAAAGAGGGTAATGCGAGAAGCGAGGAGTACGTAGAATTGAGGAAGGGGTTTAGATTGATGTGTAAGAAGAAAGAACAGGAAAAGGAGAAAGATCTGGAAGAGGAGTTAGTAAAAGTTAAGACAGAAGGGGACGTCTGGAAGATGATAAATAGGTTTGGGAAGCGTAGGGTGGCGGTTAGCGAGAAGATAGGGAGAGAGGATTTGAGAGAGTTTTTCAAAGAATCATTCCAGGGCTCAGGTTCAAGGAAGGCGAATGGGGGAAGTAGAAGAACGGGGGAGGCAGAGATGGAGGAGTTGAATGATGAGGAGATAGAGAAGCAGATAAGGAAGTTGGAAAGGTTAAAAGCAGCAGAGCAAAATGGGGTAGAGAACGGAGCATGGCTGTTTAGTACACAAGGGGTTAGGGAGAGGCTGAAGGAGGTAGTGCAGAAAGTATGGAAGGGTGAGGGATACCCATGAGGGTGGAGAGAAGGGTTAATAGTCCCACTGTATAAGAAGGGGGATTGAGATAGGCAGGAAAAGTATAGAGGGATTACGCTGATGAACACGGCGTATTAAGTATACGCGATGGTGGTGGCAGAGAGGCTGCGGAAGGATGTCGAGGGGAAAGGAATATTGCCGGAGACGCAGGCGGTATTTAGGGCGGGTAGGAGTACCATCGACAATATCTACGTTCTGCAGCACGTGGTGGATAGAGAAATAGCGAAGAAGGGGACAAGAGTGTACGCGTTTTTTGTGGATCTCAAAGGCGCGTTTCTTTCGGTGGATAGGGGGAGGTTGTGGGAGGCGATGGAGGGTAGGGGAGTGGAGAGAGGCCTAATTGAGAGGGTAAGGGAGATATATGAAGAGACCAAAGACAAGGTAAGAGGAGGGGAGGGGATTTCGGAGGGATTCTGGATGGATAGGGGTTTAAGGCAAGGGTGTCCACTTAGCCGAACGCTTTTTGCGATTTTAATTGCGGATATGGAAAGTAAGCTGAAGTCCGGGTTGATAGGAGGGGTTACAATTTGCTCACTAGCGTATGCAGATGACATAGTGTTGCTGGCAAGCAGCGAGGAGGCCTTAAAGGAGATGATGAAGAGGTTGAGAAGATACCTGGATAAAAAGGGGTTAGAGCTGAATGCCGAAAAGTCCAAGGTTATGGTGTTCAGAAAAGGAGGGGGAAGGGATAAGGGAAGGGAGTGGAAGTGAAAGGGAAAGGAGGTGCAGGAGGTGAAAGAGTTTGTGTACCTGGGTTTCGTGTTTCGAAGGAATGGGGGAGTGGATGGTCACATAAAAGAGAGAGTGAGGAGGGCGAATGTGGTGATGAGGCAGGTGTGGGGGTTGAGAAAGAAGTTATTCGCAGATGATTCTGAGAGGAGAATGAAATTGTTTGATTCACTAGTGATGATTGTCCTATTGTATGGAGTAGAGGTGAGGAGGTGGAAAGAAAGTGAAGAGGTAAATAGAACACAGGAGAGGTATGTAAAGTGGACCCAGGGGTTGGCAAGGAACACGCCTAATTATATTGTCAGGAGGGAGATGGGGAGAACGAGTGTAGGGATTCTAGCAGAGAACCGGGCGTGCAAATATGAGGAAAAATTCTTGGAAGAGGGGGGAAGTAGGCTGGTTAGGGAGTGTTGGTGGGAGAAGGAGAACAGGAGAGGGGGTTGGAAGATGAACGTAGAGAGGGGAAGGTATTTTAGAATGAATGGACTGCAGATGGATGAAGTGAGAAGTATGCATGAGGAAGGAAGGAAGGTTTAGGACTTGGTTAAAAAAAACGGAATGGAGAGAGAGAAGTCAAAAGGAGAAGAAAGAATGAGAGAGTCAAGGTTTAACGGGAACTATGGGGTGCATGGAGGGTTTCAATAGGTTCTGGCTCTCTCGGAAGAAGAGGATGTGTGAACTGTGTGGAACGGGGGATGCAAGAGTGGAGAACTGGTTGGAGGAGTGCGTGGAGGGGGAAAGGAGTGAGATAAGCATGGTGGCATTGTTGCATGAGAAGGGGGAAAAAAGGGCAGTAGCATGGGTGAAGGGAGTGTTGGGTAAGATGGAGATGAAGAGAAGGAAGGAGGAAGAGGAGTGGAGAAGGAAAGATTGAAAATAGGAGAGAAAGTGGATATAAGTAGGATGTAAATATTGTAAATAGTAGATAAGTAATAGGTATTAGCTGCGAAAACAGAGGTTGGCAAGCGAGGCAATGTGAAAAAGTAGGGACATGCGAGTGAGGCGAGGCGAAGCGAGGAAGGCAAAGCGATAAGAGCGTGCGGATTAGAAATAAGCAATGCATGGATGTTTGTTTTTAAGGTTTAGTTTTAAGAAAATTCTGTGAAAATTGGAAGTGTAAGCAAGACAATTTTTTAAGGCCAGCAGGCTGAAAAATAAACGTTTATCTATCTATCTAGCAAAAATATATTTGCCTCTATTGAAGAAATATCACCAAAAAATGATATTTTTAAGTTAGGGCATGGCTCCTTCACCTCTGAATAATAAATACTGAAGGGAAGTAAAAAAAATCCTCTGTATAAACAAAAGAAGCCACAGAAAAGCATTTCTTCGAATTCAATAGTTTTTTTCCCATTCTTTTCCATTCAGTAATATATTCTTATTAAAAATACAAGATTACCCAAACTAAGAATAAACTATCGTCATCATGTGCAGAACATTGAATAACAAAGTCTCTTGAACTGTTTATACCGACAGAGAAAAGTCATCCATTGATTCCCTTGATTTTTGTTCAGTTGGCAGTAATATGTTGAATATATCTCATAGGAGTTTAGCTTGTGCCTGCATCATGAAGAAGAGAAAATGTGATTTAATTTTATGAAACATAAAAATTCGCATTTTTTTACAAAATCAAGACGAGATATACAAAAAAAGTGGTTTTGGTTCGACTTTTTTTTAACTTTAGCTACACTAGTATTAAAATAAGCATTATTTTGAGAGTCAAGGCATCATTCTATGATATGACAAATTACGGACCGCGTTCTTAGGTATTTTTCCGCTTTCTTATTTTCAAACTAAATAAAATATCGCATTGAAATTTTGGAAACTGAAAGAAAATATATTATAACACCGCTATATGCCACGTTCAAGTTCGTAAAGTGAAGGAAAAAGTTATGATTCAGAATTTTTTTATAATTTTCGTGATCAATGTGAGCTAATGATTCTTAGGATATTTTTTTGTTTCATTTTACAAAATAAATGAAATAATTTTCTCTTTTATCCTTCTAACCCCTTTGTTAAAGAATTCCCCTTTTTCCCTATTATCAAAAACTTCCACCTTTTCTCGCTTTTTCATTTAAACGCAAACTGAATTAATAGATCCCAATAAAAAATCGAAAATATTCGTTAAGAGTGAACTCTTTTTAATTGGAAAATATTATTATATTTTTGGTTCAGAATTGATCTCTTTTGGTAAAAAAACTCTACTATTTGGTTGAAGATTTACAAATTTAATTGAAAATTCGTTCCTTTTTGGTTAAGCTACTTTGTTGACAAATTATTTTGTTAGTTGAAGAGCATTCTCTTCGGTGGAAAATTTAACTACTTTGTTTGAAAATTCGTTCTTTCTTGCTTGAAACAAAATTTTTTAAACTGCAAGTTTGAATGTTCCATTTTTAGTTAAATATTTATCAGTTTTAATTCAAAATTCAAATATTTAGTTCAAAATTATTTTTTTTGTTAAAAGTAGATATTTTTCGGTGAAAAATTTACGTGTTTTGTAGAAAATTCGTTTTTTGGATTAAAATGCAACTGTTTGGTTAAAAATTATCTGTTTTGGGTACGGTTTCTACTTTTTTGAAAATTCTTCATTTTTATTGAATTCAACAGTTTTTGATTTCAAATTGAAATCTCTTTTGGTTGAAATATCAACTATCATATTTTTTGTTGAGAATACTTCATGATAATTGAGAATTTTTGTTAAATTCGACTGTTTTTTATTTAAAATTCGTCTTTTTGGTTTCAACTTTTATCTAAAAAATTCGTGTTCTCGACATGAAGATTCAACAATTTGATTGAAAATGCGACTGTCTGCGATTGAAGTTAATTCGTCTTTCTTTGAAAATGCGACGATTTGGTTCATAATTTATCTTTGTATCTTGCAAATTCAACTGTTTCGTTACAAATTTGTCTATTTTGAATGAAAGTTCAACTATTTCATTTACATGCAACTTTTCGGTAGAAAATTAACTCTTTTGTTTGTTAAAAATTCAACTATTTGCCCGAGAAATTATCTTTCTTGGATGAAGGTTCTTCTTTTCGGGTTGAAAATTCAACTGCTTTCTAAAAAATTCAACTTTTCAGCTTAAAAACTCATTTCTCTAGTTAAAAATTAATATCTTGTAGTAGAAAATTAATATTCTTTGTTTGAAAATTCAACTAATATGTTGAAAATGCAATATTTTTCGACTTGGAATCTTAACTGTTTCATATTGAATTTAACATGGTACCTATACATTAACTTTATTTGAAAGAATTTATTCCTCAATTATTTCCCTGATTTCTGTGAAAAATTACCTTATTTCCCCTCTCTAGAGAAAATTTTTGGCTCTGAATTCTGCTAGAATATTATGTTTGTGTATTTTTTACTTCGGGCGTTTACCAAATGAAATCGAAAAAACAATTTTGATTTAAGGGGTGAGGCGGGGTGTTCATATTTGTTACGTTACCCTTGGGGGGGGGGGGGGTCAATCTTTGTGTACTGATTTGTGACAAAGAAGAGGAGGGGTGGAAAAAGTTGATAAAATAGCGTGACGTAATTTTTGCACGAATCCTTAATATTATTAGGTATTATATTTTTCATGCAATCCTTATCTAAGACAGATAGCGCTCCTACCTTCTTGGAGGATGGCTGTAAGATGAGCATGAAAAACTAAATAAAAAAACAGCTTTTCTTTCAGAAGTAGTAACTTCAATAAACCAATGGGCTGATATATTTTCTTACATTTTCCAAAATTTGAACGCAATATTTCACTGAGTTTCAAAATGAGAAGGCGGAAAACATACATTGACCAGTCGGTAAATCATGACACCATATAATATCATCTTCCTTTAAAAGAGCTTAATTTCTTAGAAGAAATCCGATTTGGCTCCATTGTATGACAAGCCCCCTTCCCCCTAATTAATTCGACCTACTTAATATGAAATTATTTTTTACAAAATTTTACACTGAGAAATATTTACTTAGCGCGCAAAACCAAGGCAGTTAATTATACTTTTTCAGGGTCCTCATACTTACTCATCCTCATAGTTCCATTTCATATTTCGAAAATTTTGTTTTTTTATGGTTTTCGATTTTTTTGAAATCAAAGGCATTCGATTTGGGGAACAAAAATGAAAGAAAAATACAATCGAGTTGTTCTAATAGTCTTAATAAAGTATTCAACCACATGCATCTCCCTTCGTATTCTGAAGTTTGGACTTAGTTTCGTGAACCAACTAACTTTCCTCCCTCAATATGGACGGAACTTACGTGAACTTTGTCATTAGAGAATCATACATATGACTCTCTGAAACCTAAACGAATAAATTATTAATATTATTATCTTCCTTTTAGTGACTCGAAATTCCTCTAATTGTAATGTCAACTTAGGTTCAAATAACTTTCACAATATAAATGACTAGACTTTTATCATTTATTAAATCATTCACACGAAATGAGATATTGACTTGGAATCAGAGTTCGGTAGTAACTTGATACAAATAACTCAGTTACTGAAAAATCACGTTATTTGTAACTTTCAGGGTAACTTCGTTACCATTTCCAAAATTAATTGGGAACGTAACTTAGTTATGACTTTCGCAGTAACTTCAAACTTTAATTTTAATTACTTTGAAGTTACTTTGTATTTGTTGAATATCTTCTTTTAAGAGAGGTTTATGGGTGAGATGTGAGTAGAAAATTATTTTCTTTTGATTGAGGAATCAGCTATTTTTTTGTCGTATTTTTGGGTTGAATTCAACTTCGACTGGTTTCAAATTAAAATTGTTTTTGGTAAAAATAGTATCACATGTTATATTATTCATTAAGATTTCATCTATTTTGGTTGAAAATTTATGTATTTTGTTGGAAATTCAACTAATTTGGTAGAAAGTTTAGCTATTTCGTTGATGAGTTACTTTTTCATGGAAAATTTATATTTTCAGTTAAAAAATTCAACTGTTTTGAAAAAAAATTCGTATCTTCGGCTTGAAAAATCAACATTTTAGTGCAAATTTCATTTCTTTTTTGGTTAAAAATTCGGTTTTTTTGTTTCAAAATTTATATAATTTGGCAAAAAATCTCCTTTCTGTTTTTCTTGAAAATTGAATTATTTTTGTAGAAAAATAATCTGAAATGTTTGAACATTTTTTCAGGTGAAATAGTATCAAATATTGTATTTTTCGATAAGAATTCCTCTATTTTGGTTGAAAATTCATGTATTTTGTTGAAAAATACATACCGCAAAATGAATTAAATAATTTTAATTTACAGGAATATTTATTTTAAGGAAAGGGCATACTTTTCTATATGTCATTCTGAAATTGAAAGACTGTTTTTCCAAGTGAGAATTAGCTTCCTTAAAATTCTGAATAAAGGTCAGATTTAGGGTTCAGATCCTTTCTCATGGAGCAACTTTTTTTAATTAAAACTCTTATGTTTCTGAACATGATCTCAGAAAATCCATCTTCATAAAATCGATTACATCCTACCACCCCAACTTGGAAGCAAAATCTGTATACGTGGGATTTCCAACCAAATAAGCTCTAGAGAAATAAAAAAGCAGACTCTAGTTGATGATCACATTAATGTTCGCCTACGGTGTCTAGAGTCATGGCGCCAGAAATGCCTACGTCACTATCTTGTATAAAGTTCTTTATTGACTCTGGAGAGAAAATTATAGGGAGATATTTATCTCTAATGACTTTGAGAATTTAATCAGAACCTTCTGTCAAATCAAAAAAACTTAATTTATGTTCTTTCTACGTTTTTCACAAAGCTCAAATTACAGTTAGCAGTGGTACAGTATCTTAACATTAGCAACTAATTTAACAAATTTGTTTCTGTAACAAATAATTTTTTTTTTCAAAAATCAAATTGCAAATCAATATCCGTAAATCACAAAAAAATAATCAGCAATATTGAGTTTATCTTCCTCTCGAGAAAACCTCCCTTTATTTAATGAAAATTGTTGGTGGGATTTTCGCTTTGATGAGGAAGGACTTTTATAAATTATATATATATACATTATTCATAAATTGATTGAATGTTCCTATGATGAAATTATAATGTTTTTTATAAACTATATATTGACTCTACGAAGTTTTGTTTCATTATACAAAATTCCCAGGATATCTTTTTTCAGAAAGTCTTATTCTTATCTTAAACTGCAATGACATACGCCATTTACCCTTATCTCTTCCAGCATTTCACTTGGGGCTTTACAGGAAGTGGTGTTACGACTTTCCTCGTACGAGAGTTGCATAGATTTCTTGCCTCGCTTGAATGCCATCTTACTGATCCGTTACTACTTTCGCCCTAACAATAAAACGTTTGCGTCTGACTACATACCGGTTTTTACTACTTACACACATTCAATTTTTTACCTACAACCGTTTTGTATATTGGAATGATTTTCTGAGCTATAAATGTGTTCGAAATTAAATTATTAAATTATTATTAGTTTATAATTGCTATATTATATATTTTGACATATTTATATATTATATATTGCTTATAACCAGTAAATTATTATTATTATTCAATTATTGCTTTCTTATTTCTTATTATTATTCCAATTTTATCATCATCAGTTCTTCAATTAATTAATTATTTAATAATTAAATTTTACTACTTACACGCATTAAATTTTTCGCTGCCAACCGTTTTTTATATTTGAATGATTTTCTGAGCCATCAATTTGTTGGAAAATAATCTGGCCTTTTCAGTCACATTCTGTGTACACTTGTGTTATAAATTAACTATGAATTCATTATTGAAAAAATCACGTTTTCCGTCTATAAAACAGTTTCACTTTTCACTTTTTTCAAGTGAAAAATGTTATAATTCACAGTCCATTACCTACACCTACACTCCCTAACTGTTCTTATTCAAAAACTTATATTATGGTCCAATTGCTAGGCAAAATAGAAATATCTATTCCGCATTTAAAAATTTTATTTCATTTTGTTTGAAAAGTGAAAAATTTTAAAAATTGATCAATAATCAAAAGTTCGAAGTAAAATCTTGAATAATATAAATTAATGGTTTAATTATTGTTAATTAAAATCAAAACGATATTTTTCGAAAATTATGACACTTCAATTTTAGCTTTATTATTCACTTGTTCACAGCGTCTGATATTGACTTTCATCTATAGCCTCAGGGAGTTATTATATTACGGTTTAAATTTAATGAAGGTAATACAAATATGCTCAAATTTTGTCCATAACTTTCATTATATGATGGGTGAGGGTTGACTGACAAATCCCGGAAAATAAAATTCCCGACACGGTGAAATTCCCGAATTGGAAAATTCCGAATAGTCAAATTCCCTAAAAACAAAATTCTGGAATTGGAAAATACCAGAATAAAATAATTCCCAAAATAAATATTACCGAATTTGGACATTCACGAATTATGAAATTCCCGGCATAAAATTGTCTAATAATGAAATTTCTGAATAATAAAATTCCAGAATTGATACATTTCCGAATAATAAAATTCCCAAATTGAAAAATTCCTGAATAATAAAATTCCCGAGTCAGAAAATTGCCGAATAATGAAATTCCCGAATTGGGTTACAGAATCCCCGAATAATAAAACTCTCGATAATTTATAATATCACGGGATTTAAAAATTCCTGAATAATGAAATTCCCAACGGAAAATTGCCAAATTATAAAATTGCAGAACTGGAAATGTCCTGTATTTAAACAGTTATTTTTTTCATAAATATCACTCATTTACTAAAAATACAAAAATCACATATCTGCATCAAACGAAACATTATTTTCAATGTTTAATATTTGTTAAATCATTTTCTGAATTCAAAACAATAACTTCAAAAAATTTCATCCAAGAATATATTTTTCTCAATTATTATTATTTTAGATTCAATCAATGATTCTAGGAACTACAAATATTGAAAATTATTTTTTCCATAAAAATACTTGATTGCTGTATTTTCAATAAATGAATAATATCCATCAAAAATATTGATTGTTAAAATTCGGGAATTTGCTACTTCGGATATTTTATAATCCGGCAATTTTCTGTCCGGAATTTTATTATTCGGGAATTTCCGAATTTTGTAATATTATAAACTGTTCAGGAATTTTATTATTCGGTAATTTTCAAATTCGCTGATATTATAAACTGTTCGGGTTTTTAATTATTTTATTTTTCGGGATTTTTCAGTCGTACTTAATTAAAAAAACGAACTGAAACTTCATCCTGGAGTATTATCAGGCTCTATTGAATCATGAGATGAACATACTGGCAAAAAGCAACCAGCGCTGAGAAAATCCTTGTCAAAGGAACTTCGTGTCGCAACAAAACGCCACCGTCAGATCTGACACAAAAAAGCTGCATAACTTTTACGCATTATATTAAAAAAAATAGTCAAAGCAGGCGTCATGCGCCTACACAAAAGCATTTTGTAGCCTATCAAGTCTATAAAATCTTTTTGCTAGCCTTTTTGCGCTTATACCTTTTTTTTGTGCCAAATGTTGGCTTTGGCGAGAGAAAAGTATAACGAACGGATGGAAGCCCGAACGGAATATTGTGAAAAATTACCTGAAATACAAAGAGCTGTGGAAGTTTTACGGATTTGGTTGAAAACCAATAACAGAAAAGTACTTTCGATTTCTTTACGAGACTTATTGGAAAATTTCAGCATATTTCGCACAAAAAAAATTAAAGTACTGTTTTTAGTCCTTATCGGACTCCATTAAATCGTAAAAAGAGCAGTTGGAAAGAAGCAACGAGCTCGGAGAAAAAAATTATCATAAATCGATTTTGAAGGCAGCATTGAGAATATCATGATTACCTTTAACTTTTCGACCTTGTAATGAACCGTTTATTATTACTATTTTCGTACATGTGGTTTTAAATGGGAAAAACTCGGGTTTAAAAAAAATGGGAAAAAGAATTACTTCTTATCAAATTTTTGTAAAATTCATGCTAAAGACGGTTTTTTCATTATTTTTTTTTATATTACTTACATTCGTAATTAAATTATTATGTTGAATCATGGCTACTTATCAGTATTTTATAGTAACTAGCTTCATACTCCCCAGGGAGTGAAAACAACTTTTCACTCCATGGGGACTGAAAAGTAGAACTTTATTTCCGCTCCATACACGGAGTAACCTTCTGCATAAAACATGAAAATATTCCAATCATATCTGCAGAAGAAATGTCGAGCGGGACTGACACAACGATTTAGTAAGTGACCTAAAGGGTTGCAGTACAAAACTAGATAACCAACGAAGTCGGAACTGTTCAGGAGAGCGAAATAACATTCTGTAAAATTCAAATCACCATTTAAAGATAAAATAAAAGTCTACTCCCGAGCTGAAGTATTTCTGACCTGAAGTATGATAAATATTATAATTTTTAATTAGATCCATGTCTTATTCTTATTCCTTACTTCTTCAGCTTTCAGTGAATGTGATTATATGTATGCATTGGAAAATAAAAATGCTTCTTTCTGAATTTCGCAGACGCTACCCTCTAAACTTCTGCCTGCGGGTGAAAAAATATTGTCATAATTTTTTTTTTTTTAATTGTTTGAAGGTTTCGCTAAGCCGCTCTTGGTCTGAAAATAAGTTTTCGTAGTTTTTGATTTATAAAAAAATTAGGACTAAAAAATTCTTTTACTTCTTGAAAGTTATTGTCATTTATTGAGGAATGGGACCTAAATTTCGTCAAGCAAACACACATTTTGGGGATATTGTTGGGCCCAAATTACGAAAACTTTTGGTATTTCATTACAATTAATGATCGGAATAATGGCTTCTAAAAATCTGGTTTTCGGAAAAAATATGCACAGGATTTATATTCTTGAAAATGTATTCTTACCTATCATTCACTTAAAAAGATGAGGGCTAGTTTTGGTTAGGGTCGATTATGGTGCAATTATGCGTTTTTATGATTTTTGCTTATCGATTTGGTTATCAATTTCATTGAATTTTCAACTTTTGAGAATGAGACTTGATATAGAAGTAGTAGTAAAAACTATATTTTAAAGTACTGTAGAAATCTTCAAACAAAGTTTGAAAATTTGGTTACAAAGTCATCCGTTTTGGTTGGAAATTCAAGTCTTTCATAACAATTTCACTTTCTGTTTTATAATCATATTTTTCGAAAATTTGTTTTTTCAATAAAAAAATTGGCTGTGTCTAGTAATCTCGAAAACTTATGGAAGTTGGAAAAGGGGATCGACTAGTCGTCCCGAAAATTCGGCACGACTAGCCACGTCGTTGAAAATTAATCTTCTTCGCTTAAGGATTCAACTATTTTGTTTGAAAATTTTGGTCGAACCACGTGGTTAAGAAATCATTTTCTTTTTGAAGATTCATAGTTTTAGTCGAAAATTCATCTCTTTGATTGAAAGTTGAACGATTTTGTTGAAAATTCTTATTTTTTTGGTGAAAATTCAATTTTTGTACAGATAATTCATCTTTTGACTTGAAGTTTTCTCAACTGATGACGTCATAGAGGTCGAAGTGAGTAGTGGGTAAAATCGCATTTTGTTCACGGCATTGGGAAAACTCACTTCGACCACTGTGACGTCATCAGTTGAGGAATCGAAAACTTCGTCATCTCGAGACGAGCCCCCAAAGTCGCATTTCTATCGCGGGCGTTGGACAAAATAACTTTTATTTGTTGAAAATTCTTCTTTTAGGTTTTAAAATTAATCCTTTGTTAAATGGAATTTCATTTTTTTTTAATTACACTTTTTTATTCAGAATTCATCTTTTTAGGTTGAAAATTCTATTATTTTGTTAGAAACTTGATTTTTCTTAAATTAAGTAGTTAGTTAAAATGTCATATTTTATGGTAAGAAGTCAGTGTTTTTGTTTAAAATAAATGAATTAATTTAAAAAAATTTAATTTCTATTTGAAATATTGTCTTATTTCGTTTGTAAAAGATCCTGTGTGAAGAATATGACAAGATTAAAATGCTGGTGTTTGAATATTAATGGTCACGGAAAATGAAAAATTGGTCAAGAAAAAATCAGGGAATTTTAAAAATGAAGTGAAACATAACTTCAAATTCAATTAACATTGGACATTGTTATATGTATGAGAATCAGCAGTCAAGAATTAAATCTACCAGATCCCATAAAATTTTAAATGAACCTGCATTATATTTTTTTCAAATTCACTCACTTTATTGATATTTCATCATTTAAAAAACTAAATAAAATTATTCATAAATGAACAATAAAAACCTTATCCTGACTATATTAGGGCCGAAATTAGTCCTGAAGGTATAAGTTGCTGAATCAATTGCCTTCAAAAGCTATATATGGTACATCTTTTGTGAATATTTATTACATGTGTATAATATGTATTATCTTAAATAGAAAAAATTTCCATTAGTTTCAAGTCCTATATCTTATTATCTCTGAAAAACATAAATTACGTATAGCAAGAGAAGAGGGGGGGGGAAATATTTCATCAGGAGTTATTACAAGGGGTGGGGTGGGGGGGTATTAGAGAGGGCCTATAAACCATTACGTAATTAAAGTACGGCCCCATACTAACTACTTCTATTTTTTTTTGAATAGTTTAATAATTCCTCTACTACACTGGAACCTGGATTTAAGTACGATTTCAGACATGGCCTAGAGTGGCCTTGATGATAAATCTAAGAATCCAAACGTAAATATTCAATACCGTGTGAATCATTTCTATTAGATTTGGAAGCATGCTGACAGTTGACGCAACCTGACTGGTTGTTGGTCCCGCGGTCTTCGCATCGCCAAAATTCCGAGGTTTCTTCAATCCAGGTTTCAGTGTAATTTTTCCTACCTCAGATTTTACTACAGGAAATAATAATAAGTTCTATTCTCAATAGGAAAATGTTATATTCAAATAATATGAATTACTATTACTGTATTAAAATACACAAATTATCGTCTTTGGTCCTCCATTGCAACCTATTTGAGTAATTTCTCCAGCAAAAAGTTTCTTCGTGTATGCATTCAAACAGACTAAAATCATGCATGTTTTCTAAAAACACTTTTTTTTCTCAAAACAAAATATTAAATATCTCACTTCGTTTACCACTTGCTAATCAAGATTACATTACCATTGAGAATTAAAAACAGACATGTCGAGACATGTCTAACCTTTCGGTTATTCGAAATATCGCGTCCATCGTACTGGATAAGGGGGAAAAAATACAATCGATAATCAAGTCAGGAAGGAAGAATCAATACTGACCATGGCCTTCCAACAGATCGTGAAAACCGTGGAGCTTATTACGGAGGTTCAAGGTTGACGTCGCGACGCTCGGCGTCATTCTGTCTCCACGTGCCGACACTGGGTCTAGATTTGCAAACAGAAAATGCAACCAGAATCGCATGTCATTTACCTTACTGCTTACTTCGTATTTATGAAAACCTTCGAATCTGATCCTTGAGGTAAACACTTCCCTCTTTTATTTCCGCTTATAAAACAGTTGTATCAACTCACAATATAGTGAATAATGATAAGGTTTAATGTATTTATTCAGTGAATTGTGGGATTGTTTATTGCCTTCTATCAAGTGATATTGTTGAAGAGTAACACGCTACAGTTAATACGGTTGAATGCTCGGAAAGTTAAATCCTAAATGTTTTATTGTTACTTTGAATTAGTTACAATACAAGATTTGTAATTAATTAATGAATTAATCAATTTGTCCCAATCAGTGTTAAATTCTCTATGATTTGTTTGCGAACGAGCTTCAACAGTTTTGCTTTGTGTTATGATAAACAAAAGACAAATTGAAAATTCTAAAACTAAAGATTTAGGAAACACTTTATGCTTTTTTGTTATACTTTCTAATTTAAAGCCATGTATCACTAACCGAAATCTACCTTACTGACATTTTTCCTTAAATCATGTCCACACGAAATGGAATATTGAGTTGGAAATGTAATACATTGAATAACTGGTACTAATGAACGTTTGTATAATTCTTCATGGTTACGAAAAAAATGTCCATAGTTCATTCTTTTCGTAATCATAAAAATTTACGATCAATCATACTCGTGTGTAATTTTTATATTCAGAATTAAGGATCTTCTATTTTTCTCATCCTATAAATTGAAAAATTTTCATTCAATCAAATGTAAATTTTTTTTCAAAATTTAAACGCTATCAAGTAAATAAACGAAACGTACTTTCTTGTTCTATTTTGAAACAATGCCAATTTTTTATGCTTAAAATACTTTAATCTGACTTTAATCTAAAATACTTTATTCATAGATTTGTCTGACTCAGATTATTTTCTTCTTAGTTACAAATGAATAATAGCTTTAGAACTTGAAATTAATGTGCGTTTTCAAAGTAGCATTGATGAGAAATTTTATATAAGAAAGGAAGTAGGAGGAAGTGAAAATCAATTCTTGAGTTTCGGAATTGATATTTTTCTCCTTTAGATTATAAGGTCATTGTCATCAATTAGTTACAATTGATAGCTTTGAAACTGTAAATAAGCATGAAAGATTTTTCAAAAGTTGCAGACAATTATTTTTTTTATTATTATAAGGAAGTACCTACTATCGGCGAGAATAATTGAGTTTTCTGGCTGTGACGTTAAAAAAGTAATTAAGGAAAAAATGGTAGCTCAATGAATAAATTATCATTCACAAGGTGTTGTACGTTAATGAGCCTGAAACTAAGGAGCCGGAAAATTTTTTATGGCTCACTGCAGATCTAAAATTCTCATAAAAAGTAAGGAAATTTGACAGCTTTCAACGACAGTAAACTTCAGAGCATAGCTATTCATTGAAAAAATAATATGAAAATCTGAAAAAAGTCATGAAGGTACTTAAAACATTTCTCAAACAATTGCTACTAAAAAAATTTTTTAAATATTAGAAAATGGTTTTTGACATAAATATATATCCATATTATCTTCAGTTTTAATGAAGATAATGTAGTTATTTGAATTTAAGGTTTTTTCAGACTATCTGTAATTCTTTGAAATTTTGAAAAAGTTTCTCAATAATAGTTTTTTCTTCACCCAAATTGCGATATTTGAAGACAGTTTTTTGCCACCGAAGGGGGCTTCTTTTTCTTCTTGGTTCGTTCTCGCCTTTCCACCAAATGTGCTTCCGAACCTTCTCTCTGACATTTATTTATGTTTTATCCAGTGCCATACCCCTTTAAGACAACTGAAGAGAAGGCGAGAACGATCCCAGCAAAAAAAGGTACCTTGGTGGTTTCTTACACTTTTTTTCAATATAAAAAACTGTCCTCAAATATCACAATTTGCATGAAGAATATAACAAGTATATATATGCATAGTTCCAATAACAGCTTCAAATTTGAATTACTTCAATATCGTCAATAGAACTAAAGATAATATGGTTGTATATTCATAAAAAAAAGTTATATCTTGTACATTTTCTAACAAAAATTGATTGAGAAATGTTCAAAGTACCTTTGTGAATTTTTAAAATTGTTTTTAAGTGAAAAAAAATGCTGTAAAGTTCAATGTCGTTAAAAACCGTCCAATCTCCTTACATTTCATGAGATTTTCAGGTCCGTAGGCCATAAAAAATATTCCGGCACATTGGTTTCAAGCTTATTAACGTATAACACTCTAACCTTTAAGAATATTATTCTTCCATTAAGCTACCATTTTTCTTCAATTATTTTTCTTACGTTAAAGCCAGAGTAGTTGAATTTTTTCGCCGATAGCAGATATTTTATTCATTGAGCGAATGACGCTATCAAAATGAAATTCAGATTAACATTCCTAATGCATGGTTTGATGAAAATGATACTAAATAAATCAATTCAGTTGAGACCTATACATGTTTGTTTGTGTTTAAAATTACATTTTATTTATTGCCAACATGCTTCGACTTGATATCAAGTCCTTATCGAGGCGTTTGAAACTAATATGGAAAAATAAAACCGCTGAAGATTATTTGAAACTTGTTGCTAAATCATATTGTTGCAGATACTTTTTTTCAAATTAAAAAAAAATTAAGTTGAAACCATTGAGGGTGACTTTTCACAAAAATAAGATAATTATGGAGGAATACATTCTTTCCAATATAATTAATGTGAATTCCATATTTAATTCAATATGAAACACTTTGAATTCCTAAGATTTCAATTCGACATATATATGGAATTTCCAACAGAAAAAATAAATTTTCTAACCAAAGAGATGAATTTTCAATAAAATGCATTAAATTTCAAATTTTTAAGGATAAATTTTTCACCAAAAATGGAATAGTGAAATTTTCAGGTAAAAAAATGAATTTTCAACCAAAAAGTTGAATTTTCAAACACAGTTCTTGAATTTTCAACCAAAAAGATAAATGGTCCAGGAAGAATATTGATGTTCTACGGAAAAACATGAATTTTCAACAAAATACATTAACTTTGAACAAAATTGATAAATTTCAAAACCAACAAAACGAATTATCTACAAAACGGTTGAGTTTTCAAGAAAAAATTAAGATTTTTTAACAAAATCTTAAATTTCTACCAAAAAGTTTAATTTACATGAAAATAGTTTAATTTCTAACAAAAAAGTTAATTTTCAACTGAAAAGTATAATTTTCTACCAATCTGATGAATCCTCAACCAAAACAGATTAATTTAGACCTAAACAGTTGCATTCTCAACGAAAAAATTGAAAAGTTGCATTATTAGTCAAATAACTAATTCCCAACCGGGGGAAAAAAACTAATTTTCAACAAAAAAGATGAATTTTCAACTAAAATAATGAGTCTTAAAAAAAAGAATTTTCAAAAAAAGAGTTCAACCCAGAAGATGATTTTTTAGACCGAAAGATTAATTCTTTTTTTTTCTAATGTTAAATTTTCAAGATGAATTTCAAAAAAATATATAATTTTAACAACATAGTTCAACTTTCAACCAAGTAGTTGAATTTTCAGCTAGAAAAGATGAATTTCGAACCAAGTAGTTAAATTTTCAACCAAAAAGATGAATTTTTCAGCAAGAAGATTTATGTTCTACAAAATATATCAATTTCAAGCAAATTCTCGAATTTTAAGTCCAAATGAACAAATGATCTACAAATGGGTCGCATTTTCAACTCAAAAATATGTTTTTTATCAAAAAAGTTAACTGTCTATCAAAATCATTCTATCAATCATCAGAGAAAAAAAATCTCATTCAAAATGTTGAGTTTTCAAGTCATAAAGATGAATCTTTTTTAAAAAAACTTGAATTCAAAAGAGAAAAATATGCATTTTCTACCAAAATAATTGAATTTTTGACCAAAAAATACGAGTTTTCAACAAAATAAGTGAATTTCTAACTGAAAAAGATAAGTTTTTCAGAAAACATGCACGAGTTGAATTTTTAGTAAAAAAAAATCATTTTAAACAAACAAACGAATCTTCAACAAGAATTGTTAAATTTTTGATCGAAGAAATTAATTTTCAACTAGGATGATGCATCTGTTACCAAACAAATACATTTTCAACAAAAAAGTTGAATTTTCATCCGAAAATATTAATTTTCTACCAAAAAAGACACATTTCCGCAACAAAAAAGATGAATTTTCAACTAAAAAAATTAAATGGTTTGGAAAAAAGATTCAACCACAAATGGAATAGTTGATTTGTTATTCAAAGGAAATCAATTTTCAATAAAAAAAACTAATTTTCAACCAACGGGATAAAGTTTCAACCAAAAAGATCAATTTTCCACCGAAAAGAATAATGTTTAACAAGATAAATGAACATTGAACCAAAACTTTTAATTCTCAATAGAATTTTCAACCTAATAGTTGAATTTTCAATCAAAAAGGTTGGTTTCCTACAAAAATGATTAGTTTTCGACAAAATAGATGTATTTTTAACTAAAAATGATGAATTTTCAGCAAAAAGTAGAATAGTTCAATTTTCAGTTAGAGAAATAAATTTTCAAGCGAATAGAATGAATTTTTAACGACCTAGTTGAATTTACATCCAAACAAATTGATATTCTACTGAAAAGATTGAAATACAAAAATTTCGATAAAAAAATTAGTTGAAAAAATTTATTTTTAATGAGAAACTAATTCTCAACCAGATATTTTGATTTGCAATGGAATTTTCGAACTAATAATTGAATTTTTCAATCAAGAAGGTGCATAAGTCACCAAAAAGAATAATTTGCCTACCACAAAAGACAAAGTTTCAACCAGAGAAATTTTCAACCAAATAGTTGAATTTTCAACTAAAGGAGATAAATGTTTGACCAAACAGAACATAGTTACATTTTGAGTTAAAAAAATAGTTTAAAAAAATGTTTAACAAAATAGTTGAATCTTGAACAACAAAACAAGATTTTTCAACTAAAATAATAAACCATCAACCAAAGAAGTGCATTTCTAAGAAACTGGTGCCACTTTCAACTAAAAAGTTGAACTTCAGACTAAAAAAGGTTTTTTAGTAGCTTTTCACGATTAGCGAAAATCATGAAAATTTAATCAAATATTTATATCAGAAGAAAAAACTTGGAATCAAAGTCAAATTTACAGGATGAGTTGAGCCAGAATTGATTTAAATAATCTATAAATTCCATATTTTCCGCGAAATTTGTCATATTACGGAATCAATGTGTGAAGAGAAACTGAAATTTTCAATAGAACTAGCAATAAATGAACTATTTGTATTGAATTTCATCATGAACAAAAATGGAATAGTGAAACTTAATTCAGCCTTGATGAATAGTTTATCCGGAAATACCTTGAAAATTTATTTCTAATGCTTTACATTTTTTTTATTAAAAGTACGGGGTCAGATTAGTACATACGCAGAGAGTTATATTTTGTCAATTTAAAGATAATCTGACAATTTCAAAGAATTATAAGGAGGTAAAAAAAATGGTTTCATTCAGATTGAATCTACTCGAATTTTCTCGCTATAATCATTTATCCGTAAACAAGTCACGAACTAGTAGCTAGGTCTCGGATATGAGAAAAATTCATCGGATATTGATGTATTTTCGTGAATAATTTGTAAACTTTGAGAAAGAATTGACGAACTCGATGTGAAAGTTCTGAAACGATTCATCGTTTTTTTTACGTGAATAATTAAAAAAATATTTCGAGTGATTGGGAAAAGATTCTCAGAGGACTCACGAGCTTGCCCGACAAATCTGGGAACTGGAAAGGTTCGCCTGTACGTGGCCCGCACACACGCTCGCCCAAACGTGCGGTATGTGTGTGCGCTCGTATGTGTTTATGTTTAGAAACCGGTGACGTAGTAGGCTTCGAGGGTTCAAATCTTCTGAGATGCAAAGTTAAAAATTAATATAAATTAAATCTCACAAATAAAATTTTTCCTTTTTATATTTCAGTCTGAAATTTTCAGGAACTGTTCGTAAAAAACTTCTAAATTTATCTTTGCACTTCTTATAGGGATAAGGATGTAATGTTTTATTTTTTTATCACGTAGTTGAGACCTAGCTACAAGTTCGTAATTTTTTCACGGATAAATTTTTTCCGCGTAATATAGATTCCTCTACAATAAATCGAACAGTCTCTCTCTACGATATATGGTATACAAAAAATAATTTTCTTCTACCGCAGAATGATGATATGCAGTCATAAATTGCTTCATGTTTCTCGCAGAATAGTTTCAATATGTTTCAATCGCGTGTTGCATGTTCGACAAAGAAAAATTGCGTGACGCGAATACGTGAAAACAGTTGGCAATTTGCCCGTTGCACTTGACCTTGCACTTGCACCCGACCCCGGCGCGTGGAGTTCAGAATGGAAAAGGGGAAAGGGGTGGTTCGTGGAAGCCAACAGCAGGTCCTGATGGAGGAAGGGGTCACGGTCAATTTCTATTCCAGAGTCACTTTCACAACAACCATATATAGAACAGATTCTTCTATTGGCTACACAGACTCACATTGTTTCTGTACATTGCGTTCATCTTGACTTTTCTAAATGCTATTCTCGAAAAACAAATATAAACCATAAACTACCATAAACTACGTTACCCATTTTAGGCTAATTTGACCCCACCCCCCTCCGACCCTACTCGTTGACAACCATAGTTTTGTCTTATATCCCCCCTCTCCCTGATTAGTAAAGAAGTCTAAAATTCTATCAAAACATAGAAAAGTGGGTTAGTTTTCAAGAAAAAAGAGTAATACTGGAAGAATAAATTCCTTCGAATAAAATTTATGTAAATAACATATTGAATGCAATATGAGAACCTCTGAATTCCTGAGATTTTTAGTCGAAATATATATGTCAAATTTTTAATAAACAAGATTATTTTTCGAACCAAAATGACACATTTTCAGCAGAATAGATGAATTTTCCATCAAACAGTTGAATTTTCAATTAATTTCTGAACAAAAATGGAGTAGTGCAATTTTCAGATAAAAATATTAATTTTTAACCTAAAGAAAAAATTACAACAGAAAGGTTGAATTTTCAACCAAACGGATGAATTTTCCAGCAACAAGAATTATGTTCTATCAAAAAGCACGACTTTTTTTAACAAATACGTCAATTTTCAACAAAGTTGTTGAATTTCAAACCCAGAAGAACGAATTATCTACAATACGGTTAAATTTGTAAACCGAAAATCCGATTTTTTAACAGAAAGTTCATTTTCAATTAAAAACTTAAATTTCCATAAAAACAGTTCAATTTTTAACCAAATAGTTGAATTTAAACCACAAATATGAATTTTTGACAAAAAAATTAATTTTGAACAAAATAGTTTCATTTTCTATCAAATTGTTGAATGCATTTTTAAACAAAACGAATGAATTTTCAACTACAACGATTAATTTTCGACAAAACAAGACAATTTTTGATTAAGTATATGAATTTTTAACTAGAAAAGATCCATTTTCAACCAAAAATATCAATTTGCAACCAAAAATGGAATAGTTACATTTTTAATCAAGAAGGTGAATCTTAAAAAAATGAATTTGAAAAAAGCAGTCCAACTTTCAACCAAGCAGTTGAATTTTCAACGAAAAAGATGAATTTTCATCCAAATAGTTAAATTTTCAACAAAAAAGGTAAATTTTCCAGCAAGAAGATTAAGGTTTTACTAAAAAATACGAATTTCTAATAAACTACATTAATTTTCAACAAAATTGTTGAACTTCAAAAACAGTTGAATTTTCAACCCAAAATGTTGAATCTTCAACGTAGAAATTAATTCCCAGATAAAAAAGTTATACATTATTTATATATAGTGTAGAAGACAATGATATTTTACATTCGTTCCATACATTTTTTGGTATAAAAGAAATGAAAAATATCAGTATTTGTCCACTATAAACTACATATAACTTTATCAGCTGGATTTGCAGCCCAAAAGGAAGACTTTTCTACCACTAATAATCAACTTTCTACCGAAAGACAAATTTTTACCAAAATATTGGAATGCTCATACATAGATGAATTGTCACTCAATAAAGATAAATTTGAAACCAAATAATTGAATTTTCAACTAGAAAAGTTTATTTTTTGAGCCAAAACTGGAGTATTCCCAATTTTGGGTCAAAAAAATTAATTAGAACGAAACTAATTTTCAACCAGTTAATTTAATCCAAAAAATACGAACTCTTAAACAAATAGTTTAATTTACAAGCAAAAATATGAATGTTCAACAAAAAAGATCGTTTTCAAGCAAAAAGTTTAATTTTCTACCAAATTGTTGAATTTTTAAACCAAACAGACGACTTTTCTACAAAACAGATCAGTTTTCAACTAAAATGATGCATTAGTTGCAGCTATTTTTTAAAAAGTAGCTAACCTTCAAAACAAGTAGATAATTTTTCAACCGAAAAATACAAATTTCCAACAGAATAGTTGAATCCTCGATAAAAATAGATTAATTTCTAACCGAAAATTCAAATTTTCAACCAAAAAGGATTGAAGATTAAATTTCAAGCAAAAAGACGAATTTTTAATTCAATACATGAATTTTCAGTCCAATTGTTGAATTTTCAATTAGAAAAGTTTAATTTTTATTGAAAAATATATTGTTCGAACGAAAAATGGTATAGTTATATTTGCAGTTATAAAAATTTATTCTTAATAACACCAAAACATCGAATTTTCAACCAACAAAAAAAATTGATTTTTAACAAAAGTGTTTAATCCAATAGATGATTTTTCAACCAAGAAGATAATTTTCTTAAAATGGAATAGTTAAATTTTCAACGAAATGGATGAATTTTGAAACAAAAAATTTATTTTCACAAAGTAGTCCAATTTTCAACCAAGTAGTTGAACTTGTGACCAAAAAAGACGATTTTTCAACAAAATAGTCATATTTTCAACAAAATAATTAAATTTTTAACCAAATAATAGAATTTTTCTTCAAAATAAATGTTATCTGATTTCGTAACGTTACTTCGGGTGACCCCCTCCCTTCTCCTGTTACAAAACGTTGATTTTGGCACGACCCCCTCCCCCTGAAAATTTGTAATTTATTTTACGGCTGGCTCCTGATTGTTTATTATTCATCCAAAGTAGAATGCATTTCTCTTTTTCACTTATTTAAAATTTTCCTAATGTCTGCATGTTTTGTATAATAAAAAAAACTAATAAAAAACGTTATAGTAAGTTTATTACTATTAACTGGTATTACACAAATTAGCTTTTTAATGTCTGCGTTATCGTCAACCGGTCATACGGAATTTTTTAAAGATTTTTTAAATGAAATAGTTGGATTTTCAATTTTTAATTGACTGACAAGTAAACATCATCAATATGACTTCTCAAAATAAAGATGTAATTTTTCAAATATTTTCTATAAAGAAAGTGAATAAGGAAATTGCATAGTTTATCAGACAAGAAGACCATTCACCAGATTAGTTCATCAACAAAATATTGGTGATCATACACCTTTTTCATTTTTAAAATGTGTTATTGATACAAAGTAGGTAAGTGATATTAACCTACGTAATTATTTATATTTAATTCATTATATTGTAAACAATAGCTAAAATAAGTCCTTAAATATATTCTTTTACAAGCACTGAAACACAAGTTGTATCATTCATCATTCTCAGAATAAATTTATAATGAATACGGCCTCATTGATTTTTCTTATCACTAGTTTTATCATAACCAGTGTTAGGAATAATGGAAAAAGTATTTTGTTTGAATACGAAATACCTTTTTAAAAAAATAGTTTCTAAGCGTATTTGTGTTAATTTTTTTATTTTTAACCTTACGCATTTGATTTTTGTTTCAACTATAAAACGTTTGATTTTTAAAAGTTCTTGGAATAAGAGTGCTTCATTCTAGAACATTTACGAATAAAAATCATTATATTTTGAATGATGCTACGAATTTAAATGTTGACTTTTACTTTAAATCTGTTCATTTTTGAACACTTACAATTTCAAAAGATTGTATAATTTGAACTCATTTAAATATTCAATCAATGTTAAATGATAACTCTATTTTTAATTATTTTTTTCTGAAAAAGGTGTTCTCCTTTCTCTGACGATAATACAGATTCCTTGAAAAATTTGATATTCACCACCTTGCAAAATAATTCGTGTGTTTTCTGAATAACTTTCTTTTTTCGATCTCTCTAGTAGCTTAATGGGAAAGCACCCGACCGGCTATCGGAAGTTCTGAGGTTCAATCCTCATCGGAGCGAAACGATATCTTTTTTTTAGAAAAAAAAAAAAATTAAGAATAGTTTCTCATTCATATTTCCGTCTAGTCTGAAAAGACGTTAAAAATTTATGTTATTCTCTCATAATAATGCAGATTCCGTAATAACCCTCGTTGTCACGCAAAAGTTTGATAAATTTATCATTTAATATTGCAGAATCATAAGCTCGTCAATTATCATGTTATTGATTTTCTTTCTCTTTTTCCATTATTTAATTTTTTAATTTTTAATGTATATTTTGCAATTCTTCAATTTGAATGAGTTTCAATTTGAAATGGTTGATTCTGTAGGCTCTATAAACTCAGTTTCCAATATTCAAAATTGTTGAATCTTAATGTTAAAAATCTAATTCTTCAAAATTAACAATAGAAGGGTGATTGCTAAAAAGTTTGCAATTTTGGACAATAAGATTTTCGAAAACAACACAATTTTGAACTACCTAAAACATATTATTTTGATTAAGGATAATCCAAGAGAATACGGAAATATAAAACTATCAATAATAGTGATGACCATATGAACTCTATTGTATCTTATTTTGTTACGATGTGAAAAAATTCAACTTTATCTACTTGAAAATTACCTGCAACAAAATTCACTTCTGTTTTTTCTCTGAATGGTTTCAATATATTTTTCTATAATTGTTCAATTTGGAAAGACAACATTTCTGGTTTTACTATTGTAACAATAGATAACTGGAAAATTGTAATATTTTAAATTTTTATGACGTCTTATTTGGATTTGTTGAATTTGTAATGAATCAGGTCAAATTCTACAAAATTCTTGTAATTTTAAAACCTTTAATTCACCACTGTACAATTTTTACAACTCTAAAGTATACAATATTCAACGTTTGTATTTGTAAATTTTCAGTTTCATGTACCAGAACTTTAGATTGTTGATTTCAAATGTTACATTTTTCAAATCTCAAATTTTGAAAACCATAAATACCTCTATGTAATTGTTAAAATTGGAAGTGGTTCAATTTTCAAATCAGAAAATCATGATTAAAAAACAGTTTTTAAGTTTGAACAGAATACAACAGGTTTCTAGAATTTTATTTTTAAATATTTCGAAATCATGCAGTACAGAATTTTTATTTGAATTTACATTTATGTTCATATGCATATGAATGTTTGCTATAAAGTAACAGACTTCACCAGAGCTGGAAATCATACACAATAGAAAAACGTCAAACATGATATTGCTTTATACTGATATGGACTTTCAATAAATCACGCATACGTATAACATATAAAACTATTCAAAAATTGAGATTTATTCAATAGAGAATACAAATAAATCAATTCCAATTTATTGAAATATAAATTCGTGAATATTTCGCCGACATTTTTGAAGCGATAATTCAGTTTTGCATCTAGATGCATTTCATTATTTAACTGTGCGATAGAATCATATTTTTTGCGAGGTACTTTTGAAATGTAATAATTCATCAACAATAAATAAACAAATTTCACAAATATAAAAGGTGAAGTAATTTTCGTATCCCTCTCCCCCATCTGAGAGTTAAGACAACAAATTTGAAATTTGAAAATTTGAATATCAGGTACATAAAGTACTTGAGGCTTCTTAATCCCCTCAGAAAGTTCAAGCCCAAAAGTTCAATTATCAGACCTTATTTTTAGTTTTTTTCTGAAATTTTAAACCACATGACCCCCTTTGTTGAGGTCCGTAAGTTTCGATTCCTCCCACCAACCCCCTACCAAACTTAATTTTTGTCGACTAAATTTTTTTCGTTAATTTATTTACATGTTATCCATAAATATAAATAATGTAAGCCGAATTGGGAGAGAAGACTTTGGTCAAATCTTACTGTTTCTTATTAATAACCAAATTAGTTCAAATTTCAAACAAGCGTGGCGAGTTTCAAACCATGAAACATTAACTCACAAAAAAAATATAATTGTTGATATTTTAGCTGAAGGAAGATTTTTATTTTAAACCAGAAACAGTTAAATTGAACCAAAAAAGAAGAAATTTGAACAAAATACTTGAATCCTTGAAAAATATAGATTTTCCAGTCGACAAGGCATACAAAAATTTAATTAAAAATGTAGAATTTCCAAGTCAAAAAAGATAAATTTGGAACCAAGAAGATTAATTTCTTACTATAGAAGACGAATTCTCAAGAAAATATATCAATTTTGAAACAAGTAAAATTTCGAAGCTAAAAAAACGAGCTTTCTACAAAACAGTTGAGCTTTCGATAAAATAAATACAGTTTCAACCACACAGATAAAATTTCAGCCAAGAAGATGAATTCTTTACAAAAAGACGAATTATCATTAAAATACACAAATTATCAACCAAATAGTTGCATTTTCAACCAAGAAGATTTTTTCACCAAAAAATACGAATTTTTAAGAAAATACAAAAATATCTAACCAAATAGTTGCACATTTGAATTTGCATTGGAAAAAATTCCTTTTTAATATAATAAACGCACAATTTACAAAATAATTGAGTTTTCTACCAAACTATCAAATGTCTAAGATAAAAAAACTAATTTTCTATGCAAAACAGTTGAATTTTCAACCTAAAAATATGAAGTTTCAACAAAGAAGTTCCTTTCCAATCAAAGTAGTTATATTCTGAGTTAAAAACAAAATTTTTAACCACAAAAATCAATTTTCAACCAAAAACAACCATTTTCCACCAAAAAGGTGAATTTCAAACAAACTACAGAAATTTTGAACCTCATAGTTCAATTTCTGAACTAGAAAAATTAATTTTCAATCAAAAATTGACTAATTGAATTTCTGCTTGAAAAAATTAATATTAAATTTTTAAAAACGAATCTTCTACAAAACAGTTAAATTTTCTACCACATAGTTGAATCTTTAACCTGATTGTTGAATTTTCAGGTCAAAAAGAAGAGTTTGTTACGAAAAAACAGTTGAATTTTCAACACAAAAATATGAAATTTCACCAAAAAAGTTCATTTGAAACGAAATAGTTGAATTTTCAGTTCAGAAATTAAGTTTTACCCAGAAGAAGGAAAATTTCAGCGAAGAAGTTCTATTTTCAACCAAAGGGATACATTTTCTACTAAAATTATGAATCTTTCATCACAAAAATGAAGATTGAATAAAGTAGTTCGACATTTGACAAAGGAGTTGAATTGTAAACCTGAAAAGATGAATTTTCAATAAAAATTGTGTAGCTGATATTTCAACAAAAAAGAATCTAATTCTGAATAGAACATAATATAATTTCAACAGAAGAGACAAATGTTTCGCAAAATAGTTGAATTTTCAACCATAACAGATTAATTTTCAAACAAAAAGTTGCATTTTTATCCAAAACATTTGATTCTCTACCAAAAAAGACCAGTTTTCATCAAAAAGGATAAATCTTTAACCAAATAGTTGAATCTTCAACCAAGAATATTATTTTTCTACCAAAAAAGACGAATTTTTAACCAAATAGTAGACTTTTCCGTCTAAAAAAGATTACATTACATTAGATTATTCGAAATTGAAAGTATTTGGAATTGACAAATTTCAAAAAAATAAAATTTTGAAAATCATACAATTTTATTGGAAAGGATTTCAAATTGTCTCATTTCTAATTTAAAAGCCTTAAAAATTGAACCATTTTATTTTGAATTGAAGAGTCTCGAAATTAAATGATTTCAGAAAACTGGAAACTTTTAAATTTGATTAATTTTAAATTCGAATCGATCTGAAATTGACAATTTGAAATTGAAAACTAAATTGAATCTTTCAGAGACAAGGCTCCTGAAATTCAAGAAATTGACATTTTCATTGAAAAATAAAATTATAATTCAACATTCAATCTGATGAGACAGAAGTTTGTGAAATCAGAAAATAAATTGAATTATTCTAAAAGGACGTTCAAAGTAAATATTGTAATTTTAAATGGGAAATAGTAGAAGTAAAAAAATTTCAACTTCCGAACGTTAAAACTTAAACGAATCCGAACATAATTCAAAACTGAAAAAATTGTTGTGGTATCAACATTGTTCTATACCCAAGCCATTTAAAATTTCAATTATTTTAAGTTGTTTTGAATCGTTTAAAATTGATAATTCTTCAATTGCTAATTATACTTTTCACAATGTAAACAATACAACTTTAATTTCAAAATTGATACATATGAAAGTGAAAAATTTATAATTCAGTATGGAACATGAAAATTAAGAATCCCAACCCTGTAACCATTCAAAATTAAAGAAAATATTCAATTTCAAATAGTTCAATTTTTAATTATTTTCATTTTAAACACAATTTTTAATTAATAAATTTTGAAGCGTTTAATTCTTAATACTTCCTTTGATTTATTATTTATATTTAAAATTTTCCAAACAAATTTTTATAAATTGAAATGATTTATTTGCTTAAATCTTCAACTAAAAATCGGCCAATTTTAATATATTGCATTGAAACGTAAAACTTGAAAAAAGAATACAAATGAATATTGCTATACTATGACTCCAATGTTTGAAATTGCACAATTTGAAGTTTTCAAATCCAAAATTGATTTAACTTCATTATTATAATTACCAAATTAACAACTGTCTATCGAAAGGCTTTGTAATGGCTTAATGTTAAACTTTCAATTCGAAATTGTTCTATATTTTCACATAAAATTATTCTATTTAATACTGACTATGAAGGCTTTTAATATGAAGTTTTTATAGTTTTAATAGCAGCATTGTTCTGACTTTTTCAATATTTGAAACTACAACAATGTGAAATTTGAAATTTGAAACCTTGAAAATTCAGACATTTCAAACCAAAGCTTTTCGGATTTAAGCTTTCGAAATAAATAAACCACAGGTTCAAGTAAATAAAGACTAAATTGTTTTAGAATTGCACATTCAAAACTATAATTTTAAACTGAAATTATAGAAATTCAAAAGACCCTAATTATATCATCAATAATATCATATCATGTTGTATCAAGTGACATCCAGAGTGACTGGATAAATTTTTTACTGAAAAATTTGATTTCTGCAGAAAAAATCACTTCTATTTTCACCATTTAAAATTGTAAAACTTTAAATATTTCAAGAAATATTGCAAATCTTTTAAGTTTATTTATTCTGATCACATGATAACAATGCCTATATATATAGTATAGGTCCTAATATCATCCCCCACTCAAAACCGAAAGTAATAATTTTAATTAATTAACATTTTTTTTTCAAATGCCAATATTCAATAAACTGTAACACGCCGTAAGGACCCTTCTCATGTGGATTCCGACATACATTGTTGGAAGGAACACAAAATTATCGGAAAAAGTTTATTTAGCAAGAATTTATAAGCTATAAAACACGCGAATTCTGAAATGCGGAAAATGTCCAGGTATAATATTTCAGTCCCTGCTTTCTCTCGGTCATCCCGGGTGGTTGGCGACACTATGTATGTAAATTCCATCGTAAGAATAAAATTTCAGATATAAATGAAGCTAATAACATTTTATTATCATGGAGGTTGAAATGATTATGATCTGAAGCACAAAATATTTAACTCCCAAAGAGAACAATAATAACATTTTATTTATTACAACTAAAATTTTGATTTCTGATGCGTTTACTTCCTCACAGAGGAAGCTTTGTGATGGTAAAATTTTTCAAAAATTTTTAATTCATTTTAATCGAACCTTCCTGAATTAATATTTCTAATACAATGTTCTAAGCAATTGTCCGGATGTGTGTATATGTCACACTTTTTTGTGGACATGATGAGTTAAAAACACTCGCAGATAAATTGAAACAACTTGGAGGACGAAGGTTCGAGATTTGAAGGTTTGAGACGAATCGATTGACTTTTAATATTAATACATTTCATTGAAGTGTACGGGGAGTTATCGTAATTTATATTATTTTAAAATCTATTTGTATAGAAAAAATGTTTACTTCTCATAATTTGAAGTTGATGTGAGAACAGAAAAGATGTGTTGATTTGAGACGAATCCATTGACCTATAATATTAATACATTTTATTGACGAGTGGGGAAGTTATGGTAATTTGCATATTTTTAAAATCGTTTTTTATTGAAGAGCCAATTATAATTGGCACTTTTTCTTTAACACTCAACTTATTTGTAAATTATATTGCCGTTGTAATTATTTTTATTGTATGAATTAAAAGAAATGTTATTAAAATAAATTGTGAATTTTTCTTCATAACGAGTATATAAAGTTCAATTAAAGAAATACTATTAATCATATCAATTTTTATTATTATATAAGTTGTATGAAATTGAACCAAATTAATGATACATAGAATAATGGCAGTAATTACCGATCTTTCAGTTTTCAAGAAATATTATTACAAATTTTTAAATTGTCTGTTTGCTCAGCACTTATTGCCCTTACTCTATAGTAATCCATTCGCCACTAATATATAATAATGCACTGACAGATGTAGTGAATTTTTAAAATGAATAATTAATTTTCTCATTTTTATCATAAATAATGAAAGTTATTATGAAAAAGTAAAATGTATTCTAGTATAACTTTTTTATATGTGAACATTTTTATCGTATCTGTTGTTGTTCACGTAAATGAGTAAATTCTTCTATTATAAGAAATAATTGATCCTGTCTATGTAAGATTCCAGACCTTTATAAACGTTAAAGTCTCTTTCTTAATAAAAGCTATACTGAACAAAAAAATTTCAAAAGATATAATTTTTTCCTTCTACTAAAATCTGTTTCTAATTCTTTTTGAATAATTTTTGAACGTATCGCATAATTTACTCTGAAAAAATTTTCTGCCTGATATATTCAGCGACTGTACTTGTAGAACATGTCTAATATTACATGGATTCTTTATGTAGACAAAAATTATATGTTAAATATTTTTCATGAAATAATCGAAAGTATAAAGTATGAATTTGATTGTTTCAGTCCACATATGTTATATAAGTAATAATACAAAAACGTTGCACAAAGTATTTGGCTTACATCGTCAGACTTACGTCGCTTTTTATATACTTTTTTCATGAAGTATTCTTTTCATCTATTGGTTTAATTTTTTTATTAGATTCTTTCTCCTTATCATTGTTTAATTGTCTTTTCAAAGTGTAAATAATATCTCCCATTTGTAGAAATATCAAAGTTTAAAATTCAACTGCTCCATTTGTTGTTAAAAATTGATCTTTGTAGTTTTAAATTCAACCATTTATGCAAAAAAAAATCTAAGCGAAAAAATATGCACTGAAAATTAATCAAGTTTGAGCTAATATCAAGTTATTGAAATACTTCAAGAGCTTTTAAAATCCATTAAAATCATTGAAATCTCCGGAAATCTCATTAAATTCATTTGAATATTTTGAAATATATTGAAACCTTGCAGATCCTATGAAATAGTTTCATATATATTCCGAAGTTCTATAAAATTCTTTCAACCCCAGAAAATTTTTGTTTCTTTCTTTCAAGTTCATGTAAAGCCTTTAAAGTTACTTTACAAATTAATAATAACTTGAAAGTGCAGTACAAGTTACTTCTAGAAATGCTAGTAGGCTCTTCTTATATCCAACCACTCATTTTTTCTCATATACCATGGGTGACACGTACTTATTTTTTCACATGCAACATTCGAAAATTTTTTACTTTGAAAATTTGAATTGATAATTGTTATTAAATCTTTCATGCAATCAGGTTAAATTGAAAATACAGGGTTAGCTTCGTATTCACTGGACAATGCTTGTTTCCACTCGATGAATACAGAATTATTTTTAAAAATAGCATCGCCTCGATGCAGCGTGTTTATTTTCAGAAAATAGAGCAAATCATGCCTGCTGAAATGATTCCGAGCGGATAATTGAGAAAACGAGCATCATTTGAAATGCAATACTCGCACTGTCTCCGCTACATATATATCTGCGAATTTTTTTTCAACCTTTTTTTCGTTTTCTTTGACATTCTCTGATGTGTGGAACATGCGTCATCATATGTCACTGTAGGATGTCCCATTGACGTTAGTTACACGACAAGTGGGTTACTGGATGTGGAACGAGTGCAAAAATGCACAGCCTGAGGGATGAATACGCTCTGAGACAATTTAAACCTTGTGACAAAAATGAAATTCGACAGAAGCGTGGTGCAAGATATCTTTTCTGTGTGAATGTACAATACCAGCTGACTTGAGCATCTCTTTTCTGTTAAATGATTTTTTTTCACAACTTGAGAATAAAATTTAAAAAAAAAAGAGAAAATCGGATTTTACGTTAGACGAAATATACAATGTGATATAAAATAGTGAGACAAATTGTCAGCGAAAAATGTTTCATTTATTATTAATTTAATAAAACTAGTATACTTATATTTTCAAATAGAAACTCTGGACATTGATTACATGGCGAAATACATTTTTTTCAAATTTTTCCTCCAATATTTACTCTAAGTCAGACTTTTTTAATATTGGTTATACTTTTCTGGTAATTTTTTCTTTATGATTTCAACATAAACTCTCAATTTGAATCAGTAAAATATAGTTGATTGTCAGTTAAATTCTATACTCAGAAGAATGTTTGTTTGAATCAAAGAAACAATTTTTGGTTGATAATTATTTATTGAAAAGTCTACGAATTTATCTTTAGTTAAGAATTCATCTGTTCTGGTAACAAATGTCATCATTAGTTAAAGAATTTGATTATTTTGTTTAAAATTCAACCATTTGGTCGGAATAAACATTTTTTATCAAAAATTCATATTTTTGTTTTGGAAATTTAATTGTTTTGTAAACAATTCGTCGTTTTAACTCAAAAAATCAACAATATAGTTCAAATGTTTTTTCTCTTATACCTGTGGAATCTTTCTTGTTTAGAAATTCCTCTCGCTTGTTAAAAATTAATATTTTTTCTTTGAAAATACAACTGTTCGGTCTGCAAATTTATCTGGTTTAATTGACGATTTAACCACTTTGTTCAAAATTTGTTTTCCTTCTACCTGAAAATTAATTTTTTAATTTCAAATTCGAATATTCTATTTTTGGTTGAAAATTGATCTCCTTCAATTAAAAATTCATATTTATTGGTAGAAATTAAAAAATTTTCAACTGTCAATTCAACTATTCCATTTTTAGTTTATAATTTATAGTTTTCAGTTGAGAATATAACTATTCGATTGGAAACTAACCTTTTTTAGTTGTAAATGTAACTATTTGGTGGAAAATCTACCTATTTTGCTGAGTTTTTTCAATTGAAAATGAACTTTTTGAACTGAAAATGTAACTATATTCCATTTTTAGTTAAATATTGAAACTTTCAGTTGAAAATTCATGTATTGGGGAAAAAATCCCTCTCTTTGGCTTGAAAATTCAACAATTTGGAAAAAGTCATCCTTTTTCGATTTTTATTTCAATTATTTGATTGAAAATATTGAAAATTAACTCTTGAGTTGAAAACTCATATTTTCAGGTTTGTTTCGAAATTCCTTTTGGTTGAAAATCAAACTATTTCGTTCAGGATACATTTTTTTTAAATTCATGTTTTTGGTTAAAAATTATGATATTTTATGGCAATCATTTTTTTGTGTGGAAATTAACTTTTCTGACTGACAGTTCAGCTATCATATTTATGGTTAAGAATTTATCTTTTTTAGATGAAAATTGCACTGTTTGATTCAAAATTCATTGTTTTTAGTAGCAAATTACACTATTTTTGAACAATTTACGCATTACATTGAAAAAAAGTGTTTTTTAAAAAGAAAATTGATCTTTTTGATTGAAAATTCAACTATTTAGTTGAGATCTGACTCTATTGTTGTTGACACTTTGTTACAAATTAATTCTTTTGTTGAAAATTTATCATTTTAGTTGAAAATTCATCTCTTTGGTTGAAGATTCATACTTTAAATGAAAAATTATTTTTTTTTGTTGGAAATTAAACTCTTCCCCGGGCTCTTAGAATTAACAAAGGTTTTTACACTGTAGAAGAAGAGTATCATTTCAGAGAAAAATTCAGGTATTAAATAAGACTCGGAAAGAAACAGTCTCCAGTGGTACTAAAATGAGCTGGTGGGAACCCAGATTAATTTTTTTTACACTGAAAATAACGGCATGAAGTCTCCTATTCAAAAACAGGGCAACTGAAAAATTATACCGTAAAAAAGAGATCCCTTTTTATTTTGCCCAGAAAATACCCCAAAAATGCATATTTTCTATTGAATTCATGCTGAAGAATTCTCCAAAAATGTTTCGAAATTAATAATTTCCAGTCGATGAGTGAAGAATTTCCAAGTAGTTTGAATATGATTTCGAATTTTTTAAATAATCATTATTTCTTTCAACAATATTTTTCCTTCTGTAAGTCGTAGAAAGTTTATATCTTTCTCGATAAATGATATAAAGTTAATGAATTTCAAGAATATTACTTTTTGGTTAACATATTTGGTAATTATTTTTACAATGTTAATTTGTTTAGACAATTTGTTCTCTTCGAAATCATAAAAAGTTATCATTTTCTGAAATTGATGATAGAATGACGAATGTTTGAAGTCATATATTTTTTAAGGATGTTTTATCATTATTTAAACAATTTTAATTCTTTAAACAATTTTTCTCCCTGTAAAGCATGAGAAGTTATGATTTCCTGGAATACATAAAACAATTGACGGATCTTCAGAGTAATATTTTCTTCTCAAAGATATTTAGCAATTTTTTTAACTATTTTAATTTGCTTAAACAATTTTTTTCGCTGTAAATCGTAAAGAGTTATTATTTTCTGCAATTAGTGACACAGTATTCGCGAATATTAGGAGTAATATATTTTTTTTTGAGATTTTTTATGAATTATTTAAACAATTAATAATCACTCACTTGCGCCTTTTCACAAGAAAGGTATGGAAGGTCTAGTTTTCCGAATATCTTACCCTGTGTCGCTTATTATTCAGTATTTCCTTATTTCAGCACGTATGTCCTTTAATGTGTAAAGAATTAGATTCGATTGCTCTAAGAAAAGTATAGTCCTTTTTTTCTTAAAATTACTTTTAATATACTTTGGAAAAGCTCTACATGCAAATTATTTTATATTCACAGATTCCATTAATTCACCGAGGTTACATCAAGAAAAAAAGGACTATGCTTTACTAAGAGCAATAGAATTTAATTGTTTGAACAAATTATTATCGTTTGAATAAGTTATGTATACGTTATGAGTTAAGGAGATACTAGATAAGAAGCGACATAGTGTAAGAGATTTGTCATTAATTGCAGAAAAGAATAACTTTTTACGATTCTCAGGGGAAAAATTGTTTAAACAAATTAGGATTGTTGGAACAAATAAAAAAAATTGATAAAAAATTGCTGAACGGCCTTAAGAAAAAATAATACTCTTGACATCTGTTAATTGTGTCCACAATTCGAAAAAATAATAACTTTTTACGATTTCAAGCAGAAAAAATTGTCTAAATGAACAAAAACTGTTTAAGTAATTACAAAATGTGTTAAACAAGGAGTACTACTCTTGACATTCATCAACTTCATACCATTTGATTCACCATTTTCACGACTATCAGGAGAAAAAAATTATTTAAATAAATACTAATTGTTTGAATATTTGAAAATTATTTTAAAAGGAATTATAAACCCTTCACTTATTGAATGAAAATTATTCACGCTGAAATTTTTTTTCAAAATACCGTCTTTAGCATTTGATAGAAAACTGCTATTTTGCATTTCTTGGGGCTTTTTCCGGGCACAATAAAAGGGTTTGGGGTTGGGGGAGGGTCAACATTGAAAGTTACTGGGTGGAAATTATTCCTTAAACATGCCTTCAGAGGTAATTACCAGGCGGAAATATTATGTATAGTTTATATATAGTGTGAAGTATGATATATAATATTCATTTGTTTTATATAAAAAACGTATAAAACAAATGAATATTATATATAAAACTTCACACTATGTATAAACTATATATAATATTTCCGCCTGGGTATACTTTAATTTACATAAGTTTCACAACAAGTACTTTTTTCTTCCATTTTTTCGAGAACTGAGCTTTTCCCCTTCAAAACCCCATGTTAATTTCAAAAGCCCGGAGCAACGGTTAAATTTGAAAAAAAATTACAGATGTTCTTTTTCCGGAAAACGAACATATTGGGTTGGGTGGGGGTCCATCACCAAAAAGCGAAAGTCGTATTTTTACAGGTATGAATTTGGACCACCCTAGCTATACATTACACATGTTGCTACCACTTGATAAGCTTTAAATTGCTTTAAGCTGGCGGTAAACATGATCTTATAAATACTTAAAGATTCAAAGGAAGACGCATAAAATCTGCAGGAATGCACAATATATTTCATTCTTTATACAGGGTAGTTTATCATTTTTAAGAATAGTATTTTTGTCCTAATTGAGGTGAATATTTTTTCCCTCGACGTCTGGTATCATGTTCTGTGTTTCCTCATAAACACTTACTATTTTCGCGAAAATTGACGTTAATCAATATTTGAAACTGTTTTAGGCGATGTTTAATGTCCAAGGACCATGGCTTAGACCGTTTTTAAAAATTGAAACAAATTTATGCAATTATTTTTTTACTGAGTGGAACCAGATTATGGGAAGAATCGAAAGAATTTTACTGATGTTCTTCCATATTTACATAAATCAACCTAATTCCCACTTCGGCTTCTGGAATAGTCCCAACTTCCTGGGACCGACCAGAAATGCTTTAGAAACTTTTGAATTTCAGTGAAAAGAAAAATATAAATTTTCTCATATTGGAAAATTAATATATCTGTGAATTAAATTATTGCTAAATTATGAATGTTTGAATTATGACTGTATCTCAAAATTAATTTTCGAGTTCCAATTTACAAACCCAAGTTCTAAATTCCAATTCTAAAATATTTGCAGCTGCTTAGGACCAATAAGGAATGCTCTAGAAAATTTGGAATTTTAGGTTGGAGAGGAATTCCAATTTTCTTATATTGGACTATAATCTATGTGGCTCTGGAAAACAATTGCTTTTTCAAAAAGAGTTTCTATAGATTCACCAGTTCCGACTCTTACTTCTGGAAGATTTCGAAATTTCTAGGACCAACAGAAAATGTTTTAGAAAACCTTGAATCACAGGTGGGAGAGAAATTATAATTTTCCTATATTGGGCCGTAAACCTCTCTGGCTCTGGAAATTAATTGTATTATTATATTCATCTAATTGATAAATTATACTTTTACAAAATAGCAAGTATAATGAGTTTATGTCATATATTCAAAAAGTCTAACTTTAAAGCGAGAGAGACGAATTTTCTACAAACCAGTTGAATTTTCAACACCTGAATATGAATTTTCGACGAAAAACTTAATCTTTACGAAACAGTTGAATCTTCAACAAAATAGTTAAATTTTCATTCACAAAAATGAATTTCTAAACAAATAAAGAACGAATTTTCAAATAAAATTATGAATCTTCAAGCAAAAAAAAAAATAACTTTTAAGAAAGTAGCTCAAATTCCAATCAAGTAGTGGGATTTTTAACGCAAAATGTAATAGTTGATATTTTGGAAGAAAAATTTTAATTTCAAGTAAAAAACGTTTTAATTTGACCTGATTTCCTACCGGTCAATATAAATTTTCAACAAAATACATATATTTGCTGAGTTTTCAAGCAAAAAAAAAACAAATTTTCGATGAAAAATTTGAATATTTGAACTCAGAATTCAAATTTTTAACAGAAAAGTTAATTTTCAACAGGAAAGTTGAATTTTCAACAAAGTAATTGAATTTTCAAATTAAAAAATCAATTTTTAACCCAAAATGAAACAAATTTTCATCTTAAATCATGAATCTTTAATCACAAAAACTAACTTTCAAGAAATTAGTTCAACTTTCAACCAAATAATGGAATTTTCAGCCTGTAGATATGAATTTTTAATGCAAAATGTAAAGGTCAACTAAACGGAAAATTCGAATTTCCTACAAAACATTTGATTGATTTTCATTCAGACAGTTGCATTAAAAAAAAAAAAGGTGAAAAATCTACAGAGAGAAATGGATTTTCAACAACAATAAGAATTTTCAGTAAAAAAGGAACAAAATTTTCAATCAAATTGTTGAATTTTGACGCAAAAATATGAAATTATAGAAAAATTGTTGAATTTTCAACGAAGTTATTTGATTTTGAACCAAATGATATAATTTTCAACCAAAAAATGTAAATTCTTAATCGAGTGTGAGGCATGTAAGTATCAAATCCAAAAACGCTAAAAAATTATTTATACTAAAGAAGTAATTAATTATTGATAATACGTAATTCAATTGCAAGAAATTCTCTGCTTGAAGTTAAGGGGCAATTGTTTATTTCTTAGTGAATGACTAAATTTATCATTTAACCTGTTCGATTTGAACTCCGAATTACGAATTGATAAAAATATGGGAATGAATTTTCAAAACAATTTTAAACCGTTGTTCTGTGGCCTCGATTTGTCCAAAAATTATTGAAATGATTATGTAATATTAATGTTTGTGAATAATAATTGTTTGCCAGGGAATAGAACTGACGATAACAGACGTTCAGAAAAAAACTGACCTCATTAGAGCAAAAATACTATACCTTTGCTTTGAAAACTATAAATGTTGGAAATGTTCGGAAAATTCTGACACATTTAGGATACTCAAGTAACTGAAGTTTACGAAATTAGGTTGCTGACAACGGAACTCAGTAACTTTTATAGTAAATTTACTAAAGTATTATTAACATTCAGAAAAGATGTCTGAAAATTACAAATAGTTTCCTACAATTTCTAAATGTTAACAGAAATATGAGTAATCGTGACTAAAAGAAGTGCGTAGTTAGCAGATGCGCACTCTTCGCTTTTCGATCGCGTTCGAAACAGACAAAGCATGGTCCTTGTGGTCATGGGCGGCAATGCACTGCAATCGGTTGTGTTGAATTATAAAGATGCAATAAACCTATTTTTTCCGATACCTAATGATCTCAAAAGTTAAAAGGATTTGAAATTTGCACGAGAAGAAGAAACTAAAAAAATTGAAATCGCGAGTAAAGGCTAGAAGCTCGGCTAATGAGCGAATTATCTTTGAAATAAAATAGTTACAAAATACTGCGATCATCTGCCAGGTTTCAATTGAATGGCGAGTCCACTGTTCACGTCAATTGACGCCCTCTAGGCTACATAGGTTGTTGGTACTCAAATGACTTAGCAAAATACAGGAATATTGGTGAAATAAATATAATATTTTAACATCTACGAAGGATAGTTCTTCATACTCGGGGGTAGTATTTTTGGACGAATTGGGTTAAATTTCTTCCTAAACGTATGGTACCATCAATTGTATTTCCTGGCAAATAATTATTATATCCACAAAAATTAACTTTAATTAATCATTTTGGGAAAGTTCAAGGCCCCAGGACATCGGTTCAAAATTATATATAAAAAATGCATTTATTTGTTCACAAAATAAAACAATTTACTACGAGACATCATATATCACTATCATAAACATTACACAGGCCGACAAAATTTATACCCAGACCGGACTATGTGACCCCGAAGGATTTTGGTGTTCTAAAAACGAATCCGTTGTTTAAATTTTTCCTATGGCTATTTTGAGCAATATTTTAGGCAATATAACACGATTAGCCATTTTTGTTAAAGTGCGAACGCCATCGTTTAGTACACATTTTAATCTTCCATTTCCATTTTTGATCATCCCGAACCGATTTTTTTTTCTCGGAGATATCGCACATCAACCATTTCAGTTCCACAATGCATTGTGGAACAGTGCAAGGCGAAGATAACTGAATGGTTGATGTGCGATATCTCGGAGGAAAAAATCAGTTCGGGATGATCATCAATGGAAATGGTAGATAAAAATGTGTACTCAATGATGTCGTTAGCTGTCTTAAGAAAAACAATGTTGATCGGGTTATATTGTCTCAAATAGGGCTAAAAATAGCCATTTTTACACATTAAGGTCAGGATATCTCAAAAACCTGACGTATAGGAAAAATTTGGATAACGGATTCGGTTTTAGGATACTAAAATCCTTTGAAGTCACATAGTCTAGTCTTTGGGTACAAATAAGATTTCATTATTGTCGGCATGTGTTATCCTATATCATTATTATATATCATTCAGTCTAAATAGACTAAATTATAGAAGTATGTGGCCATTACTTATGATGTTTCAGGGAGGTAGAAGAATTTTTAAAATAAATCTGTGTTTGAGGGCGGAAAAATTAAATGGTCTTCATCCAGTTCTCATAATTATGTCTTTAATTACATTACAGTGATAACTATATTTCTGAAAATAGGAAATCGTTGACCTGGCAATGATACCGAGTGCACTTGGTACGTGACATTGATACTAAATGATGCATGTGGCTCTTTAATGCACACGTATGAATGTCAGTGTTGCTTGCTTCGTTAGGCTTATCAAATTTGCATCAATATCCTTCTCAATGCCGTTTTCAGTGCAACCTATTGTTTGAAATATTAGTTTATTATTGAGTTATCTTCGGGAAAATATATGACACAGTAAGGCGCCCTTAAATTAGACTTTCGATTTTTGTTGATCGACCCCCCCCCCCTCCCAATTTATTCGTTTTCCGAAAGAAGCAACTTTGTAATTTTTTTCAACGGTAACCCGTGCTCTTGGTCTTTTGAGATTAGCATGGAGTTTAAAATGGGGAAAGCTCGATTGAGAAAAAAAATGGAAAAAAGTGCTTGTTATAACCTTTTTGTGAATTAAAGCATAGTGGGCATAGAAAATGCCCAAAAAATGCAAAGTGGAGTTTTTTTTATCAAGTTCATGATAAAGTCGGTATTTTTTGAATTTTTTCAACAATCAATCTTTTAAATCGGTAAGTAACGAGTTTCCAATTACTTTTTGAATAATTTTGAATTGCCCAAACAGTTATTATTTGTTTGAACAATTTGTTCTCCCAGTCAATCGTAAAAAGTTATTATCTTTCAGGATAAATTATACAAAGTGATTGAATGTCAAGGGTCGTACTTCTTCTTTAACATATTTGGTAATCATTTGAACAATTTTCATTCGATTAAACAATTATTTCTCCCTTAAATCGAACACAGTCATTATTTTGTGAGAATTATGACACATTTGCAGAATCTCGAGAGTAATATATTTTCAAAAGATATTTGGTAACTATTTGAACAATTTTTATTTGTTCAAACAAATTTTCTCCTGTAAATCGTGAAAAATTATTTTTTTCTGCAATTAATGACACAAATAATGAATGTTAAAAGTAATATTTTTTTACTTCAGATATTTGGCAATTATTTGAACAATGGATAATCACTACTTGCGCCTTTTCATGGGGAAGGTGAATAAAAGCCTAGATTTTTTGAATCCTTCAACTATCCAGCCTAATATTCAATATTTCGAATCTGTGAACTAAAAATAATTTGCATGTATGAATATCTACATAAGGGTGGCCCTTATTTTTCACTTTTCGAATTTCTCTGCTCTCACACCCCCCTGGCCCCCCCCCCCAGTTTTGTTCGAATGCTCAAAAAACAAATCTCCAAATTTGAGCAAAATCGCTTAATATTTAGGTGTGAATTTCAAGGTTGAATAATTTTAAGCCACTCTCATGGGTCCCCAAAGAAAACCCCATAAGTGACAAATTGGAATTTTACGTAATATTACGGTTTATTCACGCTTTTTAAAAGTTAAAAAAAAAATAAATAAATATAATCAACGATCGGTAATTTCAGAATACACAGGCATTTTTAAGCTGATATTTAATCATTTAAACAAATTTCATTTGTTCAAATATTCAAGAGTATTCTTGAAAAGCCAAGTAGAACATAAAAATATTTCAATATTTCGAAAAATAGCAAAAAAAACTTCTCAAGAAATTTGAATTTGTTCAAACATCTACGAGTATTCATAATAAACAAATTAGTACTTACAAATCTAAAAATTTGTCGAAAATTTAGTGAGATGAAATGTTTCTCCTGCTTTTTTAGGTAAAATATATTCTTCAATAAATACATATTACTTGAATAATTGTAAAATTATTCGAACAAATTATTTTTTTGTTATTATATAATTGTTTCAACAATTGAATATTAGTTTAAAAATATCTGGGTATTTTTAAATTACCAATTAATGACTATTTATTGCTAAAAAACTTTTAAAGAGCGTCAATAAACCGCAATATTACGTAAAATGCAAATTTTTCACTTATGGGGTTTTCTTTGGGGACCCACAACAGTGGCTTAAAATTATTCAACCTCAAAATTTATGATTGATTCTTATTTTTTGACAAATTCTGAAAAATATACTGAAACACGGAATTATTTGTAACATATTATCGTGTTTAAATATTAGATTTACAAAAAGCTGACTTTTTCCCATGTCAAATCAATGCAATTTTAATTGCGTCATTATTTCCAGATGATAATAACTCTTTACGATACACAGCGGAAGAAATGGTTTAAGCGAATATTAGTTGTTTGAACAATTCAAATCATTAAAAAAATACTTGGAAACACATTACTTAACGATTTCAAATCATTCATGTTGAAAAAATTCCAAAAAATACCGTCTTTATCATTAATTCGATAGAAACCTGCTATTTTGCATTTTTGGGGCATTTTCCGGGCACAATAAAAGGGGATTGGGGGGTCAAAATTGGAATAATTGGCTGGGAATTATTCTTCGATCATTTCTCAAAGAGTGAATTTACTTTAATTCACAAAAAGGTTACAGCAAGTACTTACTTTTTCCATTTTTTTGAAAATCGAGCTTTTCGAATTCAAAATCCCACATTAATTTCAAAATCCTGGGCGCACGGGCTATTATAGGACTACCAATGATTTTATTCTCAATTTTAATGGATTTCTAGTGAAAGGGAAATTAATTACATGAAATGAAATTTCAATGAGTTCTTAGCGATTTCAAACATTTCAAGGAATTTTAAACTATTTTAAGGGATTTCCAGAGATTTGAAGGATTGTATTAAATCTTGAAAGATTCAAAAGATTTAGAGATTTCGAAGGTTTCTACGGATTTCAAAGGTTTCTGAAAATTTAAACGGTTCTTCTAAACAACTTTATTAAATGAATTTAATTTATTTTGTATTCAAGGCATTTCAAATGACATTAGCTTATTTAAATGGATTTTTACGATTGTGAATTTATATATTATTTTGAAAGATTCCGAAAAATTTCAAGAGATTTAAAAAACTGCAGGGAATGTCAAAGAGTTCTGTAGGATTTCGAAAGCTTTTAAGCTTAATTTAGAGATTTCAAAATATTACAACCATTTTCGATGATTTGAACGGTTACTTTTTTGGGAAAAAATCAAAGAATAAGTTTAGTTTAATTTATATTAAAGAAATTTTAGATGTTTCCTATTCATTTTCATCGATTTTCATGATCTTCAAAGAGGCGTCATCAGAAAATTTATTACAAATTACGTGTCATTATGGAATTGCATATTTTTTATAATTTTTCTCCATTTCGTAGTAAAAACGAAAAAAAGTGAAGGTAAGTCTGCAAATTCTGGGGGAGGCGATCACCGGATTCGCCACCCTGTCGATCTGAGCCTGGAGGAATAAAATAAATTTTATTTCAAGGGATTTCTACATATTTCAAGGAGAGATTATGAGATTATAAGTGGCCTGAAGTAAATCGTTCCTTTATGTTTAGTTTTTTTACTTTTTACAATAATTCCTTCACTACTTCTCTATTATATCTTCTAATACTGATTATCCTATAATTGTTTTCCATATAAGGATTATTGGCTTATACTGATTTTCCTAGAATATTTTTTTCTTGCAAGGGTAGTATGAATTTTGCATAAATGTTGCTTTTTGTTGAATGTTGAATATCGAGCCAGAAAGACAAATTATGTACAAAACAGTTGGTTTTTCAAACTGAAAATATGGTTTTTCAACAAAAAAAAAGAATATTCAACAAAAAAATTTATTTTCAACCAACAAGTTATTGAATCCTTAACCAAATAAATGAACTTTCCAGCAAAAGAGAGAAATTTTTAACAAAATAGCTGAATACTCAAGTTTTAACGGGTAAATTTCGCACCAAAAATGGAACAGTTCAATCTTCAGCTGAAGAAATTATTGTTCACCAAAAAAAGAATGAATTTTCAACAAAAAAGTCAAATTTTCAAACAAAGAGGTCAAAGAGATCTTCAAAAAGTTAATTTCTATCAAAATACATAAATTTTCAACAAAATTGTTGATTTTGAAGCCAAAAAGACAAATTATCTACAAGACAGATTAATTTTTAACTCGAAAATATGATTTTTCAACAAAAAAGTTAATTTTCTATCAAATAGTTGAATTTTTATTAAAATAGTTGAATTTTCAACAAAAATGATAAATATTCAACAACAGTGATATATTCAACAAGCAAATTAATTTTTAACGAGCAAGTTCGAGGGATGAATTTTCAATAAAATAGTTGAATACTTAACTTATAAAGGGTAAATAATTTAAAAAAATGGAATAGTTAATCTTGCAGATGAAAAAATTAGTTTTTACTAAAAAAATAAAGAATTTTCAACAATGAACTTAAATTTTCAACTAAAGAGGAGAATCTCTGAATAATGAATTTTTAACAAAATACATTAATTTACAACAAAATTGTTGAATTTGAAAACCTAAAAGACAAATTATCTACAAAACATTAATTTTCAACTCGAAAATATGATTTTTCAACAAAATATTTTTCTACTAAATAGTTATATTTTTAATAAAATAGTTGAATTTACAACAAAAATATAAATATCGAACAACAAGAACAACAATTTTAAGCAACGAGTTGAATTCTCAACCAATTAAATGAACTGTCAAGAAAAAAGATGAATTTTCAACAGAAAAGTTGAAGCTTTAATCCAAAAACATTTTCTACTAACAGAGATGAATTTGCAATACGATGAGACGAATTTTTACCTGAACAGTTAAATTTTAGACAAGAAAGATGAATTCATCAAATTAGTTGAATTTTCAATCTAAAAAAGTGCATATTTATTTCTTATAAATATATCATATCATATCAT
>CAKNXH010002198.1:18505-33145 GCA_932178445.1 Andricus quercusramuli | reverse complement strand
AAGTACCGACCACTTGGGGTACGAAGTATCGGCTACTTGGGGTACAGAATATTAGCTATTCGGGGTAGAAGAAGGAAAGCAAAACAAACCAAGCTACTCGGCAGGGTACGTAGTGCCGACCACTTGGTGGACGAAGCTTTGGATACTTGGGGTACAAAATGCAAAACAAAACAAACAAAACAACTCGGCATTTCGTACCCCAAGTCCGAGAGGTATTGGGATCACAACTAAGGTATAGTAAACACTGTTCTATGAAAATATATTCTTACCTCAGGGATGACTTTTCGCTGCGTATACCAATTTTGCCAGTGCCGGTCCTAGAAGCAAAATAATTTTTATTATTGTGAAAATCTTAAATTTTTTGAATACGACGTTTAAACTATTTTTGATTGTCAATTCTTAGTTGAAACTGGATTCCAACAAGCCTCTGAGTATACCCTTAGATACAAGATCAATTAATCGGTTCATTACGATATCTGACGCTTTGTAATTGCTTGGCTGACACTAGGGGTTACAGAGAAAGAGGAACGGGAAGTAATCGATTTTAGCTAATTGAAATGATTGCTGGAGTTCATTGCATTTCCACAGACGACTCTTTTGTCGAACAATCGCAATCTTTGGAATATTATAATTGGCTTCATTAAAAGCGTATAAGTACTCAAGGATGTTAATTACAAACAGACCATTTCAAAATTAGGTAATTTTTTTAACGATTAATGAATTCGAAAAAATAGAACCAATGTTGATTGATGATTGATTGCTGATTGATTGACGTGTGTTTCACAAGAATTATATGGATTTGTGTGTTTCAACATTAATTCTAGATGAAAGCTAGAATTCTTATCCAGGTCTAATGACTAAGGGCTGAATTTATTTCGTGAATGATTCTTTTTACGGCGCTTCGTCTGGAAATTTGGCTTTCCAGGCCTATAGAGCGGATCGGAAGTGGGCAATTTCATGTCTCTTTACTTCCGCTACGTTATCAACTTTATACTCCAAGAAAAAAAAAGAGCTTTTCTCTCGTTAGCTTGCCCAATAGGCGTTGACTTTGAGTTCAGTAGGCTGATCTATTGCGCATGCGCTTACCAGAATGGTTACGGAAGTTACCAGAAGTTACCGTCAAGTTAACACAAATTCAAAATTTTCCGGCAATTATAAATTTCTCAAACTGATATAAATTTCCTGAATTTCCATAAATCGCCATAAACAATAATGACGTTAAGCTGATGTGAATTTCGAAAATGTATGGAAATATATCAAATTCATGGTCAGGGTAATTTCAAACGATTTTTAAAGATCTCTGAACATTTTGAAAGATTTAAATGATTTTTGATTTGTAACAGAAAATTTTGGGAAAGGATTATAATTCATAATTTTAGCAGGGATTTTTTAAATTCATTTAAGTCATTTTCCGAAATTCCCGTTCCATATAAAAAATTTTCTGTTTTTAGCAAAATGCGATGATATGTTTGAACAATAAATACGCTACTCTACTTCGATTGAAAAAATAATAATTTTTTACGAAAATTTCCCGACCTGAAGTCTAAATTATAATTCTGTACGGAAATTCCTTGTTTCAAAGTTAAAATTATAATTCTTTATGGAAATTACCTGTTTTATGCCAAAATTATAATTCAATGCAAAATTTTCTGTCCCAGGGTTGAAATTTAAATTTTTGTCGGGGATTTTTGAAATAGTCAATCTATTTTTTCCTTGTTGAAATGCAGAATTATATTTATTTAGAAAATTTCCTATTATTAATTAAAAAATATAGTAACTTACTTCTTTCAAAATTTGGAAGAGGAAAGTTTAAAATTTTGATGAATTCTGACTTCAAACAGGGATTTTTAAAATTCTTTTCTTAAGAATTAGAATTGAAATTGTTTTCCAAAATTCTCGTTTCGTGCCCAAAATTTCCTGTTCAAAGTCAAATTATAATTATTTACGGAAATTCTCTGTCGTAGAGTAAAAAATATAACTCTTGACAAAACTCCTATTCTAAAGTGAAACAAAAATTACAATTCTTATCCCGACTAAATTATAATTCTTTACGAACATTTTCTGTTTCAAATCAGAATTATATTTATATTTACAACATTTCAAATAATAATCTATAAATTCTGTAACTCCTGTTTTTGAAAATTTAAAAGATCAAGTTTCAAATCCTGGGAAATTTTTATTCGGAAAAAAGAATTCTTAAATTCAAACAAATTCCGATTTGGAACAAGCAATTTTCAAAATCAGAGGATTTCTGATTTGAAGCAGGTACATTTGTGTAAATTTTCTTCTTGTAAATCAGAATGGAAATTATTATTCAAAAATTTTCCGCTCCATGTCAAAAATTACCTGTTCCAAGACAAAATTATAATTTCTCAGGAAATTCCCTGTCCCAAAGAAAAAATTCTAATTCTTTTGGTAAATTGTCCCAAAGTAAAAAAATTCAATTGTTTGCGAAACACTTTATCCAAAAGTCAAAATTATAATTTTCTAAGGAGATTCTATATCCCAATTGCCTCATTGATATTTCTTTAATAAAATTCCGGTCCCAAACTCAAAATCATATTTCTTTACTGAACTTTTATGTCACATTTTGGAATTATGATTCTTTTTAATAATTCCCTACTCCATGAGAGGATCATTTTATTGTACTTCTTTAAGTTTCTTGAAAATATTTCTTTAATTTATTCCCTGCCCTCATTTAGAATGATGAATTATTTAGACAATTCTCTGTCGCAAAGTCGAAAATATAATTCTTCATTGAAGTCCCCTGTCCCAAATCAAAATTATAATTAATTTAGAAAATTAACTTTTTCAAGACGGGTTTGCAATTCTGTAGGAAAATTCCTGATTTTCCGTCAGGTCAGAATAGTAATTCAGGAAAATTTGAGAAATTTATAGTAAATTATAGGTACCTTCTGATAACATTGATAACTGTGTTGCTTTTTCAGTTTGGTTCATTAAGATTGGACAAAAATTACAGAATTCACATAAAATTGAAGCTGAAACACAAAAACAAATATAACCATTGTTAAATAACTAATTTCGAACTTAGTAATTTTTTCTAAAAGAAGCTTAGATATATCCACTAAAATTCGGGTTTATTAACGTTGGATATGTTTTCGTCGATTTTATAAATCATCATAAAGGTGGAATGAATTTTAAGAATGACTGTAAGGGTGACCACACTACAGTAGATAATCATTAATTTGGAATACTAATGTATTCCAAAGAAATTATTTAGTTTGATTAATAGTTAGAAAACTATAAGTTTTAATTAATTAAAATTCTAATTAATTATTTTAGGTATATATTTGCTTTCAATTAATGATTATCTGCTCTAGGCTTATTATTCACTTTAGGGTGGTCTCCCCTACGTTAAATCCTTACAGAATGTTTTTCAAACCCTCAATGTTTGCAGATCAGGTGGTATTATTTCTTCGGGGTTCGAATTCATGACGTAAGACGCTTCCCAGATAATTTTTCGATACACGTCATTAGGGACGTTCTAAATTTGTGGCAAATGAAGAAGACTAGGAAATGTGACTTTTACGGAAAGAGTGCTTGCTACTCAACGCCCACATGTCCTGGTAGCAGACGGTTTTGCATCTCAATCAGCTATTTGCTCACTGTGGGATGTCGATCCGACACTTTTAACGTGACGTGACTTTTTTTCTTGTAGCCGCTGACTTGCAAATTGTGAAAATCATGTTACTTTTGTTATCGAGACTTCTATTGTTAGGAGTCTTCTCTTGTCTGAACCTTCCTTTGGTCTGAATATTAGTTCTGACGTGTTTTGGAATAAAATTATGATGAAATGATATATTTTGAATGCGAAATTTAGAAAAATCAGGAAATAATATTAAATTAAGGAAAGCAGGGAAGGTTCAGAAGTTTCTCTATACTTTTACGCCAAATCTATTCGTCTATATGCTTTTTCAGTGTTTGAATGAGGCGCGAACGCTGAAGAAGCACCAAGTCCAAGGAAAAACATCTGTTTTAATGGCCGCCAGTGCAACACCTGCTTTGTAGGGAAGAAGCGGGTAATGCGGCGCATACAACATATATCGATCGATAAAAATGAAAGTATAATTGATTATGTTATGGCAAAATAAGTAATACGAAGATCAATATCTTAGCTTTACTTCATTCATAGGAACAATTGAATTTATATAAATGGAAATTCCTAATAATTAAGTCTTCTAAAAAAGTTCTCGAGCGTCAACTTAAACTACCTTTTGGGTAATGCAGCAAGCAATATTAATTGTATCTGTTTGCAAATTGAAAATAATTCTCTCACAATCTATCGCACAATTTTAGTAACATCATATGTCTGGGTTCATTTCCAATTTAAAAAAAAAATGTGAGATATTTTGGGAGTTATTTGAACTATCCGCTTGAGTGTAGTATTGAAATAAGACTTTTATTTGCAGATATTAACTCACTTTATCTACTTGTAACACATAAACTCATTCGGAAAAATTAGAAAATCAACATCAACTAAGTTTTAACACATTTGGAGAAAAGCGCTATCAACTGTAATGACTTCTTTCGCAATTTTCATGATAGACACGAAACACCCATAACAAACATTTCACCTTAAAAATTAAACAATTATCTTGAATAACCCAACTTTTTCTACTATTTTATTTTGCATGCATATATGCATATACTTTGTGTAACTTCACTTGTTCATAATACGCGGAATTTTCCAAAAACGACCAGGCCGCATTTTCCGCAGCGCCACTTTACCCGCGTCTCCCCTGAGTGATTAGAATCGGTTATGGTCAGACACCAGAGAGAGTTTTGAATATTTACGGCTGGAGTCGGCACAAAAATTCCTGACACTTTAAATTGGAAAACACGTAATGCAAAAATGTCCTTCTCGGCATTGTCGAATTTTACTGTACTTCAGAAAAAAGGGTCACGTTGATCTATGCCAATGGCTTTCGGTAGCGGGAACAGCGTGACCCTTTTTCTGTAGGGATCTGTGCCACAGTTAAATTCGACAATGTGGAGAAGTACCTTTTTCATTACGAGTTTTCCAGTTTTAAAGCTAATCACGTTTGTGACTATTCAGACGCTTTTATTCTAGACATTAATGATTTTTATTGACCGTTCAACTTTTGAGATCAAACCGCAGAATCAAGAAGCTTCTTTCAACCTAGATTTCAGTTAAAAATCTCTATCCTGAGCCGAGATAATTATTTTTCACATTTTTAGCTCTACTTATCAAAATAATAATTGAATTTCAGTAAAGAAATTGCCAGTTGTGAAGTACATGTTAAAGAATACTCATGATTTTTTTCAAATTTTTGATCCCAATTTTTGCACTTGTGGAGGACTTCAAAGTCGACGTATTGAAAGTGGAAAGTGATTTCTAATGTTTTCACACATTTTCTGTCACAGGAAAAACAAGAATTTTCTTGAGAAAATCTAACTGACATCATTTTACATGTATATTGCTGAAGAATGTTTCTGTCTTTGACTAAAAATTCTGTTATTTTTTCTGGCCGAGAAATAAACCTTCAAAGCCAGGTCACTTCTTTGAGATCAGGAAAATGTGGGAAATCACTGCATATATTTTTTTATCGATAATTTTTCTATTTTTAAATAGAAAACGCTATCAACTTACTTTAAAATTTACCTGATATGTTTCAATTTAAAATTAAACGACTTCAAGCGCACAAAATTCAAAATCTTCAATAATTTGAGTTTCAAATGTTTAATTTGTAACATTTTAAAGTTTGAAGTGATTCTTAATCACAATTTCTAAATTAAAAGTTTTATTTTGAAGCTTTTAATTTGAACATTTATTTTTTCCACTCTCTTGATTCTTAAACATTCATATAAAGATTTTGCAAAAAAACGTCAAATTTCGATGTTTTCGACAAATTGGAATATCTCTGGAAATATCTGTAGTTATTATTATTATTATACCATTAAGCCAATTCCCTTTCGGGGTAGGCGTGACTTGCTCGGTTGGAAAGTAGTGGGATAGGTATGTAGGTGTAAAGTAGGTCGTTATATGGTATAAGGTAGATAGGTATTTAGGTATATGTGTTATGGTATAGATATTTTAGATTGATCTGGAGTTTTCGTGTTATTTATTCAAATAACACGTTCACTCCGCAACACTGCTCCGACCCAGGTTGCTGATCAATCTCTCTAGCGATCACCCCAAGTGAGGAGCCTCACAAAATTGTTATGTATGGTTCCCCACTTGGGCCCATTAGTATCCAAGGTCTTTGTTTCAGGCATCATTCACTCTATTGTCACTCTGCTTATAAACTATTTGTCGCCACACATTTCTGTCCTGACATACTACTCTAGCTTCATTTACGTCCATGCATTTCTTCATGCAAGCTCTTCTGTTCCTATGACTTCTTATGTCTCTTCGGATCAATGTCTCATTTACAGATTCTAACCATTCTTTCGGCGGTCTACCTCTGGGCATTCTGCCATTTACTTTACCTTTATATACTTGCTTCGTCAGTCGTTCATCTTTCATTCTTTCAAGATGTCCGAACCATCTTAACTGATTTCTTTCCCATATGTCAACTAGCGTGTCTCCTGTACCACATTCTTTGAGGATTATCTCGTTTCGGACTTTGTCCATCAGTGTTTTTCCGCATATTATGCGCAGAGGTTTCATGCCGATCGCGTTGATTTTACTCCTGTCCTTTTCTTGACAGGTCCATGCCTCGCTACCTTATAGTACAGTTGGTTCGAATATGGAATTATGTATGGCCATTTTAGCTTTTTTTGATATGTTTTTATTCGTGAGGATGGATACTGCTCTACCGATAACCTACTTACCCTTATTTATGCGCCTATCTAATTCCCCATCTATTTTTCCGTCGCTAGTGAATAGACTACCTAGATATACGTACTTGTCAACTTGTTCTAATCTCACATCATTTAGGACAATGTTGCATATTGTTTTCTCACTTTTTCCCTCAAACACCATGACTTTCGTTTTATTCACGTTAATTTTGAGGTCCATGTTCTTCATGCTTGTATTAAGTTTATTCAACATTCTTTGCAAGTCTTCGACTGATTCTGCCATAACAATCTTGTCATCTGCGAAAGCCAACCCACGTACTTTGACGGTTTCGAGATCTATACCTTTTTCGTTGAAGAGGGCAGTTCTTAGACACTTATCGATGAATATGATAAATAGCCACGAGGACATAACGCATCCTTGTTTCACGCCTTGCATAATATCGAACTAGCCACTCAGTTTCCCATTTACCCTTACACTTGCTTTACTACCCGTATATATTGTTTTTATTGCTTGTAGGAGCCCTCCATTCACTCCATACTCTTTAAGGACTTCCCAAAGTTTACTTCTATTTACCGTGTCGAAAGCTTTTTCTAGGTCAATAAATGCACAGAAAACTTTCTTTCCTACTCTCAAGCTTTTTTCTGTGATCTGTCTTCGGCTAAATATCTGATCTGTACATGATCTTCCTGGCATAAATCCACTTTGGACTTCCCATATCTTCTCTTCTGTAATTTGCATTACCCTACGAATAAGTATTTTTGAGTATATTTTACTTACGGTACTTAGTAGGCTGATACCTCTGTAATTACTGCAGTTGCTTTTATCTCCCTTTTTATATATTGGTACAATAATCGCCTTTCTCCAATCGTCTGGGACTTCTCCTGTCTCGAAACATAAATTTATCAATTCGCACAACCTGTGAGGTATGTACTCGCCACCGTATTTAAGCATTTCAGCGCTAATACTGTCTAAACCAGCAGCCTTACCGTTTTTCAAGTTCTTAATTATATCTCTGACCTCAGTGACACTGACTTTTTCAATTAGGTTTTCTGATGCTTTATGTTCAATGTCGTAGTTTTGTTGCCCTATATCTTCACCTCCTAATAGTTCTTTAAAAGAGTCTTTTAAAGCGTCTACTATCCCGTCTATATCATATAGCATTTCACCTTTGCTGTTTCTCATGCTAAAAAACTCTGTACTTTTACTTCCCTTCATCTCTTTAAATAATAGTTTCATAATTCCTTCAAAGCAGTTTTTTATTTTGTTCTCTTCTTCTGTTCTGGTTTTCTCTTTACTCTCTTTGACTAGACGTTTAATTTTCCTCTTTTTGTGTCTGTAATCATTTTTGAGTCTATTTCTCTCCTCATCGCTAAGACCTGTCATGTTCAACGTTCTTTTGTACGCTTTTTTCTTTTCTTGTTGGGCTGCCGCAATTTCATCGTTCCACCACGCATCGCCAGACTTTTTTCCTACTCTCGCCATACCACACACTTCAATCGCAGTTTCAACAATGGCATCCCGCAATAAAGCCCACGCACCTTCTACATCTTTGTTCCTTTCAAGCGACTCCCAAATTGCGTTATCTATGCGTTCGTTTATCTTATTCTGAAAATCTATTCGTAATTCCGGTTTCTGTAAATTTTCGACCTTGATTCGCGTTTGTTTCGTTTGTTTGGTTCTCTTTCTTCTCCACCCCCGCCCTAAGTTCATCCTGGAGACTAAAAGGTAATGATCAGTATTGCATTCGGCCCCCCTCATGACTCTTGTATCTGTAACTAGTTCTCTTAATCTTTCATCTGCAATAACGAAGTCAATTATACTGCGGTTATTTCCTTTACACCAGGTGTAAGTATGGATCATTTTATGTCGAAACCAGGTATTTGTAATAAATAGGTCCTTCTCTAAGCATAAGCTAACTAATTTTTCCCCGTTATAATTTTTTCTTGTTGGATCCCCAAAATTACTTAGTACCCCTCCTGTATCTGTATCCTGACGTTGGACGCCGACCCATCCGTTCATATCTCCTAACAAAATTATTCTTTCACCTTGGTCGCAAGTACTTATTGTATCATTTAAAGTGTCCCAGAAGGCGTCCTTAACTTCCCTCGAATCGCTATCAACTGGTGCGTAGCACGCTATGATAAATAATCTTCTGATTCCTACCTTCATTCTAGCCCATAGCAATCTGGGTGATACAAAATTATGCCCTATGAGATGCTGTCTTGCTTTTTCATTCATAATTAAACCGACCCCTTGACTACGATGTGACTCGCTATCTACTCCTGACCATATTTCACAACCGCCTTCCAACACCCCATTTTCTATTTTTATAAATTCGCGACCCTTTTTCTTCGTCTCAGGTACACAAAGAATGTCTAGTTTCCTTACGTGCATAGTTTCTCGTAGTTCTCTTATCTTAAGATCATTCACTCCTCTAGCATTCCAAACACCCAGTCTCCATTCATCGCCCGAAATACGACCTTTACGTTTACCGTGTGCATGCCTTTGGTCAATCCGAGTTTCAGTCCTTTCTGAGGCTACTTTATTGTTTGTATTATTCATGTTTAGATTGTACTCCCAACTACCACCTGTATGCGCGAGATTTGTTTTGCGAGTCGAAATCATGTCCGAATTAAGCAGTGATTTGTCTCATGGTGGAGTCAATCTGTAACGTCAGTCCCACCAAAACTTCTGTTACTGGGGGAGGGGGGCGGGGGGATAAGGACATGAGAAAGGAAGCCGACAGTCTCAATCGGTGGGTGATTTCTGCTGATAAGGTCACCAGCCTTAAGCAGCGTTCTATTAGATAGGAGTTGATATGTTCCCGTTGAAAATTGTTACGATCCTTACTGAATTTTTCACCCAGATTCTGCCCTAGGATTAAACATGGTACAAAGAAGTCTCAAAATTTCAAACATGTCTAAATTAAGGTGGCAAACTCCCGACGAATCCCATAACATTGACATAGAAAAATTTTTATTCCCGAAAAAATGAAATCCACATTTCGGTGTTTGAACTTAGCTTGCAGTAAATTATTAGAATTTGTTAGAGAATTTCCAACAAATAATTTTCGCTAATCTACTTCGAGTTTTGACGCCCCTCAACCCCCTTATCGAGTCACAAAAATGCACTAAGAAACTGAAATGGACAATTCTGTGCAAAATTTACTCATATGCTCGGGTTTTCCTTCTTTACCATAGATTATTTCCATTTAACAATTGAAATGTTTATGAGCATTTCTAACTAAGTATCGATTCTTTGAATAAATTTTGCTACCAAATCATTGAAAGAAATCTTTTTTACGTTTAGCCAAATAACTGATCTTTGTTCAAGGATTCATCAATTGTTTAAACAATGAATTATTATTCACTTGTGACTTTTTCTGAAAAAAAGGTAAACAACTCAGGGTTCTTTTTAATTTGCTTAACTTAGTCCCTATCGGAAGAAAATATTGTATAATTTGTCCCTTATTATTAAATATCTACGTGACTTAGATATTACTAGCTCATTATATAAAAAATTCATCTTTAGTTTGAATTATCGTTATTTTCAAACAATTTCAAAAATAATACCGAATAATAAGTGGAAAGGTATTTAAATGAATGTAAATGGTTTTAACTATTTAAAAATAGATACAAAATGCTTCAAAATATTTGACTTTTCAAATTAAAATGATGTATGGCAAAAAAGGGAAAAACACAGCTCATATGTGTCAATTTTGTCAGAATTCAAAGTAAATCAGCGTAAATTATTCTTCCGCAAGCTAAGTTCAAACGCAGTAACTTTTTTGAGAACTCAGAAATTTCACGTTTTTTGCAATTTCTTTTGAAGAAATGGTGATTTTGTTTTCATCTTGAGCTCATTGGACGCAGAATTTCACCACATTTCGTGTTTATCATAAGGAAAAAATGTATGTTAACAATATAAAAATAAAGGCACTGTAGCAAGAGCTCAGAAAATAGACCTGTATATAATTTCTACTGATAGTTTATATACCCAATTCTTAAATACATGTTGAAATCTTATAATTACATAAAATTGTTTGATTTTTTTTTTCTTTGACATTTTGAAATATTCTTATATGTATACTCAAATACTCAATTTTACGGTAAAAATTTTCAAAACTCTAATTGCTTGGTGAAATAGGTGTAAAAAAGCGAAAAAGTTTAATTTTTCAAGAAAATTAATTTCGTCAGGAAGTGGACTTAGCTCCATTTAGCTTTTCTGCTTCTTTCAATTAAAAAATAGTCAAGTCTTGATCTGGCTTTTTTTAATTTTGGGATTAGAAAGAGATAATTGCAAATCGGGGAACATTTTCTAAGATTTTAGTGGTCATCCTATAAAAATAATGAAGAAAGTTTGTTCATAAATTAAAATTTTTTTGGAACCTTTCTCTTTTCAATGAATAAATAATTGATAAAATTGTTGTAGGTATAACATTTGAAATTTGACTATATTAGTTGAACGTACTTATTAATGATATTCTGTGATTGTACAGACGAGGAATACTGTCATCAAATAGATATTAATGAATAAAAAATATTTAATTATGTGAAAGAAAACGATTCATTGGGTCTCATTTTCATTTTAGAATATTTGACTATCGATCGTTAGGCGAAAATTTGAGAATGAAAACAAAAATCTAAAACGAGATCAAATATTGGGAAATTAATTACGAGAAATGTTATGCCGATCATTCATTACGCTTAGCAGTAATTTTTGGTTCTCATTTTCTCTTTGCTTCTCCGTCAGGTACAAAAAGTCATCGTTGAATAGAGCTGAGCTCTAGGTTAATTATAATGAAAATTTGAATTTGTAACCAAAAACATGAAAGTTGTATTATGTGACGTCTTCGAGATTTGTGAATTAGCAACTTCACGTTGAATGAGTTTTCTTTTCTATTTTTCAGAACGGACGTCCTTTATGAAAAAAAAATATATTTGCTACAAATTAGTAAATACCTTTTTGTTTGGGAAACACAGTAATGGAAGGCTAAATAAGAACCACAAGCATGTATTTATAAACATTCCCAAAACTTTAAATTATATTTCAGGGTATCATGGCTATGACGATCTTTTTAAAATTTTGTACGAAAATGATTTATTTTTTCTGAATACTTTGAAAAGCGAATGCAAATCAGTCTAAACTCTCCAATCTTGTTTTGTGTTGGCATCTAAGTCCGCTAACACTACATTTGAGATAATATCATGGAGATGCCGATTTGAAAACCATTAACTTTGTTTGGATTGAACGAAATACAGATTTTCTTAACAAAATGTGTTGTATAACCTTATCTTGTATCGTCATCGTTTCTAAGCACAAAAGCATAAGAATCGAGCGTGAAAACTTTATTTACCTTTGATCTGGAGTATTATTCTATTTATAATCATTTTTACAGCATTCTTCACACTATAATAGAAACCTCGAAACAACAATTCCTTTTTAATTCCTTAAAATTACCTAAATTATAATATGTATTGCCGACTTCCTTTTTTAGATTATTACCCGGATCAGTACATTATTCACTACTCAGCAAACGTTATTCCTTTTTTATTAGACAGAAGAATCCCGTGGGAATTCAATACTTAATTATTAGGGTCACGACTACTATGTTGGATTACTTCTGAGCAAATATTATTCTTTAGGCATGTGTCTACGTGTATTGTTAACATTTTCTTTTCCTTGAGGTTCTCTTCATTCATAGCCCAACTACCCCAATAGTATCCTATTTATCAATAGTGGGCCACCCCATGCAAAAGAAGGATTTACTTAAATAATTACTATGAATATTTACTCAATGATAGTCAGCACCCTCAAACAACATCATGATTAAAAATATTTATTAAATAATAAGTAAAATTATTTTGCATGTGTTGGTCCACTTTGGATAGGTGGCACAATATTGAGGTCGTCACCCTATATCGCTCAGAATTTAAATTTGTCTTAAAAATAATTTAGTACCTTCCAATTGGCAGTTCGAATTTACAGTTTCCGTGATAGGTTACTGATCCAATATCATCCCTTTGAAATGGAATCGATTTTATTTTGAAAGTCCTTTGAGATCCGATCGAGTTAGCATTTTTATGAAGTGCAGGAACGTGCATCTGTCATCTAAGATTTATTAGGTCATGTAATTTTTCGCAGAATACAATTTTTTTTTAATGCATATGAATGTTAAAGATTTAGAACAAATGTACGCAATTTGTATATTCTTTTATGGTTTAAAAAGTAGCTTCACTTTTCGTAATGTCGCGGATTTTTGTTTTTGTTCTCTGTAACTCCGGTAATACATGTAATAACTAGAGCTGTGACTAATTAAATTGAAATGTTCAAAACATCAGAACTCTTCTTAATTCAGAGTATTCAAAATTAAAATTAGGTCCTTTTCAATTAATTAATTTATCAAATAATTTTATTAGACTTGTTCGACTTTTTTCCTTTGAAGCTCTGCAGGTTAAAAATGGACACTTTTTTTTTATTTATTCGCGCAAATTATCGTTCAGAAGGGGACTGGAACTTACCAAATGATCCGCTAAAAGTCTTGCAGACAAGCCCTGAGAGCAGTTCTACCCAATTTTTGTGAAAGAGTTCAAAAGATTTAAAAGATTTCCCAGGGATTTAAGGGGATTTCAACAGATTTTAAAGGAATTCATAGAATTGCCAAGCATTCAAAATATTTTACAAAATTTTAAAAGCTTTCAAACCTTTTAGGGAAATTTGAAACATTTAAAAGATTGCAAGTGACTTTTAACGGATTTCAATAGATAAAACCAAATTTACACATTCTATCATATTTCTGTAAACTGGCAAGAATTTCACAAAAATACAGGAATTTCGTAGGATTTCTAAGATTCAAGGATAATTTCAAATAGTTCGGTTATTCTGCGTTTTTAAAGAATTCCCTTCAATTTCACAAGATTTCAAGATATTTCAAGATATATACTCAAATTCCATGTAATTTCATTTTGAATATATTTTAAGAATTTTAAAGGTTTTTCCAATGATTCCAAGGAATTTTTTAAAGATTAAAAAAATGTTAAATTTCCAAAAAGTCTAATGGTTTTTAGGAATTCTAAAAATTGTATGTGGTTTTAAAGAATTTCCTAAAATTTCAAAAGATTTAGGAGGATTTTATAGGACCTCTAAGGTTTTTCGATATTGAGAAAGATTCCAGGGGATTTTGAAAGGATTTTAACGGATTTAATCAGATTTCCGAAGATTTCAATGAGTTCACGTGATTGAAGAAGCTCTCAAGAGTCTCAAGGTATTTTAATATATTTTCCAGGATTTCAGGAAATATAGGATTTCATGGAATTCCACGGATTTTTTAACAATTTTTTTTGAATAACAACGGAATGTAAAGATTTGAAGTGATTTTATCATCTTTTGTATAACCTTAACTCGTATCGCTATCGCTCTTAAGCATAAAAGCATAAGAAAATGTTATGGATAGAGAAAAGCTGACCCAATTAGAAATTGAAAATTAAATTTTTCAAGGGGCATTTTTAGAACAAGCATTTTACTTTCGAAGGGACATCAAGAGGAATCTCATAAGATTGATTGAATTTTAATAGGATTTCCCAGATTTGAAGGGTTTTAATTTTTTTCAATTTTAATGATTAAGTTTTATTAATTTATATTGGGAAGTAATAAATTGTTTACTATAATATCTGCACAAATCCTACTGAATGCTTGTTTTTACACAGTGGAATTTTAAAACTGATTAATTTTAAATTTAATGCCCTTAAAAATTGATTAACTCAAAAAAAGCTTCAACAAACTCACATTTGAAATTGAACATCAAAAATTAGGAACGTTCCTGATTGGCCGTTTAAAATACAAGAAACTTCGAAACA
>CAKNXH010002198.1:4117-18405 GCA_932178445.1 Andricus quercusramuli | reverse complement strand
CAAGATGATAAAAATTATTAAGAGGTATTATATCATATAGTACCAAATAACATTCAAAATGATCGGATAGATTCTGTTATTTCAAAAAATGACATTTCTGTAAGAAAAGACATCAACTGTTATTTTCACTAGTAAAAAATAAATAATTTCAAATATTGTAAACCTTCAAAGTTTAATAATTCTAAAAACTTTAAAAATTATTATTTACATTTGAAAGCCTTGAAAATAATAAGATGAATTATTTCATAAAGTTATGAAATGTTGTACATTTTGTTATAATACAAGTTGCGAGCCATAAATCAAGTTTAATTAAAGAGACGTGCCTGCTGAGATCTATGTTTGCTCAAGAGATTTTCAGATTCAAACGAAGAAGCTCAGACTGCTCGTTCTAAAGATGTTGATGAAACTTTCTAACTTGCAAACTTTTCCGCTTAAGAAATCAATTTGAGAAAAATACATATTTAACTGGAGTTCGTATTAATTTTGAAATACCATTAAATAAATAAATAAAATAAATGAATATTGTGTCTCAAAAATAAATTTTGTTGGAAAATTTGTACCTTATTATATAGATTTTTTTTTTGTTTCTAAGGTTCATTTAAAAAGATTTACTAACGGGTTACTATAGTAAATAGTGCTATTTACTCAGTTGCAGTCAAGGCCTGGCGCCCCTGGTGTCGCCAGGTTACTTCCGTTGAAGGCCTAGCGGCGATAAGCCGGTTCCTTGCCACACGAACATTTTTTCCAATTTTGTTTCTTTTGACCTTCCTCTACCCGAAAAGTAACTTAGCCATTGGCTGAAGACGAATTTTACGCATTTATTGCATTTTCAACAAAATAGTTCAATTTTCATCTAAAAAATGTTTTTCACCCAAAGAGATGAATTTCCAACCAAACAATTGCAAAAACAACCAAATAGATGATTTTTCCAGTAATAGAGACGAGTTCGAAGGTAGCGGAATTTTTTTAGAAGAAAGTTACGTTTTAAACAAGAAAGATAGATTTTCAACCAAGTGGGATGACTTTTCTTTCATAAAAGATGAATTTTCAATCCAAAAGAATTAATTTTTGTTAGTTGAATTTTTGACAAAAGATAAATTTTCAACTGAATGTTCGAATTTTCAAACAAAAAAATTAAAATTCAATTAAATATTTAAATTTTCAAGACAAAAAGACAAATTTCTTGAAGGACAATTGTATTTTCATCAAAAAAGTTCATTTTCAAAAAATAGTGGACTTTAAACCGGAAAAGATCAATTTTAAACGAAAAAGATTATTTTCAATCGAGAAAGATGCATTTCCAAGAAGATAGTTGAATTATCAACTAAAAAGTTGACCTTTCAACAAACAAGAATAATTTTCTATTCGAAAAGTCGAGTGTCATAAACAAACAAAAAATGAATTTTCAACAAACAATGTTGGTTTTCTACCCAAAAAGATGACTTTTCAACAAAATACATGAATTTTCTACCAAATGGTAGAATTTTTAACTCATGCAATATACAGGATAAGGTTTTAACCAAAAATTGAATAGTTAAATTTTCAGATCGAAACTCTGAAAAAAATAACTTTTAAGAAAAAAAAAACGAATTGTCAACCACATTGGGAAATTTTAAACGAAAAAGATGAATCTTCGTCCAAGAAGATCAATTTTTAACCACACATGAAATAGTTAAATTTTCAAATAAGAATATTTGAAAAAAAATTAATTTTCAACAAAGCTGTTAAATTTTCAACTTAAACGATGAACTTTCGACCAAAAAGATTATTGTTCTATCAAACAAAATGAATTCTGAAGGAAGTACATGAATTTTTAACAAAATTATTCAATTTTAAAGCCCATAAAATGAATTATCCACGAAAAAAGTGATATTTCCAACCCAAAAATATGATTTTTCAGTCAAATAGTTCAGTTTTCTACTAAATTGTTGAATTTGTGAGCTAAAAAATGAAATTTCTACAAAACAGTAGAATTTTTCATCTAAAAATGTATTTAAAAGTAAGTAGTTGAATTTTTAACTATAATTATGAATCGCTGATGAAAAAAATTATTATTTTGCAAAGTACTTCAACTTTAAGTCAAATGATCGACTTTCCAACTTTTTGCATTTTTAACTCAAAAAGATCGATTTCCAACCAAAAAGAATAAATTTCTACCAAGAAAGACGAATTTTCAAAAGAATACATTAATTTTCTACCTCAAAGTTGAACTTTCGACTAAAAGAGATACATTTTTACCCAAAAATGGAATAGCTCAATTGTCAGTTTGAAAAATCTTATTTTCAACTGAACATGAAACGAATTTTCTTACAAATGTTTCAATTTTCAACCATACAGATGAACCTTCAAATTAAAGAATGAATTTTCAAAAAAGTAGTTGAACTTTTGATAAAATGATGACTTTCTAACAATATAGTTGTATTTTCAACAAAATAAATGTATTCTTAACCAAATAATATAATTTTTAACCAAACGAGATGAATTCCTAACCAACAATATAGATAGTAGCCTTTTCAATAAAAAAGATCTTTTACCCGAAAATATGGTTGCATCTTCCTACTGGGTTTATGTTCTGATGGTTATGTGAGTTTGTCACCTTATTTCCACTCTCCACTCTAAAAAACCGATTTTTAAAATATTATTGAGTGCTAAAAAAAATTCAATGAATATTTTTAGAAATCTTTCCGTCAGTTTCAAGATATTAGCGAGGAAAATAAGCCCACAAAATTTCATCGAATTATCTGCAACCGTTTTCTAGTTATCGTGTTCACAAAAAAGCGTGACATCCACACATCCACACAAACACATCCGGACAATTGCTTAGAACATTGTATTAGACATTTTTAAATTAGGAAGGGTTCAATTGAATGAATTTAAAAATTTTGGAAAATGTTACCATTACAAAGCTTCCTCTATGAGGAAGCAAAAGAAGAAAAAGAATGAATCAGGATATTTTAATGGTAGAATGGAAAAAATATTTTATGGATTTGCTAGGAGGTGTAGAGAGAAAAGTTAGGAAAGGAGCGAAACATGGTAGAGAAAGAGATGAGGAAAAGGACATAACAAGGGAAGAAATAGGCAAGGTGTTAGGGATAATGAAAGATGGAAAGGCACCTGGTATAGATGAGATTCCATAATAATGAAGTCTGGAAATATGGGGGGACAGAACTGAAGGAATGGGCAGGGATAATGTGTAATAGAGTATGTAGAGGAGAGGGGTGGCAAGAGTTATGGAAAGAAGGAGTAGTGGTACCCATAAAGGAAAAAGGCAAAGGTTAGGAGGTTGAAGATTATAGGGGTGTGACGCTAATGCCAACATTGTATAAAGTATATGTAACTGTTTTGTCGGAGAGATTGAAGAAAGAAGTTGGGGAAAAAAGATAGAGCCACCGAACCAGACAGGGTTTAGACAAGGAATGGGGGTTATGGACAACATATATGTTCTGAATTATCTGATAAATCAAAGGATTAAAAGGGGGAAAGGGACAATGCTAGCAATATTCGTGGACTTAAAGGCGGCGTTCGACTCATTGGACATAGTCGAGATAGAAAAAGTTATGGTGAAAAAGGCTATACGCGAGGGCTCGATGAAGAGAGTATGTATCGGAAATCTTCAGAGACAAAGAGCAGGGTAAAGGTAGGAGGGCAAGTGGGAGACAGTTTCTGGTTAGTTAGAGGAGTAAGTCAGGGTTGTCATCTAAGTCCACTTTTATTTAATATATTACTCTCAGACCTAGGAGAAGAAATTAAGAGAAAGGGATGGGGATGAGTTAGGATGGGGGAAGAAAAGATATATACACTGGCATACGTGGACGATATAGTGTTGATGGCAGAGGATGAAAAAGGGATGACAGGCTTAATTACAGGATTAGAGAAATACTTGAATCATTAAAAAATGAATGTAAATGTAGAAAAGACGAAGATAATGAGGTTTAGAAAAGGAGGAGGAAGAAAGAAAGAATGGGCTGGGAGATGGAAGAGAGTAAAGTTAGAAGAAGTAAAGGAGTTTAAATATTTGGGATATACCTTGCAAACGAATGGAGATCATAGGGTTCATATAAGAGAAAGGATACAAAAAGCGGCAGGGATAATGAAACAGACATGGGGAATAAGAAAAAGAAGGTTCAAGAAAGATTGGAGAAAAAGAATGTGGTTATTTGACACGCTGGTATGGCCGATATTATAGGTTATGGAGCGGAGATATGAGGATGGAAGGGAAGGAAAGAGATTGAGAGTTCACAGGAAATGTATATAAGGTGGACGCTAGGAGTAGACTGGAGGACGCCTGGATATATGGTGAGAGAAGGAGCACAGAGAGATAAATTAAGTACTGGAGCGGGTAAGAGAGCACGGCAATTTGAGACGAAGTTAAGGGAGGGGAAGGGAGGGGAGTTAGCGAAAAAGTATTTGAAAGAGGTAGAAGAAATGAGAGGAAGGGCGGTAGAACTAACAAGATGGGAAGAAGAAAGGAGGGAGTTTCTTAGTGCTAGAGATATCGGAGAGGGAAATGGAGTAAGCTGTGAAGAATTGGAGAGAAGGGACAGGGAAAGCCACGTAATGGAAAGATGGGGAATGATTGAGGAATCAAAATATAATAAATGGTATAAGATAATAAAAAAGGAAGGAGTACGAAAGTAGTTAGAAAAGAGATGGTAAGAGAGAAGATGGACCAGAATAGCAAGGTTTAGATTGGGAAACGAGGTAAAGGAGGGGATGTATTGGGAAAGGGAAGAGAACAGAAAGTGCAGAATATGTGAATGGGAGGAGGAAACATGGGAGCATGTATGGGAAGGATGTAGGAGAGGTATGAAAGATAAAGGAAGCTGGCAAGAGAATGTGGTAAAGATTCTAGAGGAGGATGGAATGGGCAAGGAGTGGATGAAGGAGTTTGCAGGGGGCTAGAGGGGCGAATGAGAAAGAATGAAAGAATGGATGTGGAAAAATGACAAAATGAGAATGAGATAGAAGAGAAGTGCAAGTGAAAGAAACAGGAAACGGAAGTCGCATAGATTAGAAGCGTAAAGGTCTGTAGGTAGTTACATGTAGACATGCTGTAACAGTAAAAGTAGATTAAGATGCGGATGCGCTCGCTCTCACTCGCTCTCTCTCTCGCTTTCTCGCTTTCGATCGCTCGCTCACTCTTCCGATAGTAAAATTGCGCTATTAATATAGAAGTAAGGAGCTAGATTTAAGAGTTGATGTAAATAGTTGTGAATATTTGTAAATAGTAAGGATAAGATAATATAAAGTTTGTGGATGGTCTTGTAAGGAACGGAAGTCATGTAAACTCTTAGGGGACACATTATGAATAAAGAAGTCGATTTTTCTTGTTGGGTTCGATTCATTCGCATTTGAACGAAAATCCGAGCAAAAGAGGAGAAAGGGTATATTTCTTAAAAACTTCCTCCCCCCACCCTCAGATTGGCAACGTAGTTTATGGCCGATCTCTAAAGGCCCCCAATTTTTCATCATGAACAACAAGTCTAAAAAAATTTATATAAATAAAAATAAACTCTTTTATAAAAGTAAATATAAATTTTTATCACAGTATCCGAGAAGAGAAAGTTTGAACCTTTGTGACAAGAGGCGTGGAAAGGGGCAATTACACTTTAGGAAGTAGTTTTCCCCCTTGGTGGAATTTACAACGTTTCACCCGAGAAGTAAGTTTGAGCACCCGACTCTGTTGCAGAGAGTGAGTAATTTTACCCTGTGGTATTGCACAAGCACCGCGCTGCTGGCAAGCTAGACATTGCTTGCATTAGACCAACCAGCCTTGCGGGGAATGTCGGCGATTTGGCCCCAATCCAAATCTCTTCCTGTCTGCCCACTGCCCATGCCACCCACAAGTTTCGTTTCCTACCTTTCTAATTTCCCATTTCCAAAATGATCTACCTTTTGCATTTTTTATTAACATCGTTTGCGGTTTGTACAACTATTTTCAAATTGAAAAAGTTTTAATCAATGTGCCGAGTTAACAGTCTTCTTACTCTCGAATCAATATTACAATAAAAGTTTAGTTATTTTTAAGCAAAAGGAAAGTGAATTAAATTTTTGAAATTTTCAATAAAAATGACTTAAAATAGGGCGAGTCTAAACGTCCGAACGAACCGTATCGTCCAGGAGCCTGGAATCGTTTGTTCCGCGGTAATAATAGGTCCCTGAAATTTTTTTGATAGATATTGTGCAGAATGGTCTCCTGAATCCGACATTATGAGACACTTCCGCCAATTCATGGTTGTTCTTTAGATATTGTTAATTAAACATTTTCCATGAATCATGTAGTATCTCCTAAAGTCACAAACATTCTAACAAAATTGTTTCTAAAGCTATTATAGGTGTTATTGAAATAAAAAATTTGTATCCCTCACCTCAAAATTTGACGTTTTCATGCTTCTAAATGGTGCCTGAAGGACCTTATTAGAGCAGACTGTGTGTAAATGATTTTCGCGCATGCGCAGTTTTAAGATTACTTACTTCAGGCACTGGTGAAAAAGATGCGCATGCGCAGTTTCGAGATGAGGTACTTCAGACACTGGTATAGGTAACTTTAAACACTGGTGTTCGTATCGTTTTGAAATAAATTTAGATTTAAAAAGATTTAAAAAGTGAAAAACAATCTCAGACAAATTTTTTCGCTCTATGGATCCTTTAACAGAATGAGAAAATAGGACGTGCAAATTTTAATAATTGTTGCCTACAATCGGGTTCATAGAAACTTTGTTCAAAACTTGTTTGTGATTTTTTTTATGAACGATGGGTCAGATGTAGAAATGTACAAACGGAATTTTATGTGTGTTATCGTAATATGAATAATTTTGAAAACGAATCTGAAAAATATTCATAAAAAATGCATGAAAATCGATTTTTATAATATCCTTGATGTCTTTCTTGCAAAAGCTATCAGGCAGACAAAAAATTGCGAACGATACAAATTGGAAATTGTATTAAAACCTAAAAGTTTCGGAAAATAATTTTCGTAAATATGTCGATAATTTTTGGAGATACAGCATGATTTATGAAGAAATGTGAATTTGAACATTTAAATTTATTGATGAATTTTTTGGAAACGCTACCTTATACTTTTAACATGCCACTATATAGAGTGATGAGGATCCGTTTTCTCCAATTTAAAAAATAGGTTAAGGGAAAAAGTTAGTGCGTTAGCAACCGAAAATATAACTGAAAATGGGGCTGAGCGGCTCGGTTTTTTTTTCAACAAAGAAATACCATGGAATGGCAAATGAAGGGTAGAAATGCAAAAGGAGTCAAGCGCCAAATTTTCGAAATCGGGTTTATTAGCTCAAAAAATCAGATGAATTCTATTACACATGCCTGCCAAAGGATTTTTTTTTTGGCCTCTTTTTCCAAAATTCCCACTAAAAGAAGAACAGCTAGAGGGGTCAAGCGCCAATGTGTGCTTGATCCCGATCGATCGTCGCGGCTGCGCAGTATCGAGAAATCACGATCGTAGCAGACGAACGGACACGTGTGTTTGGTTTGTGTTTTTGTGTTCACAGTCCGAGAAGCTTTTCTAGCCTCAAAGTGGAAAATCAAATTTTATTTTTCTCGACACTGGCTAATTATTTTTAATTACTATGGGTCCCTTCCGTGCAGCACTAAATAAAATGAAACCCAATTCCTCATTTTTTGGAAATATGCAAAATTATTACTGCTATCGTCATTTGAAGTTGAAATGTCAGTTTTACGCAATTTCGAAGTCATAATTGGATTTTCGAATTCCGCAAAACTACGTGATTTTTTTTGAACAAACTTTTTGGAAATCTATTCGTCCATTCAATAGCTAGAATTAAAATTTTTATTTTTCTCTTAAACTGCAAATTGACTCCACAATTAATGTTGAAAGATGTTAAAAGTCGATGCGGACCCAAAATCTAACCTCGAAACGTGACCTGTTTCATTCATTTTCTCGAAACCAGATAGATTTTTGTGAGGAAACTTTTTTTTAGTTCGAAAGAGCATGAAAGTATCTCGGAAGCACTTTCTTATTTTTTTCTTAAATGGTCCCGCTGAATTTACAACATGTTTTTGGTCTCTCCTGAAAAAAGTGAAAAATGGCGCTTGACTCCTTTTGCATTTCTACCCTTCAAATCTGATTTTTGAATGCATACCTACATGCCAAGACCATCAATCTCAGCCATTTTCGAAAACTATCGAAAAAAAAGAAAATATTTCATCATAGTGATCGAAAAAACGAAATCTCCTAATTTGTTTGATTTTTAAATCATTGATAACAAAAAAACATCAGTGTGAGATAGCCAATTTTATTTTGTGATGCACATCTGTATGCCAAAACTTTCGATTTGAGACAACTCCAAAGAAAATTGGACTAGAAGAAAAGCTTCCAGCATAGTGATGTAAAAAATTAAATTTCTTCATTTTTCTTATTTTTCAATCTGCGACAATCTGCGAAAATCTGCCATGTCCTGCTGATATGCATATCAGCACAACATGGCAAATTTTATTTTTAGTTGAACATCTAAATGCCAAGACCTTCAATTTGAGCCGTCTTCGAATAAAATCGTATAATTTTTAGGGTATGATAAATCCTGTATAAAAAATGGCACTTGCTATTGATATATGAAGACCCATAATTTGCACTGATATATCCTGAAAAAGTTTCAAGGACGGGAGAACGAATTCCCGGATGTATACGTCGTGTGCCGGAAGATGCGTGGGTTGAGAAATCTCCTTCACTATAATTAAAGTGTAAATTAGATGTCTCTTAAGTTCATAGGTTTCACTCGAGGAGACATTTTTTTTTGCAACACCCACCTCGAAAGTGAAGACTTCCATGCCTCTAAATCATATGCAATATTCTTCAATCCAACAGAATGTGCGAGAATAATAATTGCGCATGCGCACTCTGAAAACACATCAATTTTGCGAATCGTCACGCAATTTAGAGATCAGTAACTTGGCACACCGGTATTAAAAAATATTTTAGAAAATTCTTTTGACAAAATTATACAGAAGTTTGGTCGAAAACCACGATACGGAATCGGACATTTGGTGAAAAGGTGTAAAAAAGTGCTAAATATTTTTCTCGGACTGTTGTTGGAAAAAACAGCATGTGATACATGAGCGCACAGGCAATTGCTACTCGCGTTATTTCAGCATTTGCCTTCAGCTCTTCGCACTCGTTTACATCTTCGCACTCGCTTCTCACTCACTTCGCACTCGCTTTGAACTCACTTCGCACAAATATATCTCAAAAATATATTCAAGGAAATATGCTTTAAATGGGTTAAAGTTCGCTGCAGGAATTCTTTGTTCTCCATGCTATGTATAAAGGAAGAAGCATCACGTAGTAGGAGGGGGGGGGGAAGTTCCTGAACAATGTATCATGTATTTTGTGAATGGTCCCTAATGATGTACATTCGCCAATAAATTTATTATTTAACTGGACGGTTGGTCCAACCAATCTCGCTCTGGTATACGTGAAGCAGTTAATTTAGTGCAGTTAATTGCAGTTAATTAATAATAATAATAATAATAATCAATAATGCAGTTCATTTAGAGAAATTGATGTATAAATTCAAAGACAGAAAAACAAATAACCATCATTCAAACTTCGAAATAAAACTTTGAATTTGTTCTAAAATTGGATAGATTTCATCATCATTATATAGCAATTAGGATCATAGGATGATTCGTGGAAAGTTTATTCAATTTCTCTTTTTTATTTGAAACAAGTGATTTAGCGCATGATGAATGTGTCCTTATCATGGATCTCAAGGCAGTGGCAATGTAATCATTAATAATCAATTGCAAGCGCTTCTCAATGAGACAGTGATGCAGTTATTTATCATAAGATGTGACCCTGTAATTCAAGGTAGAAGTGAAAGTGAATCTTAAAAATTTATATGCATATTGATGAAACCTTCATCCTTTATTAAATATTATCGATATAACCTTTGGTGTGATATCCAATTTCTCTCTCTCTCTCTCATCCTCGTTCTCTTATTAAAGGGAAAGATCAATTAAAATATTAAGAGTATAGCTATTATTACCATATACTTTTTATGTTTTTAATACTAATGATTCAGATTTTTTTTATACCATTAAGCCGTTTCCCTTTCGGCGAGCCTCTAGGGGTAGGCGTGACACTACCCGATTCGGGTAGTGTTTCTAGGTGGATAGTTTCTTGTAGTAAATAACTACAAGCGTGGGCTCACCACACCCACGACCGCCAACAGCAACGCAGTAGTATTATTCTCGAACGGTCACCCCATCCAAGTACTAACCGCGCCCAACACTGCTTAACTTCAGTGATCTAACGGGAACTGGTGTTTCCAGATTGATTTTCCGAAATAACGCAAATCTAATGATTTGTCGAAAATTCAATAATTTTGTTAGTCAAAATTGAACTATTTCAGTAGAAAATTCAACTATTTGGTTGAAATTAACTTTGTTGTTGAAAATTTATATTTACGGGTTGAAAATTCAACTGTTTTGCAGAAAATTTGCCTTTCCATCTAAAAAATTTAACGATTTGGTTGAATTTTTTTTCTCTCTGGAATAAAAAATTAATTTTTTTTAACTAAACAATTAATCTAATTTTTTTATTGAGAATTAAACTATTTGATAAAAATAAGAATTTATTCACTAAACATTAATTTTCCTGTTTGGTAATTGAACTATTTTGTTGAAAATTCGGTGTTTTTTTATTGAAAATTGATTTTTTTCTCTTTAAATTTAACTATTTCATTTTTTCTGAAAATATATCTGCTTTATTTGAAAATTCAACTATTTGGTTCAAAAGTATCTTTTTTGGTTGAAAATTCAGTTATTTGGTTGCAAATCACATAGTTTTTCTGGCAATTTATAGTTGAAAATGTATCTTTCTGCAGTTGAAAATTAAACTATTTGGCTGAGCTAATTTTCTCTATTCGTCTTTTTTCGTAGAATTTCTTGGTAAAAAAAACAATCTTGTTTGAAAATTGATCTACTTGGTTAAAAGTTGATGCCTTCTGTTAAATTTTGTTGTTGTTGATGATTCCTTATTTTCGTTCAAAATTCATCTCATGGTTAAACATTGAACTATTTTTTGAACGTTTCCTTAATTTTGATTAAAAATTAATTTTTTAACTAAAAATTCAACTACTAAATGCAATTAATTGCAGATTCTACTATTTTGTTAAATATTCGTCTTTTTGGTTTAAAATTTGCGTTTTTCGGTTGAAAATTCACTTTTTTGGTTACATTTGGTTTTTCACTAATAATTTGACGATTGTACGAGTAGTTGAAAATTCATCGTTATAGTTGAAAATTTCTGTCTTTGGTTAAAAACTGAACTATTTTGTTGAAAATCTGTTTATTCAGTTGAAAAATAATTTTTTCAACTCAAAATTTAATTTCTTATTCTAGCTCAAAATTCCTCGTTCTTGTTTGAAAATTTAACTATATTGGTGAAAATAATTTTTTTTTTTTAGTTTACAATTCACTTGTTTGATTGCAAATTGAAATGTTCGATTTTTGATTAAAAATTCAGCTATTTTGTTGAAAATTGATCCTTCCGTTTTGAAAATTCATATATATTTTGAAAATTTAACATTTCCTTAAACATTTTCTGTTGGTCCCGAGAACTTGAAAGTCTTTTAAAAATGAGAGCTGGAACTAGGTAAATCTGAATAAACACTTTCAGAAAAAAAATATAACATTGAAAATGATAGAAATTGGGGGATAGGTAAAGTTAGAAGTATTCTATCTCTCTTAATGAGTCACTTTGCATCCGCAAGGCGCTATCTTTTCCTATTTCCAATCTCAATCATTTTCATCCTATTTTTAACCTTTCGTGACCGAGGACTCTTTTGTAATCATTGACCTTAATTTTTTTCTTACTTCATTCTATCTCTTTAATATAAATTTGAATATTTGTCTATTTCTTTTTCTATCTTCCGCGATTGAGTTCTCTTAGCATTTTCTACCACCAAAAATTGATGAATTATTGAAAAAATTCGGGAATTTGTTGAAAAAATTAATTTGACATTGGCGACATACAAGAAAGACAACATGACAATAATGCTCATATACCTGTCCTACACACTTAACATTAATTTTCATACCTTAGCCAGCAACTGTCGAACTTGGCAAAACGGTTTACCGCGCCTCTACTTATAGGTCTGGAAACTGATCTCACTTTTTGGTTACTTTTATCGTCAGCCACCTAGCGGCAAATCCATCAGGTTGACGTGGATAGATGAAGTTTAGGATGAGATGGAGAAGAGAAGATTGAAAAAGATAGACGTTAATTTAGGTTGAGAAAGAGATAGATAAAGATAGACGTTGAAACATGTTACATAGGATGAGATGGAGAAGAGGAGTATGTCAGAGATAGACGGGAATTTCGATTAACAGAGATACAAAAATATTTAAGTGGATAGATAAAGGATAGGATAAGATAGAAGAGAGGATTTTAGATTGAAAAGTAGATCGGAGAATATGAACGTTGATAGATGTATGATACAATAAAATAGGGAAAAAGAGATTGAAAAAGATGGACGTGAATTTAAATTGACAAAGAGATAGAGAAAGATAGACATTGATAAACGTAGAACACTTTGAGATATAAAATATTGACATGGATAGATAAAGGATAGGATGAGATAGAGAGGATGGAGTTGAAAAGGATAAACGTGAATTTAGATTGACAAAGAGATAAAAAAGATAGACGTTGATCGATATAGGATACCATAAGATAGAGAAAAGAGGATTGAAAAAGATAGATGCCAGTTTAAATTAACAGAGAGATAGAAAAATAATGAAGTGGATGGATAAAAGAAAGGATGAGATAGAGAAGAGGGAATTGGAAAGGACAAACATGAATTTAGATTCAAAAATGGATAGAAAAAGATAGACCTTGATAGACCTTTGATACGATGAGATAGAGAAGAGAAGATTAAAAAAGATGAAAATTGAGATTGACAGAGAGATAGAAAATGTTGTCGTGGATAGATAAAGGATGGAATGAGATAGAGAGAGGGTATTGAAAAAGATAGACGTGGATAAAAATTGAAAAATAAATAGAAAATTATAAATGTTGATATATGTTTCAAACGATAAGATAGAGAAGACGACATTAAAACAGATTAACGGCATTTATATTAACAGAGATAGATGAAAATTGACATAACAATATGAAGGATAGTATGAGATAGAGAAAACAAGATAGAAAATATAGACGTGAATTTAAATTTACGAAGAGATAGAAAAAGGTACACCTTAATAGATATATTAATGTTCTGTGGTTAAATTTTGTCGATCTACTGGTCAAACGAGAAAATTATTTGACCAGTAGATCGACAAAATTTAACATCAGAAAATTAATTAATTAATTACCCTGATCGACAAAATAACATCTTCCATTAACTTAATAGATATAGGGTATAATAAGATAGAGAAAAGGATATTAAAGAAGATAAACGGTTATTTAGATTGACAGAAAGATGAAAAGATAGAAAAGTATTGGCGGAGATATATAAAGGATAGGATGAGATAGAGAAGAGGGTATTGAAAAAATATATGTGAATTCATATTGAAACTAGCTGTGAATTCGATCTCGAGTGTTTCCACTTTGTTTGTATTTATAATTATATGGTGCTCATTTCACGAGCACTTTGCTTCCCGATAGCAAATGTATTTGCTTCCTCATAGAGGAAGCATTAGTTATTTTTTTCAATAATAGGCAAACCGAAGTCTTCATTTTGCTCAATTTAAAAATAGAAATTTACCAAAAATGAAAAATTACAGACTAATACAAAAATGTTTTAAATAACAAGACAAATCAGACAAATCAAATCTTGGGTTCGAAATAATAATTTTTTGAGCTGGAAAAGGGAAAGGAAAAGTTCTGTCGCACCCTATCCCTTTCCCAGCTGTACGATTTCTTCACAAAACTTGTCATAATATTACTCTATTTGAAAATTTATGATCAAAAAGTCTTTTCTATTCATGCATCAACTTTAAATTATGTCGATGAAAGAAGTTTTTCTGTTTGAACCTGATGATTCAGATATTATAAATGAGCAGAAATTCCCTAATCTTCAATAAAGTGTATTATTATTATTATAGATCAATCAATTTGCCTTGAATCAAGAGATTTTTTCCGTTCTTGCATCAACTTTGAATTATGTTACTGAAAAGAAGTTTTACTATGAAAAACCGTGTTCTCAAATATTATGCAATTTCACAATTTCCATAGTCTTCAATAAAATGTCTTAATATTATAGGTCAGTCGATTGATCTCGAATCAACACATATTTTCTGTT